>CM029362.1:12649238-12725279 GCA_017140985.1 Hormaphis cornu
TTTTTTGACCTCGTCACGTTAAGTTAATGTTGGAAAAGCACAAATAACAGTCAAGTTAAATGCTTATTTTTAAAATTTATTTAACTAAAAGTTAACCACCGAAAAAAATTAATTTGACTTAAAATAAGATATAGGTATACCGACCAATAGTTCAAATTATTAATTCACATAGCTTGTACGCGCCTAGTATGACATTTCCACCGCTTCAAAAAAATGTCATCGTATTTTCTATCGAAATCGTCTTCTAACTAATACCTACTTATTAAAAAAAAATAAACAAATTTTAATTATTATTGATTAGCTTAAAGTTAACGCGTGTCAAATTAAAAAATATTATAAATGTATTAAGTAGAAAGTTAACAAAAAAAAAATGTTGATTAACTTGACTTTTTAACTTAATTTCGACTTTTAACTAGTTATTATTACCCAGCCTTGAAAAAATACCAGACAGCGGTCAACGATGTATGCAACGAAATGGTTTATTAGATTTCCGCAGCGCTCTAAGAAAAGAATACATGAAAATCGAAGAGTGATTTTGACCAGTGACATTTTTCCACGGGGGTCGTTCGACAAACTAAAATTTATTTTACTATCGATAAAGCAAGGTTTTAATTTGCTAAACTAAAATTTATTTTATTGTAAATTAAGTAACCTACGTTTTTTGTTCGACGACGACCACTTAATTCCGTTCTATACATAAGTATAACTCAATTAGAGGGTATCTGCACTGCATTCGACTGTACATATTTATATATTTTATATACGACGAATAATGGACGTTATGAAATTACACGCCGAACATGCATTTCAAAGGACCAGGAAAGTTTATGAAGATTATAATTTAAAATTCTGTGTATAGGATAGTATACAAGTTATGTACGCATACTTTATTATATACTCGGTTGTTTTCGCTATACCTATCTATTATATTAATGGAACTGCCGAGTTCAAACTGTATAACATCTAAGGATCGTTCATCATCTTCCGAAAAAACGATGAAAAAAACTGCTGACGTTTATTTTACTTTGGTCAACAAAATACGTCCCAAAGTCGACTGGACCAACGGATGTAATATAATATTTTTGGTTCGTCAATTTACATATACATAATATATCGTATATGTATATGTATCTGCAGCATATAATTGAATGAATTTTTAAGGAATACAATTTAAGTTCGTAACAGATTAAAAATTTTACTAACCGGAAGATTCAAATGTAGCTGCGTAGACGCTCTCAGACACGTTTTTCCATAGTTTGGTGTTTAGTTTACGACCCCAGCGTTTCCTGCAGTTTAACGTTATAAAACATGAGCCACTCTGTTTTCCTTGCAGACCATCGATAACAATACTTCCAAGCTAAGCCAATAAGCAGTAACTCCAATTTTGACCAAATTGAGGTTTCGGTGTCTATATAGACGGATAATTTCAGTTGAAAACGATTTATCTTATGAAAAAAACAGTAAATCCTACTCAAAACCGTTAAATTTCAAATTTAAAAATGAAAAGAACAAGGTAAGTAACCATAATGCTCTATTATCAGAAGCAAATCAGCAGTAAGTCCAATTCAGAGTTAAAAATACGGTACCTGACATTAATTAACGCGGAGTCAACTTGTTTTACTTACTCGTACCAAATGCTGGCGTTAAATTAATTAATTAGTTTTACAGTAAATCCAAGTTATAAATTGTTTTCATACAAAGTTAGGTAAGAACAAAATTATTTGTTTCTGTTCTAGTAATTATGGTCACAATAAGTGGTTGTACTAATATTAATAAATTATTAAGTTGATGAACAGAATATGATATGATAAACCGTTTTCGGTTAAAATCGGAGATAGTCAATATTCATAAACTATGATATCAATTTGAGTTCATACTACAACACAGTTCATTATATTACTAACTTGTAATATCTTACAAGTTACAAGTACAACCATAGGGCACCGTTTTTTTATTTGTTTGTGGGTAATTATTACATTTTATATGAAACAACGATGAGAAGCTGCAAAAACTCACCTTGAATTGGATCTACCTCTATTTCTTTTCTGTTTTGTACTACACAAAACCCAGTAAGTCCAATTCAGTGTACAATAAGTTAAAAAAAAAAAATTGCGAGGAAAATGGACTCAGCTCAGACAAATAATAATGACTTGACCATTTTTAAAATCCTAAATTTAGTGGGTTCATGTGAGAATTCGTTAAAAGTAAAAAACCAAATTTCTGGATTTCTGAAAGTTCGTGTTTGGTGGAAATACCTCATAGTGTGGCTTAGCGCGGCAGAAATGCAGGATAATAATTATTGCCAATTGGAAATAATTAATCCGATTTGCATTGAAAACGCGGTGAGAATTTTGCTCATATTCGTATCGCGTTGACGAGGAACGGTTAATTACGGTCGTAAACTAATTATTATTGTTATGTAAACAGGTAGTTTAAACACTTCAATTCGTGCGTTAGGTATCTATACTTTAAATGATAACATTCTTGGTCAAATAAGTTTAGCGAGTATAGGATTCAATTTGATATGGATAAGATCAATACATTTTTTAACAATAAGTTAGTACATTATAATGATTATAATACTTATAAGTGTTTTTATAACGTTATCCCGTCATAAAAAAAATATTGTTGTGTAATAATAAAATAAAGCACAAACATTACAGGGAATATTGCGCAATCTGTACACACAGTGTGTACCTGCAATTTTTAATTTTATTTTGATACTTTGATATCCTCGGTAAATGTATTGAAAATGTCGTAAGACTAGCTATTAATATATTAATATGATTATTAGTCTTGCTACCTATCAAAATTTGATATTTGAAATAGCTTTAAGTTAGTTTTGAAAACGACACGAATAAAAATTGTTCGCGTGGGGCCACATCATCGAAAACAATATATTAAAATAAAATATAATAAAATATAAAATAAAATAATGTAATAAAATCATGTACTTTTTAATGTTTGAAATCGTAAACCGAAAACTGTACTTATTCGAAGCACTTTGAGCGGGGATTTTGAGATGGAAACATAAAAGGAAAAACCGCATTTTTTTTTTTACGAATCAGATTGTGTACCGTACACAGGATTTCTTGTATTTGCATTATGCAGGAATGTGGTAAAAAAACAAAAAAATCAAATTATCCTAAACAACTATCAAGACCCTAATGATTCGGGATTTCGTGGAAAAAGAAGACATTAGGAACTTGATGGAAGTTGTATATTATGTGGATGCGAGAAACAATAATTTGTCCATTACCGTTTACAAATAATTATAACCTGCAGTTTCCGAAGGACGCCCTCGGGCCTTGGACGAGTCGTTCAAAGTGGTCGGTAACTTTTCATAAACAATGGCTATAGAAGCATGTATATTCTGTTTTGGGAACAATATTATAATACACACAGAATTTGGACCAAAATATATTGATTTCACAGAACTCTCGTGTAAAATCGCGTACCTAACGTAAACGACCGCGTTCTTGGGGACTTGAGTTCGAACCGACGGTTATTTTAATTATTTTTTCATTGGTGGTAGGAATATACCGCGCTTTATCCTATTTTAATTTCAAATTTTGCGAAATCGGAGATTTGTGTAAAAAATACGCGATTTTTAAAAAAAAACAATTTTTCGTTTTTTCAGTGATTTGTAAATTCAAAATAGCCATTCTGTAGCCGGCGTCTTTTTTCTTAAGACTCTCATACCCAAAACTTTCATATGCATACGGACAGAATTGAACGAGTTGTTTATTTTTGAAAATTGGGCAAAATTATTAATTGAAATATCTATAAGATGTTGTTGTGAAACTATATATAATATAATATGTTTCGCATTGCAGTAAGCAACGAACCTATAATACGAATTATCAACCACGGATATGTAACAAACATGCAAACGTGGTAATTACTAACCGCAAAATGGACGCACATTATAGTAATAACTATATACACTAATTAGTAATTGTAGTTGTGTTGATTGTATATAGATGAGTGTGGCTAATAATATTGTAGTTGTATCATATTTATACCTACCGTTTCATTTAAAACCAAAACTGTTGTTCGTTATCTCGTCGTATGCTGCAGGATATATACTCATTCAATCAACTAATGTTTTTCCATCTAAATTGTGTTCCTTCCCGAATCGTAGGCTCGTATAACATTGGCCGTGTTGGATTTTTCCACGTACCAAATAATAATAAAAAAAATAAATAACAATTTTATTTCGAGTTTAAAAAAAAATTCGTTCGTACGCTCGCTTAGGATGAGATACGAATCCATAAGCCAAAAGAGATCTTAAGTAGATTCGATTTTATACCACGGTATTAGAACGCGAACGCGAGTATTCCAAAAATTTTGTTGGGTCGTACGCACGTATTTGTGGTTTCGGAGGGGCTCCTCAAAGAGGCGCGTGAGAGTCGATTTTCGAAAATCCGTACCGTCACAAACATTCGTACTTAGGTGTTCAGTGTTGGAAAATTTGTCACAGCTACACGACTACTGTTTTTTGGAAAAAAATTTGTTTTTTTTTTTTCCGGTACTCGTATTTACAGCGCCGTTTCCGAGGGATGGGTGGCGAGCAAAAATGCAGTTTCGCCTCTGAACGGTTTCGAGTTTGCCGCAGCGGTTAGCTACACATCGGAATAATAATAAACTATATACCTATATCAGTGTGTGTTGTAGGCGTATATCGCAATAACGACGTTATAACACACCGTCGAATAGTGCGTGTGTGTACATACGGGGAGTAGGGGTGGGGGGGGGGGACACGCGGCCCGGTCCAATAAAACCGTGTGTGCGCGCTTTTTTCCGCGTTTTATCGTATCACGGACGTTTTAGTCTGGTGTGACCGCGCGAACGCCGCAGACTGCCATCATATACTACACCCGGTGGTCGCCGCGAACGTACAAACAGTAAAACACAAAGAACGATGAGAAGAACATAGTGTTTTATTATATACACATATATATATAATTTCGTATATTGTGCACTGCACGGAGACGCCGGTATTTATACATTATTATGTTTTGTTATTATTATTTTGTAAAAAAAACTACGTTTTCACATTCCTGTGACGCCCGACATGGGTAATAGCGCGACACTATATAATATACACACCGTACAGTAAAAAACAATTAAAGTTTATTCATACGCACT
The DNA here is from genome assembly GCA_017140985.1 of Hormaphis cornu. Taxonomy (NCBI): domain Eukaryota; kingdom Metazoa; phylum Arthropoda; class Insecta; order Hemiptera; family Hormaphididae; genus Hormaphis; species Hormaphis cornu. The sequence goes on from CM029362.1 coordinate 12,654,390, forward strand.
GTTGTCGGTAAATTATCGTGTTTTCGGTAGTAATAATTTTTTACCTTTGTTTTGCGGCCACGCGTCCAAACGTAAAGTCCATCGCGGTCTTGCGCCAGTCTTCATCCGGATAGTAGTAGTCTGCAGCTATCCAGCGTCCACGTCCCGCGCACACCGTCCGGGGTCTTCTCAAAGGCCTCTTGCGGGCTCTCTTGTACCGTCTTTAAATAGCTTCAGGTTAGGTCCTCCTGACCTGGCCAATCTTTTTATCTCTTTCGTCCGGCGTGTTGTACATACCAAATATAATATATTATTGTCGCGCCCTTTACGGCTTTCCACCGTTTGCCGCGGCGGGGTCCGTACATCATTTTCGATACTTTCCTTTAGAAAACTCTCAGTCTTCACTCAAAGCCTCGTTTTGCGCTCCGCACAATAAGATCTACACTATTAATGTGTGCATAGTTAGTAATTTCTTTGACTCAAACAAGTTTCCCGAGGCGTAGCGCTTATTCGTTTTAGTACCATCCGTATTGTCGTTCGATCGGGCGAACATCGTACCCAGATTTTCGAACTCTTTTGGAACTGTACGACCCTGACTATGAGGAATTCTTCTGTTTGTCTTCCGTCCCGCCGTCTTCGGACTTCCACACGCTGTTCCGTTTTCCCTTCATTCGTTATCTCGAACACGCCTCATACGCGAAACGTTTAGAACTGTACGCGTGCGATATCAAATTCGTATGGTCTATCAACAGCACGTTCGCGATAATATTATTACTTCTGTCGCGAGATGTTTAAAAAAAGGCCGCGGAGCTTTGAACTGATATTTTGTCACGCGCGCGACGGGCAAAGTTGAAAATTATTGCTGTTTACGCGAGCCATTTGCGTCCCCCCGAACGCTACAAATATTTACTATAGCCCCATATTATATCGTGTTCGAACGGAGAATTCGGATCGAAATATTAATATTATTATGACGTGATCCGCGTACAACGCGATTGTTTTTGCAGTGATTTTCTCTCTATATCTCGATTTCCATACTCGCTACTACTTATATTACAATAGGATAGGTAAACGACGCAAGTTTGTCGCGAAATTTTCATTTTTTTTTAAATTCGTGAACGTGGGTAACTCGTACAGGATACGAATTGATTCGTTGTTTTGTTTTATGCGCGTTCGAACTGATAAAATTGTAAAGTTATACTGGATAAATTCGTTGGATAGGTGCGCGAGTTTTTTTTTATCTCAACAAAATTAACGTACCTCCTGCACACGTCTTATGACCGACGGACCGATCCCGGGCGAACCGTGATCAATAACGTTATGCGGAGACTGGTGAATAAGTTTTTGTACAGATTGCAGGGTACTGATTGCTGCGTCCCGACTGCAAAAACGAAATCGTAGGCAACATATTTTAGTAGTCGTCTTTTCCATTTTGATTATTTATTTTAGCTTTAGGTAGGCAATACTATGGTAGTACTCGATTTACGCTTTTTAATAAACTATCCTATTATAAGTACTATACAATAGCTTTGTACGAAACGCGTTTATGAGATAAGGACACGCGTTATACCTACATTGAAATCATTTCGAAATACGTTGTTACATTTTTGTCAGTTCTATAACCTGCAGTGCATGTAAAACGTAGCCTTGATATAGGTAAATGTATAAAATTACATTGTATTATTGTAATTTGGTACAGCGTTTTCGACGTTTTCGCGGCGTCTCGGCGTCGACGAGAAGACGAAACAATTATTTTGTATCCAAATATTCCGTTTGTTTCGACCCGATACCGATTGTCCACATAATAATATGGCAACGTTAGGCGCATTCAATACCTATAGTATAAGTGTATAACGACGAATTCCACAGTCGAGCAATAACGGTGATTAGTATTGCATTTTAAAACAATTATTTTCATTATTGCATACTACACGACGTAAACATTGCGCTCGCGGGCGTGTAACGACGCGATTTTTCCGTTCGAACACAGTACAGTGTACGAGAAAAAGGTCCTAATGTAAACAAAAACTAATGGGAAAATCAGACTAATATCGCCTAATCGTTTTTCAGGTCAAAATTATGCAAAAATGCCAAGTCTTGTTTTCGAAATGAAGCACTTGCGTATTATGTTTAACGCGTGTACTGCATATACGTTGTACTTCATATTATTTATTGCGCTTACGAATAATTATTACAATACAATGATAAATATTGTCGGTTTTAGTTTTGTTTCTAATGGTTTCAACGTGCGCGGTAATCGTGTCAATATTATTGTTTTTAACGCTAATGTCCCTCGACATTTTGTAATATTATAATATTCTATAGGGTGCCGGGTAAAACATGGAATTTTTAACGATAAAAAAAAAAAAACACAAGGAAATTACGCGCGCGTGTACCTATAGTTAGTTTATTGAATTGTTTTAGAGAAAATTCTACCAAAGTTATCTCGAGTTTTTAATTTTTTTTTCTTACCGAACGAGCACAGGAAAAAAATTATTCTACACAAAACGATCACAAAACTATTTACATTCCGATTATGTAAGAATCCTGCAAACAAGCGCTGTTCTTAAATAAGTTTTTATATGTTTATATTGCACCGATAGCTTACATACACAACTGTTTTTTTTTCGATTGTTTTGTACGATTTTAAGTACGACTAAAATATATTCTCGTATATTATTTGAATTATTTTCTTAAATTTAAACATTAATAAGTACAAGCATCACGAATTTCGTCATTTCGTATGCGCATTATGTATTGCAGCTGTTATCATTTAACTTTCTATTCGTAACATTATACTATGTAAAATGATGTTTCCTTTGTGAAATTAATGACTATATATCGTCAATATTGATGTGTTATAGTATGTATATAGTTAGATGCATAAATTTATCAGACGTAGGTGGTTGTGGGTAGGCAGGTATCTTAGTTTAGTATTCATAACGTGTAAATCATACACGTTTCCGGTCGCTTTTGAACAGACACACCAACGGAACATATTAAAAAAAAAAAAAATATTTAAATGTACGGTATGGTACATCTTATGTACATATTTTATTGTTGTGCGTATGAAAATTCAAAATTATATTGGTAAAAAAACAACACATTTCGTTAAGTTTCCTAATAATTAAACGGCAATCAATGAGATCGTTGCCACGGCAATACTACTATGTCTGTACAGATTTAAGATCGCAAACATAATATTGTAAACTTTGTTTAGTCTTTTGGTGGTTGGTCTTTGGCATTCATATCAGTCTGTTTATTGGAAAGAATACGAAGTGTAGTCATACTATTTGAACAAAACAAGTCTCGAATATTATTATGTGCTATGTGGTGGTTTTTTGAATGATTTTTCTCAGTGACGGTTTTGATAAAACGTCAAGGGAGGGGCGATTTTTCATTTATCGTGTACCCGCCGTTATTGCACAATATATATCGGACAAAATCTAAAGTTTATTTTACTATAAGATATTATCATAAATTAAAAAACTATTTTTTTTTTGTTTTATATTTTAAAAATTTCACTCTTAAGTAGTACGTATTATATTGTGTATAAGGAAAAGAATTGGATACATATAAAATCAAAGACTTACTTAAATACAGTGCTATCCCTGTAGAAATTTAAAACTGCCTCCATTATTATGGAGTACATTCGAATAAAAATAAAAGATAATTTCTCTTACACTAATACGTAAGCACATTGGTTTATATTAATTCTTACAACATTTTGGTCTGCACTATCTGCGCCGTTTGGTCTAAACCGATGGAAACAATGTACATTTTTTTAATACACGCTAAACTTGTCTATACGTGTTGTTTTGCAGAACATCCTATATACGTATAAACTATTTGCAATTATTTTTTCAGATATTTATTTATCCATTCAAAATGTCGATAGTAAAAACAGAAACAACGGATGAACTGATAGAGAGAGGGTTCGATTTTTTCGCCAAATATTTTCCAAATGGCCGAAAACCTGACAGATTGGGTATCGGACCCGGACGAGTAAATTTAATTGGAGAACACACGGATTATAACGAAGGATTCGTATTACCTATGGTGAGTGAGATATATAGTACAATTAGCAATATATAAACTTAGGCACTATAAATTAATAGTAAAAATAGTACCTTATGCATATTATAATGATCTCGCTAGTTGGTCTCTGTTTTGAGCGGGTATTGGAAGGTGAAGTTTGACATTTTATACTCGATTCGTATGCAACGAATGAATCATTCATATTCCGACAGTAACGATTCTGAGCAAACGCGCAGCGAGTCGATTGTTCAGCAAATTATATTACTAATTTTACCATGTAGGTACGTGTCCGTATTCCGTTTAATCAATGTGAATATTTTTAATTCTACCAGTTTGATCGTATTTTGAAAGAGTGTTATAAAACTATGAAAATTTTTTGCAAAACTCAAGTATTCTCAGCTGAATTACCATAGAAAGATCCGCCGCACATCAAAATACGTCATAAAATCCAAGCGATTACTATATATTATAATATGATATTGTGTCGCATAACTATTATCATACGAATATGTCATAATTATCGTAAAATAATAGCCACGTAGGTACGCGTATTGATAACGTGCACATTTTTGTTTTCCATCCCAGAAGTATAATATAAATCGAAAATCGTAAATCGTAGTTCGACGCTCAACCATTCATTATGTATAGGTAACTAGAGGTTTTATTTTTTTGCGCACTTTTGACCAGACACATGCGTCATGCATGAATAAATGAACAGCTCGGCCAAGTATAAACTCGGGTAACGTGCACCTAGAGGTAATCGTCCAGTCGCGTAATAATATAAGTTCTATTACGGGGAAACGCGATTCGAACCTGTAACTTGCAGGTCTCCGCTGAAATATTGCCGAACATCAAAACGCGATGATTTATTATGGTAATAATCAGTTAAAAAATATAGACGTACAGCCAATATGTTTAGTACCTACTGTATAAATAACTTGTATAGGTAAGCAGCAGGTCCACCCATAGGTGCAATGTATACTACTGTATACTATATAATATGCACGACGTATTTACATCTAATAATATCCAGAGAAAAACATGTTTTTTACTCGATATCACTAATCGTCTGACCCGCAGTCACTAATTACTGGCAATATATATATAGTTAGTTACCTACCATAATAATTGGATTCTATCGGTGGATAAGCTTTGCTCATCTCACTGTTTGTGTATTTGTAGCCAATATTCATTACAAGTACCAAATTAGAAGGGGTACGCTAAAAAATTTTTAAAAAAGAAGGAAGACTCCGTCCCCCCGCCCGCCAAATCAAGCACTGTATTTAATGTAAATAAAGTTAACCCGATTAAAGTGTGCGATACTTCAGTATAATTTTTTTGTAGTTAAAAACGTAAAAATGAATTTATCACACTTAATAACCGAGATAATGTTTTGATTTTTCAATGATGATTTTTTTTCCCGCAATCGCTTTTTGAGGTGGCGTAGAATTGCGCCAAACTTAACAAATACATTCTTTCCAAGGGTATAAGCGATCAGACCAAAACTGTTTTGTAATACGAAGACATTTTGAAATTTTTTTTTTGCTTTCTAATTTAAAATCTAAAAAGTTAAAAATTTTTAAAAACGCTCATTGTTTGAAAACGTAAAATTCATTAATAGTCTTGAACTTCTAACAGATTAGACCGTGTTTGAGAACAATTTAAAAAACTTTTAAATTTTCGAACTTGTCCTCGTCACGGTTTTATCTCACAAAGCATATAATTTTCAGTTTAGAGGCTCGAACTTTCACAAGCGAAGAATCACGTAATATTATTTTCGTCGATATACTTTCCTTCAGGCGCACGCACAGTCTTAACGTTTCGGAAATAAATCTACACAATTTATGTCGATAGGCGTTTTAACACCGTTGATTGTTTCGTCGTTTTTGTTATTATTTTCTTTTTTTTTGCGCTCCGAACTTTTAAATTTATATCAACGCATATTATACTGAAATACACTATAAAACTATAAAAATGTTGGTATAGCTTCTGGTGTGACCTAGTATTTAGTAATAATGATAATTTTTACGTAGTCGTTACTGATTATTATTTAATCGTGTTTTTCACACACATTTCGATTTATTCGTTAGCCATAATGAAGTAGAAACGCGTATTATTTTTTGTTTACGTATTCCGTTCGAACGCATATTGCATAGACCTGTACTCGAGTATCCATTCGTGTAAAAACATTTTTATGACAGTTTTCCTAAGATAACGTATTATTTTGTACGAATCAATAATACGAGGTATTAAGTGAACCGATAAAACTTTGTGTGGCAATCATACTCGTAGATAACATACTAGAAAAATATCGCTGTACATTATTGTCAATAACAAAATTATACTTCTCAGAGATTTATAATAAATGATAAAACTATCAATCTCATCGACAACAAACTGAAGTAGGCGTTCGTTAAAATTGTGTCTACACTCGACGCGGATAATGTGTGCAAACGTAACTTATCTAAATAATAATCGTACAAACACGTTTTATCGGCAGACATTTATCATTTGAATTGATTCAAGTCGGGTTGTCAACCGTATTATAGTAACTTTACCAATACTCAAACTTAAAACATAGTTATAATACGAGTATCGTATGAAAAATGTTTACACGTCGTATCAGCTTTGGTATTGTTTTGCGAATTTAACGAAAAAAAATTTCGTTTGACGAATTTGCGCGGGACAGCTACAAAGCAAACGCGCCCCGTATAACCTACCCAAACTCGATCACAAAAACTTTGCTCGGCGTTCGAATAACGCATTTCGACGCGGGCGTAGCTAACGGTTGAAACGTTCTCTGAAAGCCCGACTGTGGTGTGCGTCCTCGGTGCATTATTGTACTCGACGTTTTGCTCGAATTTTCAAACACAAAACGATATCTGTGTTTGGCACGTCCCTCAGGGGGGCGATTTTTCGAAAAACGAGTGGTCTCTACGTCGCTCACGAACAACGTTGCATTCTGTTGGTGAAAGGATTTTCAAAATCGGTTGGATGGTTTCGAAGCCTAATATAACACGTTACGACGGAATACGATTTGTGCAGACGTATCATACACATCGTAATTCGCGTCGTAACGCTAAAGTCGTACTTATGCTACCGGCTCTTTCTTTTAGGAAACTAAACGTTTCCTCGGACGCACACAGCCCGCTGCTCAGAGTCGTTTTTTCGATTGCAATCGCTTTCAGATAACGTTAAAATATATATACATCCAACATCCGGCGACCCACCCAAAGCGTAGTCGCTCTACTCCGTCAAACTACCCTACCAACCCCCGCGCGGCGACCTTTGCGCTGGTTTCGGCTTGCTTTTTTTTTTCAATAAAAAACTCGCGTTTTGCGTGCAGGCGTTGCCGATGGTGACGATCGTGCTGGGACGAGCCAACAACACGGACACCTGTCGCGTGGTGACGGCGTGCAGCGATCTCGTCGAAAACGACGCCGCCGCCGAGGACGCGAATAAAACCGAGTTTAAAATTCCCACAGTCAAGCCGCTGTACGTGGGCACGCCTAAATGGGCCAACTACGTCAAAGGAGTGATCGCATGCTTCCAAAGTGCGTACCCATAGGCACGTACACGTTTATATTTGAATAAGTATAATACGTTGTTTAATTAGTTTGGTAGTCTGCAGAGACAGACGACGACAATGCGCCGCCGATACGCTGAGTAATTGCGACCGACACTGTCATATTATGTCGTTAAGCCCGGGCAAGTTTGTCGGTATTTTTAACAGCTACCATAGTTCGAGTCAGAACGCGTTGTAAATATAACACGGCTGATAAAATTTTTTAGTCACTTGTAGTAGTTTCGTTCCCGCGAAATAACCACAGATCGATTGTAGAAAAGTTACCGAAAAAATAAAGGGTTGTTCTAGTTTTTACGTTTTTTATATTGGCTCGACTGCTGAGTTAGCGTTATAGCAAAATGTAACCAACTATCCGTGTACAGTTATGTTAGAAAACACGGACAAAAAAAGTAATTTCTAACTTTCTGACTAGTAGATAGTTGGTGGACCGGGCTTGACGACGTACTGTATGTAGTAATTGACCGCACTATTATTCAGTGACGTGGCCGGCAGCATTGGGACGGTTTTCATATTTTTTTTTTTTTTACACTTGAACATTGAAAACATTTCTTCGCTTTACTTCAAAAGCTTGCGCGTAAATAAAAATTTTCTGAATTTTTATGCCGCAGGTAGGTTGGTGTGCGCGCGTTATCCAAGACGTGTGTAAATTTTTACAAATCAGAACAAACTCGTTGTAAAGTCAGTCGCACATTTCGACAGCTTTCGTCAGAAAGCTGAAAATCTTAAAAAAAAAAAAAAAAACACGTTAAAACCGTAGCAAGTAAATATTATAGGTAGATAGCACGTTTTTTTTTACTACACTTGGAGTTAAAAACTGTGTTGCACACTGTACTGCAGTTACTTTTCAAACATTAACGAATATACAAATGCAAAAAAAAAAAAATTTCGATTTTTGCAAATGAGGTCGGGAGGGCATTTGCTCTTTCCGCAAACACGCCAATTAATAATAACATGCACTTTTACGAAAATTATTTACGATTGCGACGGACTATATAGATAGGCTCTCGTATAGTAACAATAATATACATTAATAATTGTTCTTAGCTTTTGCTCGACGTATTATAGGTATTATAATAGTATCGATGCGTTCCGCGAGAGAACGACCGTGAAGACTAGCGGAACGGAAGCGTGTGGCGGGAGAAAATCGTTCGGCACCGACGCGCGGATTACGGTCGTTCTCTCGTGGGCCGCTGCGATGGCTATAGTCGGCTATAGTCTATTATCGGTTATTAACTTATTACAAATACGCACAATATCGTACTGATTGACCGTTATTGTAAAAATAAATTACAAAACCGTTTAAACGTATTAAAACGCGCTTTAACTACCAGCCGTTACAATGCATAGTCGTGTAAACTGCGTTTTCACTATTATAATTTAGTGAAAAAACTTAAAACTGTGAACAATCGCGCGCGTATTTATGGTGTAAACCTATAATGTACGACGTTTACAATGTGTGTGTTTTTTTTTGTCTTGTTTGTGTATACATATATAGGTATAGTGGTGGGTTTCGACGCGGTGATTTTATCCAGCGTGCCACTGGGCGGCGGACTGTCCAGCAGTGCTTCCCTAGAAGTCGCCACTTATTCGTTCATCGAAGCCATCACTGGAAACAAAACGATTCAGTAATTCGCCGATTTATTTGCAACTACATATCGTACAGATAAATCGTGAATATGGAAACTTGCAGTGTATATTAATGATTTTAGTCACTTTTAGACGTCACTATAAAAAAAAAAAATACATAAAATAGTTGTCGCAGTGAGTCACTGCAGTCGTTTTTTGACCGGAGACTACGAATATTTAAGTTCTTATCTAGCGCTGCAATGTTTGCGGAAACAAACAACCGCTGTAATTCATCATCGACACTTCTTTTTTTGCGCAGACATAAATTTGTATTAATAATGTTTTTAATTTTGTATTCGCATTTTGATCGTACGTGCGAAATGTATTCGAATTTTCAAAAAATTTTCGATCGAAACATGGGTGGGCCACTCAGTCGTTTTTTAAAAACGTTTTTCACGGTTTTTGCGTAAAAAAAAAAAAAATTTGCCAAATGCCAGTATTAAGTTCACGACGAAAACCAATTTAAACATCCTTCATTTTTATACTTGTATGTTATACACTGTGATTTCTCTGAGAATTTGTTTCTCAAGACTTTGAACATTATACACGTCGTTGACAATAATTAGTGTGACAAAATATTTTGTTGGTCTTTTGAAAAACGTTAATTTTTCTGTCGTCGTGTTTGAAAATGTATTTACTTAAGCTTTTATAATAATAATTATTAATCAAGTCGTTATTTATTGCGTGTGTGTGTGATCAATATTTTTACCTGTGAAAACCAAAAAAAAAAAAAATGTATTTGTGATTTCACTCGCGTATACGTCATTTATTGACAAAAATTTTTTTGTTCTGGGAATCAAAAATGTTTTTAATTTTTAAATGTACTCAATTTCATGTACAATTGGCAAAAGTTGAAATTTTAATGATTTTAAATTAACAGTAAATTGTAAAAAAAAAAAACAACTTTTCGCCATTTCGGTGTCATTTCCCCGTGCAAATTTCACTGTAATCATCATGCAGGTTTCCAAATCTGCGACAGTTGTTTTTGTTTTCCCGGAGACGGATTAAGTAGGTTCCCCTCATATCTATATTATATTATTGTTTGTTCGGTTTTCAGGTTAGTACAAAAAGCTATGGTGTGCCAAAAAGCGGAGCACATATTCGCCGGGGTCCCTTGTGGCATAATGGATCAATTCATCTCCGTGATGGGAATAGAAGGACACGCCTTACTCATAGACTGCAAGTTAGTGTACTCATTACGTTTTGATAAACATTTATGTTTTATTTGTGTACACACATTTTTCAACGTACCAATCGCAGTAGTCCAGGACTATAGTAAATAACAAACGAAGTCAAAAAAATTACCTTCTACCGTGGAGAAAAATTTATTTCACTGAACACCCTGTAAAATCGCTTTTTGTGAACGTACAGTTTTCGAGGTACCGGACCAAAAATGACCAAGTTAGAACACAATATAATCTAAAATAAAAGAAGGGATCGACAACACAGCTTCGAAAAATTACCGAAACCCGCGTACCGTACCGTTGTAAGCTATAACATCGAAAAGTCCTTGCACTTCAACTACCCGAAAATTTATAATATCATATCGAAAGTACCTACATAAGTGTATACAAGATATTTAATAATAAGAGAAAAAGAACACTTTTTTTTTTTTAAACAAATTATACTATATTTTACGCATAGAGATTATTGGATTATACTACTATTACTGGAAATAGAACGAGTTATTTAACACGCATTCCGTTGGCATTACATTGTACATAGATGATGATATTATGTTATTTATGTTATTATTACGGTAAGAATAGACGCTTTTTCCACGTTACATTTTGTTCCTCTAAACTTGTGCAGAACATTAGAATTCGATCCCGTCCCGTTGACCGAATCCAAGTACGCGTTTTTGATTACCAACTCGAGCGTTCACCACGAGCTGTCCAGCAGTCAGTACCAGCTGAGGCGGTACCAGTGCGAGGAGGCGAGCGACCTGTTGAACGTTCCGAGTCTCAGGTCGGCCACGTTGGAGGGCTTGAACAGTGAGTATAATACATACTGCAGAGTATACGGGGCCAGTGGTGGGGGAGGGGGGGTGGTGAGGGACATATCCTCCCTGTGAATTTTTTCGGATTTTGACCATGTAGCGAGAAATACGTTTTTACGATGATCTTTGTGTATATTTTTTTTTAAATAGCATAACGTACAAAGTAATTAAAAAACGTATTCAAGTTGTGCCAAAGGGATCTAGAGCGTAAATGATAGTTTTTTGAAAAAAATTGTTTTTGAAATTCGCTCAGCTTTCGAGTTATAATCAATGAACCAGAACAATTTTTAAACGGTGAAAAATAATCGTCGTGTTTTCCGATAGTTGTATTTAAAAAATAGTTTTTTTAATTTTCACGTAATACTTGAACAAATAAGAGTAAAAACAATTGCGAACGTGGTTACAGATTTAAATAATTTTTATGCAGAGCGCGAATTATCACGTAACCAGGCATTTTTTGAAAATTCTGGCACTGTTTATTTCGTAAAAATTCCAAGTTTTTGTTTACAGACTCAACTATACACAGCCATGACAACGAATTATTTTGTACGTACTACATTGTAATATAAAAACGTGCAGGGAATTGATCTTCACGATTTTTTCCCGTGAGCATTTATTTGTTATTATTTAAAAATTTAACGCAACACGTTTATCACACGGTGTTACGCAGAATTGTAGCCCGTCCAAAGCGGTGACCAGTTTCATAGTTTTCCAAAACACCGTATTCAACAATATTGATTATCTACAATTTTAATAATGTTTTTCAAATTAAAAAAACTTTATATGTCTAAATAAAAAAAAAAGCACGTGAATTTGACGTGATATCAATAATATTTTCTTAAATAACAAATTTCGGGGGCACGCCTTGGCAGAATATACACTATACGGCGAAGGAAACGTTATCGTATGGTCGAAATATCGAAGACTTTACGCCGTATGTTGATTTATTAAAAAAAACAAAAATTACAGAAGCACACACGGACGGAAAAATGAACGAAATAATATACAAGCGGGCGCGACACGTGATAACGGAAATCGAACGGACCAAAACGGCGGCGGAAGTGTTGAAAAAAGGCGATTACAAAAAGTTTGGCGAGCTCATGAACGCCAGCCACAACTCCCTAAGGTAATACGCGATAATTATAATCATTTAAACGTTTTAAACGCGTTTTTATCGTGATTAATTAGTTAAAAAACAAAATATAAAAATAAATTCGACGGGTCGATCGAGTGCGTTCGGTTGATACGTCAACCAACGACCGTCATGTTGTCGTATCATTATACCTACAGCAGTGACGTGCGTTTTATTCGTTTCGTTTGGATAATAATGTTATAAAAATAATACAGTCGATCCTAGACGAGTCTTTAACGAGCATTTTGAAACTGCTGACGCACAATTATAATACGCTGGGAGTGAATATAATAATACAATAAGAATTTTGAATTTCGTCCGTAATTGTCTGTAGTTAAACCTGTTCTTACGGCAAATTTCGTATCTTCACAATATTGAAGTGTACGTTCGGTTATATATCCGCGTTCATTTTTCATTTGGCTGGTGAATCTGGGGATAAACAGCGTATAAAAAAAAATTTGTCCATGTCTTGAAATTGTATTTCTTCCACGATACAAAGATTCCTGTTTTGAAAATATAATATCCAATAGTGTTATAAATTAATTCGCTACAGCAGGATTTGAGCGGTTTTATTCAGTGACGAATATAACGTTATAATATAAAGTAGCCTCCGGAGTCGAGATAATAAGTATGGCGGACGGCGTGAGTGCGGGACTTAAATCTAAGGATACGTTAAAAGTCCGATAGAAGTGAACATTTTCGTTCAACTGCACGTGTTTTAATAACACAAACGAAAAATTACGTTTAAAAAAGATAGGAAGGAAAGAGAGAAATGGAGTACACTTTTAGAAAGAAATGGAAGTAAAGGAGTAAATTTTGAGAAAGCGCGGGAATAAAGGGAGTAAGTAACTAGGTCGGGTGTGAAGTTGTTTGGAGTAGCGACTATATGTATTTAACAACGCCTAATGGCACGTTTACTCATTAATTAAAACTGCGCGGTTCGTTTCATAAAAACGTGTTATTTTCATGTCAGATATAAATTTGAACCCCCCAAAAAAATCCTGTTTTAGGCACACAAGTACTTTAACATTGCTGATATTTTTTTTGTTAAATTTAAAGTTTACGAATCACAACTTCCAAAAGCGTGTATAGTCCAAACGACTTCTCACCTGCAGACCTAAAGAATTTCTTTCCATTTTTTAGAATTTATACACCCTTTCTTTCTTACCGTTCTTACATAGAGTTAACTCCCTTTTATTTATATTTTTTTTTTCATTCCTTCACACTTTAGTGTGATAATTCGATGTATCAACACGAAGTTAGTTTGTTTTTGTTGAAAAATACTTTTTTTGAAAACAAGTTTAGGATGAAAAAAATTGCAAATCGGTTGACGAGTGCAATATTCTTATCTCGCACGAATTTATTAATGGCGGTCATAGAAACAAAAAGAAACGTCGTCGTATTTTCCCTAATATTTATACCGGTATTGTATTCGTATTATATGTTTCAACATTTCACTTTGTAAAAAAGAAACATTGTTAAAACAGTCGTTTTAACAAAACTGCGCCTTTCGGGACTCGCCTACATGTATACGTATAGCAACAGAGCTGCATTCTAACGAATTATAAAGATTAAAAAAGCGTATCCGAATTTTGTTATTATTCAAAAGAGCTGTTTTGTTACGCTTCGTGTTAACCTATTTACCGATTTTATTATTTTCTAACTGGTATATTATAATATAATACCTACCATTATTACTATATCGATGGATACCTCTCGACTACGACCTACGTATCGACATCGACGCCGGCCTGCATTTCGCTGCAAGGTCACGACGCGCGCAAAGAAGAACAATGACGTTAGGCACTATTTTTTTCTGTCCGTTTTTTATTTTTTACCTCGATGTTACAATGATAATTTTTGCCGGCCGCGACCCGGATTTCATGGTAAAACAAAAAAAAAAAAAAACTTATTTTCGATCGTATAAACTCGTATCTATAATACATGTTGAATTATCTTCTTTATTTAGGTACCCGAGTGTACAGAATAAAATAACATCATTAAGTTGATAACTTGGAAAAAAAAAAACGTAACCAACGGTTGGCTTACGCAGCCTACGGCAATGACTGCAGTCAACGGCGATAAGTGTACAATATAATCCGACGTTATTATTATTTTCTCGGCGATAGAAATTATTTTAATATTTAATCGTAAAATGTGCCTGCTGTAACGCTGTATACGGGAAAACGTGGAAAAAAATAAAAAAACACAGACAAATATTAACTGTATAATATTACCATCGAATACCAACCGCGAGTGTAGATTTACAAACGAGTTTTTAAAAACCGCAGGTATTATAATAAAAAATAAAATGTTCCGATTTGACGGGCTCCTCTGACCCAGTTTGAATTTTACGGTTTAAAACTATAATAATGTAAAAAATAAGCTTTTTGATAAAACCATGACGTACGTACAAAAGTGGTACAATGTATGTAGCGTTACGCGACTAATGATAAAACAAAATAATAACATGTTTGGCTCCGATGGTCTTTTACTCATATACGAGGAAGTTATAACAGTCGTAAGGACCCGGTGCGGTGATTTTAATATTTAATTTATTCGTTTTTTATTCGTTTACCACCTATTGATACGTATAATATGGTGTTGTTAAAAAGGAACGGCGCTGGCTTTAAAAATAATTATTACGTGATAAAACGCCAAAACTCGGGGGGACACTTTCTCGATTTATACATATATAACCTACCTACCCACCTGAACACGGTTTCATCAAACATAAAAACCGGTGATTTTTACTCGCAGCTACATAGTTGTGTTCCGTTCACATTCCGCGGTAATTACTCTAAATTTGTTTTAGTTAATTTCCAAAAAGTATAAATTATTTCGTTTTCTGCCGGTATTGCTGCAGTTACGCAATACTATAGTAACACTACCTATACAGTACCCCGGCTATTACTATTAGTATAATGTTGTATTACACAGTCGTAACTCGTGAAAACGATTACAAAAAGTAAAAATCACGATTGCGATGAATGCAGTGTTAAAAAAAAAAATCAAAACGTATTTTTATTTATAATAATTTACGTTTGACAGATATATGAATGAACGTTATCGTGTCGACATATAAGCGCGTAACTTGCACGGCGCGGATGGTCCTGGATGATATAACATAACTTATAGTGATTCTTACGAAATTTCAGAAAAAAAAATTCTACCGCTTCGTTCGTGTTTAGGAACCGAATGAAGATATTAGTGTCGATTAACGCTAATAATATTGTTATAGCTCAAATAAATATCGTCTGCTCCTGCTGCGACCGTCCGCAAAGCCGTAACTTTTGAATTTTAATTTACCCGCGAGAACAGTTATGACCAACTCATAAAACCGACCAAGTTTGTTTTGGTAACAGCTGTATATCACACGTAGTACGTCGTTGGGGCCCCTCGGTTATTAATTGTGTGCAACGTCAATGTCTGCAGCGCGACGCTTTGCAGCGAAGACAATGTTTTGGTTTAATTGTTCGCTCGTTTTTTACAGAGACGATTTCGAGGTGTCGTGCCAAGAGTTGGACCAACTGGTGGAGTTGGCCAGAAAAGTGCCAGGCGTCCTTGGGTCGCGTATGACCGGAGGCGGTTTCGGAGGATGCACCGTCACACTGGTACGCGCACGGCGATCGCCGCACTGAATAATTGCGTGCAACTATATTATTATTATTATTGTTGTTACACTCGGCGGTGGCTTGACTTCGGGAAAAAAGCAGTGGAGGGACGCGGTTAAAAAATATAATTTTTATTTTTTATTTTTTTATTAACGCGTCTACACTCAAAATGGGTACGAATTTTGTACGTTAAAATATTTTTAAAAAAGGACCCATCTCGAATCGAGCTGTTATTGTTTACGCGCCGTAAACATGATTATTTTGTGTAATCGTCTGCACAACGTTATTGAGCTGTTGTTATACCGTACATTTGTTTAGTGCGCAGGGTCGTGGCCAGACCACAATTATTGCAGTTGCGGTGGCGGGGTTCCAGGGCCGTCCAACAATTTAAGGGGAACCTATAATGACTTTTTCCGTTTTACTGTTCTACAGACAATATAAATCGATATATTTGAAATAAAAAAAAGTGATAAAATCGTTTTCTTTTTTTTCATTTAATTATTTTTATGCATTTTAGCGCTTTTTTTGAATAATATTTTTTTGTTAAATTCTTTTTATTTTTTAAATTTTCAGTGGAATGTGATTCACATACCGCGTCGCGTTTGCCGATCTAAATAATGTTAGGTTACCGCAACGTTTTTTGTAACGTTACCGGTATCGCGATTTTCGAGTTTTTTCCGTAAAATTTCTTTGGTTATTAGTTAACTTTTTCGCACCGCAACAATCCTGATGAAATTATTTTGGACCGCCTCTGATCACATCAAACCTACCTAATCAAACAAAATACAAGAATCATCGAAATCGGTTCATAAATAATTTTATTGGTTGAGTTTCTTCAGACGAGCGTACATAAAATGAAAAAAAAAAAAACAGCGATTTAGCGATCGCCCCCTAGAACGTAAAAATCGGAAACAGAAATTATAGGATAGGACTTAAAAGTTCCAATACGAATAAATACCGTCCATCGCCCTCTCGTAAAAAAGGATCCAAAACGCCTCTGATTATTATACCCTGCAGTGGTATTCCTCGTTGTGTTTGTTTATAGAATTGGTTTTGAAATGGTATAATCATCTCTTCTCGTAGTTGTACAAACCAAATATTCCGTACGACTGTTTTCACTTTCTACTGCAAAAAAAAAAGGAGGTCCGAGTATTTTTTTTCGCGTGCTCGTCTATTTTCACACCGCCGCAATCATGAACCGAAATCGTTCTGTAGTTTAAAAAAAAAAAACCAAAAACACAGATCGTACTGTACAAGTAGGATTACACAAATCAAAGCCGGCAAAGCGCAGGTTTTCCGTTTGCCCCGCTCACAGCACTTACAGCCCTCAAAAAAAAAGAAAAAAATGTATACCATTTGCATACTTACAATACAGTTGGTATTTAATTCAATTTTCGTTTTGTTGCCAGGCGGAAAAGTCCGCTGTGGACGCGGTCGTCGACGCCATCAGCTCGGGGTACGAAGGATACCCAAAATTTTACGCGGTATCGCCTTCATGTGGCGCGAAAATCGTCAGACTGTAATAGCCAGCTAATTACCGTTAAATAACTATTATTATATCGTTGTATATTGTGTTATGTTGTTGTACGACGCGATTTCGTGTTGAATTTTGCTCATGAACATATTATTATTATTATTATTGTGTACTTACCTATTTTTATTTAGTCGTGTACCTACCACGTTTGTTAATTTGTTATTTTTTTTTTTTTTTATATCAAAATTATCAGACCCATATTATATACGTAAAATACTATAGACTATTGAACATTGTTACAACCGTATTTTATTATACGCACAACGCGTATTCAGGATGTCGTAAGTTTTTTTCTTCCCTCAAAATACTCGACACGAAGGTCACGTAAATTTCGTCGGTCGCGGCGAATCATAATTTTACGCTAATTTCGTGCCAATTATTCACGAAAAAAAAAATCATTTTCGGAGGACACCACGTGTTTTCCAGCCCTCCTCTGACGCGACGGCGCCGAGCAAGCGCAGCGAGTAAAATATCGGTTACACATATTTCAGTCCGGTCCGGTTAGTAAAAATGAAATCCGTTTTCGGGCATTTTTCTTATCGACAGGGAGAACTGACCCCATCCCTATTTTGAGTACGTAGGTCGTGCAAATTTTCAAAATGGGCATGCTAATTTCATTGCATAGGAAATTTTTACTTCGGGAGAAGGCCACACCTACGTATCAGAGCGATCGCTAATAGTTTAGAAAAAACGTTTCTAATAATAAAATAATTGTGTACGAAGATCATTAAAATTAAATATATTTGAACACACCTCGAAAGATTATCGTTCCTATAAAGATATTTCAATCGTGTTTTCGTCTGCAAGAATTATTAGTCGCCTTACGCCCTGCGCCAAACAATAATTCTTATTTTATTTTATTAACCATACCGCGGTCAGATAAATCCTTTACACACTATAACATCTTCTTCGATCCTTCGTTAAATTAACGTGACAAAATTGTTTAATTCAAGTCTTGTGAACAATGCAGCGCTGGTCACAGGGCCTTGGAAGTTGCAAAACTTAATAACTGCTGTATGGCGTAATCATAATACATATATGAATGTAATATCTATAACATAAATGGGTAGCGGGCGCGTATAAATGAAAAAACAAAATCAACGTTGAACAAGTTAGTTAAAAAAAAAATAACCGCGATAAGTTAGGTCATTACTATTAAATTCCAAACATTAAAGATAACAGGGGAAAAAATTGATTGTTAAGTCGAGTTAAAAAATGAAACAGACTTGACTCGGTAAAAAAAAGTCATAGGTACGCCGAATCTGTACAGTATTTTATGTAAACTTATGTGGTTAAGAAAATAAATGATCAGAATAAAAAAAAGTCAATAAATTAGTTTAAGTTGTTATTGCTTGATGGCGAAAAAAATTAAAATAAACTCAACTTTGCAACAAATGATAATCGACGACAAAAAGTTGAATTAATGCTATAAAATTAGTAAGTTAAAATATTAATAAAAATTAATTAACTTTTTAATTTAACTTTAATACTTTTCAACTGTACCTATAGTTAATGCCCACCTTTGCACAAAGTACAATTTTTTTTAGGGGACGGGGGGTTAAAGTTAGTAAAAGACTCCCTTATGTATACGAACCTGATGGGTAGAGTATATACCTACAGACTACAATTAGTTTTTTCTGCCCGTTTTTTATTGTTTATGGTGTGGTCATTTCCTATTAGTTGAGCAGTTTTGTTTTTTTTAATAGATTTTTACTCGTTTCATGGTACGCAAGGGCGTGTAGGTAGGTACATTAAAAAATTATACAAACACTTTGAGTTATTATTTATAAGTAATCATTTATTAGTGTTATTCCGTGTTATCGTGTACAAAATACCTAAGCACAATTAATATGGTTGATAGTTTAAAATAATTTTCTCATTCTAGGGTAGTTAATAACGTATAGGTGTAAAAAACATTTCGACATTTTAATCAGTCTTCATATCAACCTATATAGGTACACGTTAAAAATGTATTCCAATAAAATAGAATGAATTAGGTACGTTGTTCGACAGAACTATTAATTTTCTGGCCAGCATCACGAGTATTACGAAATATGGAAAGGAAGAGAGCGGGTTAACTTTAAGAAAGGAAGGAAAGAATGGGAGTAAATTTGAAGAGAGCCGGAAATTTCTAGGTCACGCGTGTGCGTATATTGATGCCGTGGACCACCGTTTTGGAAGGTTTAGTTAGAAAATTAAAAATTGATCACGAAAACGAGGTTTATGAGCGAGCTCGGTTTAAAAATTTTGTTTATTATACATTATTTATATTACCCATTTGTCGAATGGTGTGTCTTTAATTTGTCGCGCGCTCCCTGGATTTTTCGCGGGACGATAACATGGAATTGATAACGGTTCGAGGACCGTGATAAGACACAATAGTACAAAATTAGAAAGTCGAAAACATAAAAAATTCATCAAATTCAACGATTTTCTTACGATACATTTTGATTTTCACCGGTTATATTCTGTAAAATATTCTCTGCTTCAGCCTACAGCTGGACTCCCTACTGTAGTTTGCGTTGATGTCGGTAAAAGAAGCCGTTCAGTTTCCACGATTAATAATAACGGATTGTCCGTTTTTTTGTTGGTAAAGTGTTTGGAAGTTTGGAAAAACAACTTGGAAAACTCGTTATGTTGTGTAGGTGATCCAACGTCTCGGGGTGTGTTCGACGAAAAGTCGGTCCCGTGATTATGTCGCTGTTTCCGGCCTATTTAGACGCCGCGGATACTTCCACGGCAGATGTTAAATGTAAGGAACATTATTTTAAGTTTTTCATTCTAGTTTTAAATGCTTTAACTACATAACATTTCATCAGAGATCGGTGACCATATAGTTATCAAGGCTGGGCAAGTTAACAACTTTTTTTGAGTTAATATTAAAAAGAAAAAGTTAATTTTTTAAACTTATTAAACTAAAAGTTAACTTTAAATAGAAAATTAACTTTACTTAAATCAAAGATAAATGTTCATATTTTTAATACACATGGTTTTGCACCTAGTACCTACGACATTCCTCTGCTTCAAACATTTTTTTTCATCTTTTCTTTAGAAATTTTCTTCTAACTACCCAATACTTATTTTTTTTTTGAACAGTTAAAAAAATTATTAATTTATTATAGATTAACTTAAAGTTAGCATGTCAAATAAAAAAAAAAATCAACTTATTAAGTAAAAAATAACGAAAAAAAAAAATTTAAATAACTACCTACATAACTTAATTTTAACTTTCAATGAGTCAATGACCAGCCTTACTGTAGTAACTCCACAAATGTTGTTGAAATCATTGATTATATAAATAATCAGTGTACCGAGTGTTGTATCACACTGCCCAATATTATGATGTTCATCTTTCAACATTGCGTTCAGATTTTCATTGTTTTGCCTTTTGCAAAAGGTATGGGCGGCTTGTAATTATACGGTAGGTAGCTTGGATGAAATGACGTTCTTGGTGATACTTACCCGACAATGAGATGTTTAGTCGTATTGTAATAAAAGTATAAGTTTTTAATAAACAATCGTGTTGCAGTAAAATGATTAAAACTATTTTATATTCACAGCAAATAACTCACAGAATGTACCATCTGAATGGCTTCAGAATTCTAGTTTTGAATCCGAGGCTTCAAAACTATTTGAAAATGCTGTTAAAGAAGAGAATCAAAAAGTGCACGAGACAAATGTTCGAAATTCCTACAAACTGTACAAAAAGTTACATGGAAAAACTAAAAAGAAGAAAGATAAAAAAAGCATTAAAAAATTAAAACGAACCAAGTAAATAATAATTTCTCTCTGAATGTTTTAACAAACTTTATAAAACACCAATTATAACTGTCTTTATATTTTTCAAATTTTTAGAATACATAATGTAGAACATATTTTAAAGGATTTTGATTTTGTTACAATTGATCGGAAGAAAGAAGTAGGAAATTTAAAAGTTGATAAATTGTACAGACCTGCAGCTCCTATGTAAGTTGAATGTTAAATTCTTAATGGATGTTTGAAAATTTAGCTGATATTATATTATTTTGCTCTTTAGGTTTCGTGTAAGTAACAAGAATCGTGTTCTTGATCATCGTGGATGGATTTTTAATTCTTTAAAACAAAAACCCATCAAACGATATTATGCTTTCAAAGAAAAAGATTTTGGCGATGGAAATGTTGAGATACAAATTGAGGAAGATTGTTTGACTCAAAATAAAATGTTATTGAAAATACCCAAGAAAATTGATGAGGAAACAGTTGAAAAAGTTAAATTGAATTCCGTAAAATGTGAAAATAATTTAACTTTTTTGACTGCCGAATTTAATAAACAATTAACGGAACATCCGTTTGATATAGATTTATGGATTAAATTTGTGAAACACCAAGTAAGATTTTACTTCTAAATTTGTATTTTTTGGAAAATCCTTTTAACTTAATTAATTATATTATACAACAGGAAACCTTGTATTCTTTAAATAGTAGGTATGGTTATAAATGTAAATCGAATAGAAAAGTTGTATTGGACAAACAAATTGCCATTTTAGACAAAGCACTTTCTCTGAATTCTGGCAATGACAGACTTTTAAGTATAAAATGGATCCTGGCTGAAGATTATTATACACCAGAAGAAGTACCTATTGTTTTTAAAAATAATTATAAAACAATTTTTATTTTATTATTATTACTGTTTATTTTGTTTTTACCTTAGTACAGTAAAGAAATACTTAAAGAACTAGAAAAATATAACTCTGCCAAAGCGTTGTTGTGGTGTCATTACATCGAAGCAAATCAAAACTCCTTATCGGATTGTTCGACTTCAAATGTGCTTAAAAGGTATTCGGATGCTATGTTTGCATTAAGTAAACAGAAACGAGGATTACCATTAAATGAGCAGATAGATGTACAACAAAGTATAATTGGTTAGTATAAACTGCATGCCATACACTATACTACAATGAATCATGGAAAGAAAAGTGGCAAAAATTTAATTATTGGGCTTATTATAAATAAAAAATCAATAGTAATTAGGTTATCAGTTTGCAATAATTTAACAATCAGTCAATGCATATTTACATATTATAATATACTTCTATGTGGCAAAACACATATTGCACCATTAGTTTTACAGTGGCATACTTTTAGCTTTAGTACAACAGGTTATATATATAAAAAAAAAAAATGCTATTTCATGTTGTATAAGCTTGTTTTACAAAGTACATTTAATGTACTGCGGTAGTTGCTGATAAATCACACAATAAAACAAACACGCTGTAAAAAAGAAAACATGTGGATCTGTTTTCAACAGGACTTAAATTTTTTATTCTACTTGTGGGACTTTTTTCCATGTACATTTTTTGGACTTTTGTTTTCGCGTACCATTACAGTATTAGTGAAAAATATTAACTATCAAACATTATGTGTGAATTTTATACTAATAATTTGTTCTATTTTCTGTTCAACATAAAAATTAAATTAATATTATTGTGAATATGTGTTGGGTTTATATGTTATAGGACTGTTGGTGAAGTGCGGTTTATTTTTGAGACAGGCTGGACATTACGAACAATTGCTGACATTGATTAATATGTACTTTTCAGTTAGTATTAATCGTTTTGATAACAACCTCATTGAAAAGTTTTTCTTTGATTCGTCCGATGACATAAGTAAAAAAAATATTACATTTTCTTTTCCATTACCAAAATTTGACAGGTACATAATTTTGTTTCATAGTTTTTGACGAAGAATTGAAAAACATGCCTTTAAATGAAGCATGGTATCAAGTAGAATTATTAAGAATACGTGATAGGTGGTTACCGCTTCCTAAACACCTGACGGATGATGCCGAAGACCCTCAGAGAATCGTATTGCCAGAGGAAATGGCAGAATTAGTTCAACCCTTGGTCATTCACAAGTCTGTTGTTGCAAATTTGGTGACTGCTTGTTTTATTTTACTTAAAGTACCAATTCTACCTTTTCGTCATTTTATCGCCCGTAAATTGGGCATTCACAAATGTCATTATTATTTAGATAGTCTTGAAACTGTTCTCAGCAGTCTTTTTATGGCTCATTATTTTGAAGATTGTAAGTGTATGTTTACGTTCATTTTAATTCAACCATAAATTGATGGCGACGAAAAAATAACATGACATTTTTTCTTCCCAGGTAATTTTGGTGACAAAAAAGCAAGTAACGCGTTGTTAATAATGCTTAAAACGGCTATGCCACCAAACTATTATGATGAGTCTGTTTCTAGTCAAACATATTTTAGTTTTTTAACTACTACCTTAAGACATATAACTGATTGTCTGTATGCTATGGATTATGTTGACGAGGCTAATATGTTCTTGGTCTGGTGGTTAAGATTGGAAAGGTATCGAATGATCGTAAACGTCAGTTCTGATAACAGCCGTTTGGTTTCTGAAGTAAAATCTTTGCTCGGGAAACCTCAATATAGGTAATAGACTAATAGTGTAAAGCATGACATTTAAGTGAAAACTTCAACATTTTCCTGGTAATAATGGTGTTCTTTACGTTACAGAAACAACATTCCTTTGTTCATTGAATTTGCATTATTAAAAAATCAAGTTGGCAAAAGAGATGATGCATTGAAAATTTTACAAAAATTAATTGATGGCCTTTCGATTTTGCTGGATAACAAACCTGTTTATTCAAATACTTCTTATCGAGCAGCATACACTGCTGTTTATAAAAATATCATTGAAATATTAATTCAGTCAAATTGCAAGTATGTACTATCTATCTGTTCTGTTATTATATTTATTCTAACTGTATAAATGCATGGTGTTAAAATAAAAATT
This sequence comes from Hormaphis cornu, assembly GCA_017140985.1. Taxonomy (NCBI): domain Eukaryota; kingdom Metazoa; phylum Arthropoda; class Insecta; order Hemiptera; family Hormaphididae; genus Hormaphis; species Hormaphis cornu. The sequence continues at coordinate 12,678,698 of CM029362.1, forward strand.
GTTCTCTTTATCTAGAGAAAAATGTTTGAAAACTCTTATAGCTCTGGCAACTGGAACAATGCCTGATCAAGTATGTCCTGACTTAATAGAAGAAGCGATGCTTGTGTTTAATAACGTTACAGAAAATCTATTAGCCGATGAAGATCAATTTTCCCATTGTGATGTACATTATAATTATTTACCTCAGTTCTTTGTAGAGTGGGTCATCTGCCGTGCTTGGTTTTTGTATTTGACTAAAAATATACAAATTTCCATGTCCATGCTCAAAGATGTAGTCGAAAAAATTCAGAATATTATTAAAATAAATTGTTACCGAGAAAATCAGTAAGAATTGTTTTTGTTGATTCGTTTTTATATCAGCAAAAAATAAGTATAAAATTTTAACAAGTTTGTTTGTGAATGTTTTTTAGTGGAGCCGAAGAAATTCTGACTGAAACTATGATTGTCATCTTAAATCATCATTGTAACCAATCAAAAACTCATCATAAAGAATTCAAAATGTGTCTACGAAATGCTACTTCAAAGTATTCGCACAACATGCAATTTGTATTTGCAATGGTTTGGAATGAAGTAAAATTGAGCTAATCAATAATAATCTATATTTTTAAGTTTAATTTTTTGATAATTCTGTGCAGTTTTTATTACTTTATGTGATTTTTATTTTATTGATTTTGCATTAAGAAAAAAAAAATATATTATTGTAGTGTTATTATTATAATACATTTTTAGTAGATACAATATTACTATGTAATAGTAAATGTATACATTCAAGTCTTTAATTTGCATTATTAATCTTTAATCTAAAACATATTACTTGTTATTTTAAATTAGCTAATTTTCAATGTATTTATTATTATATTTTTTTTTATAATCCAATGCATACAATTGTTTCAATTTAGATTAAACATGGAGGTTTTGGAACTCCACTATGGCAAATCGAAAATGTTTATGTTGATAATCTGGTTGCAGAAAGTATGGAAACTATTAGACTTATGTTGATTCTAGTCGGCAGAGAAAGGTTAAGGATAGCAAGTGATGTAGCAAAAAAAAGTTTGAATGATAATGAAATGTCAACGAGTAAATATGGTAAGACATTTTGATAATGTATTTATGTCACTTGTAGATCTAGATTAGAAAATAAATTAGTTAAAATACTCAATATGCCATGGTTATTTTATGACTTGAATTTTGTGGTAACACTCTTAAAATAAGCAATAAAAAACTAATCTGATTTGTTTATGTAAAATAATTATTGAGAAAATATTTTTGTGTTAAAAATCTCTCTAAAGATGCACTTGTATGAAAGTAATATTGCAGTTGTCTTTTTTATCATATCCCAATTAAAATCAAAATCAAGAGAAATTTATTTGTAAGTCCCAATCTAGTTAAAAATATTTACATTAAATAAGAGATATTTTTTTTAAATGTTTGTGTGTTAAATCAATTACATTTTTAACAAATGTATGTAGTGTTAGAAAAACATTTCATTGGTAATATACTTAGCCAAATTTATTTTCTCTTTTATTAAAAGACTGTTTTTAATGAAAATTTTATTGAATAAAACTGGTCTATCATAATATTATAGGGTTATTTCTGGCAACTGATTTTGGTTCAAATAAATAGTAATTAATGCTCAAACATTGATTGGTAAACATGGTGCTTGTAAAAGTAGGGTTTTAAAGTTATTATAGTTTTGCTGAATAATTGACCCTGGGTTGAACATATTGGTTGAACCAAAAGAGTTGCCAGAAAATGCTTATAGTGAGTGGTTTACTAAAACATTTAACGCTTAGGAAATTTGTACGCGGCTCACTTAAATATCACAACCTTCAAACTGAGTACCTACTCTACTCTTGTTACTATAATTTGGAAATATTGTTTAGATCACAATCTTTAAGGTAGCCCAGAGTTTTTTACTTTATTTTAGTATAAAAGGATTCAATTATGAAGAATTTGAAAATTTTTTGTGATTTATAATTAGATTTCATAAAAATAATTGTTTTCTAATAGTTAATATGTAAATAATTTTATTGAAGTATTTATGTTAATGTTATTTTTAGGTGGTGGAAATACTTTAGATTTGTTAAAAAATATGCGCCATTTGTTTGACTATTTTATTAGAAATCTAAGTGACGTTAAAGAAATGAAAAGATGTCCATTGTTTTGGCGTCTTTATTTACAATATATATCTGACAGCTCACCAACTGATTATAAAAAGTGTTTCTATGAAGCTGTCGAAAACTGCCCATGGCATAAAGTGAGATACAGTTTCATTTTTACTGAAAATAACCTTTTAGTTTTATGTTACCCTACTAATAAAATATTTGTCTACAGATTTTGTATTTGGAAGCAGCCATTCATATTCCAGAAGAGCTAACAAATATCTGCGATATACTAGTTGAAAAAGAACTACGAGTGCATATCACACAAGAGGAACTGTTAGTCCTAAGGGAGGACTAAATTTTGTTTCTAGTGATACGAATGAAATAATAAGTCTGTTTTTAATTTTTATACTTGTAATATATTGATATGATGTATGTTAACATTTTTTTTTTTTATACTAATAAAAATTGTCTGAACTCTGAAGTTTCATTGAATAATCTGCGGAGTATGATAAAATTGTATTGATTGTTAATATCTAAAATTTAAAGTAATGTGTGTTAATTTAGTACATTTTTTTTTGTAAATAAATTACAGTTTAATGTATTTATGTTTAGTGTAATTATTTAAGTACCTAAACTCCCATGTTACAGAACTTTAATTTTTTTCTTAATAATTTGTTACTTTGCAGTTCTACAGTTACTTTTGATAGTAAATTATTCAGCAGGAAAAAATAAATTTAAACTGTACATGAATTCACGGCAAGTTTGAGTTTGTCCTTTTATTTGTTTTATGACATTCCTCCCCCCCCCTTACTTTATTATTAATTGTTGACATTAACCTTAACTAGCTTTATATTTTGGTTGTAGCCTGCTCTTCTGTCTAACCAGAGCTAGAAGATGTAAAAAGCGCATTACTTGTATGAAATATATAAATCACATAAATGATGAAATCAATAATTATTAACTACCAATTGTAATCGTGTTGGCCCTTTCTGGTTTTTATTTTTCTATACAAAACACGATAACTTCTTCAAAAACGCTTTTAAAGAGTCCATAGATATCATACCCACTATCAGCATTCAGCACTTGTTCCTTGCGCAGTACTTTGTGAGCATATTTTAAGACGTTTTTAAAATTTTAAAAGCAAAGTAAAAAACTTGTGATAAACCGGCAAATGAACGGCTAACGCGATTTTTACAGTCTATTTTGTTATTTAGTTATAACCCATAACACGTCTAAAATCATGACAAAGCACATCTAACATGTCAAATTTAACTAATTTTGAAAAATAAATTAAATTCAAAACGAAAATTTTTGATTGATAATATTTGGACATTTTTTTGTAAGTTACCATTTTTTTTTTTTTTTTGTTAATCGCATTTATCGAAACAAAACTTTTTCTGAAAATGAAATACAAGGTAGGCAGAAAGTAGAAAACTATATTATAACATGGGAAAGAAAAATTTCGAAAATCGTTGGGTACAAAATTATTTTGTTTTCTACGTCACAGACATTTTTCCTATTTGTAGCTCGTTCACACAATTGGAGATCAAATCGTGTAGGTTTCATGCCGGCAATGATAAATGTACCGATTGGTCGTCAATAATAACAGTGGTACTATAAGCATTTTGAAAACTGATTCGTCGTGAAGTATACAGCTCAAAACGACTTTCACTCATTTTCGATCTAATCCCCTCAATCGATAAAGACCGAATTTTTAAAATTGTTTTTTGATTCTAAACCTTTCCACTTTATTCCTGGAAATTCTCAGACTTCCTCGTCAGATAATCGGAAAAAGTCCTCAGATTTACTCGAAAAATTTTCGGATTTCTCGCCAGATAATCAAAAAAAAAAAAATTCTAGAATTTCATGCAACTTAAAAATTTTTAAACGCTGCGGGATTCTAGAGCTTATCACATTATCGAATTTCTAGCGATAAGAGCGATGCGACCAGATGATTTATAGTGCCAAGCCGTTCTGATTCGGATGACAACCGTATACCAGACGGCAGAGCGCAGACCGCGGTGTAGAGAATGTGACTGACCACCATATTAAAATTTCGCCGTGTTACTGACAAAACAATGGATCATATTCGTTATTTTTCTTATTCTTCCGTGTAGCACGTATCTGACCACCGGTTCTCCGACCGACTTATTATCATTTGTCTCGTCTGCCGACAAACGGTTAGAACAACATTGTTGTTGTAAACAATATTATTGTTGTTACGATCTTTGTCGTTTGTGTCGAGAGTCCCCGGCGCCGTACCGTCGGAGTCGCCACCGACACCAGCGGACCACAGACTTCTATACTAATTAGTATAAGTGAAGTCTGTGCAGCGGACCGACGTTTCTTGTCCGTCTTTCTCCGATAAGTGTTCTCGCCAAAAACAGAGGCCACGATGAGTGGCAACAACAACAACAACAACAGTAGTAAAGCCGGTAGCAGCGGTGGCGGCGGCGGCGGCAGCAGCAGCAACAGCAGCAGCAGCAAGGACAATAACAAGTTGTTTGAGAAGCTGAAAACGTTTTTACGGATCTACAAAGCCGCTCCGAATTCGAACCTGTGTGAGTAAATAGCCCCATAAAAATGTGCGCAGTATTCGGGTCCACTTAGAGAAAGTCTTAAAACGAAATCGACTCTAGTCCTCCCCCAGAACTTTTGACATTAGATCCGAGACCAGAGGCGAACGCAGGAAAACGTTTCGGAGGAGGTTTTTGAAAAGAATCAAATAGGTACGGTTTATTTTAATTTTGAAATGTGTACACAAATTTGAAAGTATTTTCGGTAGGGGTTTAAACCCCTAAAACTCTCCGCTGTGTTTGCCGCTGGATCCGGCCATGTGTTATGGCGGCCGTTCACTGTGGCCCACCGGCGGATCAGCGGACCAAATTAATCTCCAAAAATACTATTATATGATACCTGATAATATATTATTATAGTGGTTCAATGATATAGTTAAGCTTGAGCCTAAATGTAAAATGTTTACTACCGCCCATTTTTGTATAAATGACTCAATTTTGAATTATATTTATTACCTACTTTGGTACCTATCTGTTATAAGTAATACTCTGTAGGTAGGTACAATGATATGGTTGATTGTGTTTTTACAATGCGCTGAATTATAAAAAAATTATTGACGAATCGTCAATTTATGTAGGTAGCAAAAGAGTATCTATTCACGCAACCACCCGCCAACAGTAACTCCATTGTATATGTAGGTATCTAAAAAAGAACAAATATCAAGTAATATTAAGTAGTATTTAAATCACAACAAGTTATGATAAAAAGTCACCAGGCATTAAATTTAAATACAAAGTGATTAATGAGCATATTTGACTGGTTGATTTTATTTGTATTAACTGTTGCTACATCCGAAATTGTTTTCAGCCTCGCTGCGTGTCAAGGAAGACTACACGTTGACAGGCGAACAATGTCGAAGACTTGCTTCTGGTGCAGACATACAAACCAGAATCAAAGCCATTGAAGAGCTTGCCGACGTAGCTCGAAAACACCGTCTTGAAGAGGTAATTTGTTAGTTTTTTGCTTGTATTTTTGTTACTGATATGATAATAATTGCCCATTATTGATCTAACTTTCACCACAATATACTATTTGCTAAACCCACTTTGCTATTTTTTTTTTTTCAAATAAAACAAAAATACTTACTTAAAGGCCTATGTTAAATCATGTAATAAGTTATGGTTGCTACACGACAAACATGGTGTAGATGGTGTACAATAGTTCATATTTGGAATGTGATATTTTAAATAATTTTCTGACGTGTATACATTTTTTAGTGAAAGAATATAGAATTAAAAGTACTTTTTGTTTGTTTTAGATTATAAATTATAATGTTATTTAACACTCATTACCAGTGGTGCCGAAGTCAGATTTTTCATGTGTTGCATAAGTAAAAAAAATTGAAACACAACACTACCTACCCATCGGCGATTTTTGGTAGTAAAAATTACTAAAACTACTTTTCGATAACACCACCCACCTGAATCATGTATTGCATATGCAATACATAAGTGTAGAGTTTGGCGCCACTGATAATTACATATTAATGGGCTTTTGTCCCGGCATATACTAAAGGGCAATAGATTAAGCAACTACATAGTTATTATTGTGCTTTACACTCTATATAGGTACCAAAAATCTTGTAACTAAAATGTGCCTTTTTAAACTCTTTGTTTAAATTATACACACTTTAAAGATTTCTGCTAGTTACATCAGAACTATTAGAAAAATGAACCATTATACATTTTGAACACAGACCTAACAACATTGTCTGTGTCACTAACTTTTTACATTTTTGAAAAATATGGTTTCTAAAGCACAATTTTTGTTACTTATTTTTTTATGCATTTTTGTAGAGTAATTTATCTGTTTTCATAATTTATTATTTAATTTGATCCTCGCATTTGGATGTACTGATGAAACTTACCAGACATGCTTTTGGTCTAAAAGCATAGGCCTTAATGCTTCCTTTTTAATACAAATATTATTTGTAGTATTCTGGTTACAACTGTTTAGTAACTATTTTTATGTGTATCTCTATTTTGATTAGCTTAAATATTGTTTATAATTTTACACATACCCATATTAAGTTTGGACCAAATATATTCTTGATATTTTTAGTATATTTTAGGTACCCTATTATTAGTTAGTAGAATCCAATTTTTAAGAATATTCTTACTTATTTTACAGAATGCCATTGCAAGTTTGTGGACTGATGTACACGATCTGTTTAGTTTGCATGTTCCCATTGAATTACGCCATTTGGTATTTTCATTTATCAAAGCTATTATTATTGGTCAATTTCCTACTCTCGGAATGTTAAGAAAACACTTCTTCAATTTTATTAAAAATCATACCATCGCTGAAGATTTACATCAAAGGTTAGATATAGTTTTACTCAAGTATATATATTTATATTAAATATTTTATTAATATTTCAAAACACTTGTGTACATTTTAATAGGTTAGAGTTATTAGAATGCCTTACTGATCATGGCCGTGATATTCTCTACTTAGAAGAAGAAATATGTCCTTGGCTAACAAATTGGGGCGCGTCTGAATTAGTTCCTAATGGGTACACTTTGGAATGGCTTCGTATATCTTTAAATGTCATAAAATACAATGCAACATATTTAGACGATGAAGTAATAAACACAGTAGTTCAGTAAGTTTTGTGTTTGGTGTAGATTTAATTATTAAATAGGTCATATTACCTAGGTTTTAAGTACATCTTATTTTTTGTAATATTTATATTAATGATATTTAAATGTTTTTTTATATAGGAGTTTATTCTATATATGCTGTTTTAGTATTGATGATAATGTTATACAAGAAAGTTTAGGACTTATGGATACGATTATATGCTATAACCATTTGCCATCTCAATCTCTTCCTATATTTATTTCCACATTATGCCATACTGTAAATTCAAAAAAACACTGTTCACAATGTTGGAGGGTAAATGGACATTTCTTATGTAAGGGCTAAGGACTTCAGAACCTTAAAATATGCATGTTATATGACCTAAAAAATTATCAACCTGTATAAATGTGTAATAATTGTTATATATTAAAAAATATGCATTGAAAACATATTATCAATTCCATTTAAACACGCGACACTCATTATATTGTGTATGATTAATTTTTCCAAATATAAAATACAAATGTGTGTATAATATTGAATTTTGTTATAAATATGTAATATAGTTAGACAAAGGCGCCAAAAATTCTTATTTCAATTTTTCCTTAAAACAAATGTAATTTTTTTTCTGTTTTTAAATTGAATATATAATAAATAAATATTTACAAAATAAGTACATATTTAATATTGATGTATACACGATTGTAAAATAACTAAACATGCTCTTACTGGATAGAAATATCCAAAAAAATATATAATAAATATGCCCAATATCTCGCACAATATGTTAAAAATATTTTTAATACTAAACACATTTCAAAATTACATAATCATAATTTTGTTTTTTATGATTATTGAAAACATGGAAAACTTTCGAGTCCTTAGCCCTAGACTTTTTTAATGTGGCTTTTGTGTATTAATTGTTTGTGTCAATTTGTATGTTTAGATTATGCGAAATCTTTTAGGAACACACATGGGATATTCTTCAATATTTTTTATTTGTGAATTATTCGATCCAAAATGTAGTGGTAACAATCCTGGTTTAATACGAGGTGGATTGTTTTATGTTAACATGGCTTTGTGGAGTAAAAATAGGATCACATCATTTGAAGTTTCACTTCTTAAAGTTCTACCTTCAATGTATAAAGTACGATAAGTTTGTTATTTGTTGATCTACTTAAGTTTATTTATTTCTAAACGCTAATTTTTGTTTGTAGGCGTTATCATGTAACCATCCCATGGTTGTATTTGAAGTTATTTTGGGAATGGATGCATTGGTCTCTACAAGTGGAACTACTTTACAAAGTATATTCTGGGAACATGTTTTATTAATATTCCAAAAAACTATTGAATATATTACACTCAGTAAGAAATAATAAACTAAAAATAATTTTTATTTATTATCTTTTAAAACATTTTGTTCTTTTAATAAAAATGAAATCTTTTAGAAAAATGTGGCGATGAAAATTCTTTAGCAATGATTACAGAATATATCAATGAAACGCTATCAAAAATTGAATTGTTAGTAGAATCTAAAGCTTACAACGGTAGTGTAGATGAGTTTTACAACCTTCTTGAAACTCTTTCTCTTCATAGACCTGTAAGATATTAATTTAATTATTTTTGTAATATAATTGATTGAAATTATTATCATCAATATTGATAAGTATTAAGTAGAAAGAAGTATATATTTGCATACATGATTAATGATTATTTTATTATAATATTTTAACTATTTTTACCATAGGAATCCTCAGTTTTTACTATGATGGCATACAAAAACGAATTCATTGTACCTACACATCACAGATGGCTTGAACGTTTGAATATGTTTTTATACACCTTTTTTGTAAAAGAAACCCGAACTAATATTAGAATACATGCTGTATCTCAAACAATGAATTCTGTATATCAACTAAATAGGTTAGTAGATTGTATTTTACTTTTATGGCGTTATCAAAACAATTTTTCGTTTATTATTTATTTTTTCGTTCATTATTTTTTTATGTTCAGTTATTAATTGCTCACTAATAATTTAAATTATAATATTCTCATAATTATATAGTTACCCTCTTGAGAGGGGGGGGGATGTTATTGTGATACGTTACAAAAATTATTCTACACTGTGTTTTGATTCCAAACATTAATCTTTTGACTAGAGTTAACTAAAAGAAATTGATTAATTTAAGGATATTGTGTAATCAATCATTGATTGTGTTAATCATTGAGCTATAATTATTCAGCAACTGTGTAAAGAAAATGTTACTTTAATGTTTGATCAGTTAAGTTAGGTTAGAAGATGTTAATTTAAGTTTAGATCAGGGATATTGAAAAAAAAATTAATGTAATTTTTTTGCAACTTTACCACTGCTTATTTATTTTTATGCTAAAATGGATTAGTGTAATTTTTGTAATTTCATGTATAAAATCTAAGAATTCCGCATCAAAGTGTTTATGCAAGACCAGTTGGAAACCTTTTCCAAAAATGGGAAACCAATGGGAAAGAGACCGCGTGGGAGACCCAGGTAAAGGTGGCTGGATGTTGTGGAAGAAGACCTTGAAAGATTGGGAGTACAGGAATGGAGGGAAGTAGTTCAGGACCGTGAAAAATGGAGAGATATTGTCATGGCAGCCAAAACGTTTAGAGAGTACTAAGCGCCAGAGGAAGAAGAAGAAGAAGTTGGAAGTCTAGGTGTATAGGTGGACCGTATAATAATAAACATCGAACTACAGGAAGGGCTTACAAGCAATATATTATATTGTAAACATTAGAGATTAATTTAAATACCGCTGTCTAGAAAGTTTCCTAACGGCTTAACATAAAACGGTTCTATTTGCAACTAAAACTATTTTTAATTTTGTATTTTGTATAAATATTATTATTAATACATTGTAATTTGTAGTATATCTATTTGAACATATTTTTTTTCTCTAAAAATATAGTGATTTGTATGAAGATGAACTTATGGAAATTATTGAAAATGTTTTTGGTAATATTGCTGAAGATAATGATATACATGTTCGATATGCAGTTTGTCAATTAATTATTTCTGTTTGTGATGACTGTGACTATAAACATCATGTTGGATTATTACAAATACTTGAAAAAGTAATTATTTAGTTTATGTTGTCGATATTTGTGGACTCTGTACTATATATTCTATCTTTTTACAGCTAGTTATGTAAATTATACATTTTTCCATTATTTTTTTTCAAATTTTATATCAATTAGAGATTTAGATAATAAATTAATAATTAAAAGTATAAAAAAAACCCTGTGTTATTATTTTTTAAAGATACCTTGTAACTTAAAATTGACAGTTAATAGAAGCAAATAACTGATTATTTTAATTAGTCGGGTAAATATTGGATTAATGCGTTTTTAGATCCAAGATAAAATCCAAGTATTTTTGTTAAGGGATCTTTGATTTACCACCAAGTGATTTTGTTACTGACTAGTGATGTTTAATAGTATTAATTACTTTTAAAAACTTGAATCCTTTTAGTTTAGTAATTAATTATCATCAGGATTCAAATGGTATAAATAATTTTATTAGTTTTTTTCATTATAGTTTGTTGACATCAATAAAAATTATTTGTATAGTATAAAATAAATTTAGAGAACAATAAGTTACACAGGAATTATATTTGAATACAAATCAATTATAACTGATTAAATAACTATTGTTATAAAGTAATGTATTCTAATTTTTTAAATTTTAGGTGTTAATGAGACCATATACATTAAATATAAATGTTCGTCTGCCCGTACATGAAGCAATTGATTTACAGTTAACTGTTGAAGGTCTCTCAAAATTGTTTGTTAAATTTTTGTATAAACTACGTACTAATTCTGCTGTTACTATTTTCAATATGCTTATTAATCATCTTAATAACCATTACAAGAAGCCAATCGTGTTAGAACAAACGCATTTTGTACGCTTAAAGGTATGTGTATAGGTATTTTTAAGTATTTCATGAAATATGTTTAGCATTTAATATATAATATGTATCTTGATCAATGTCGGATGGATTTTAACAGCTATGTTTTTTGCTGTGTTTTACTCATAATTTGTCTATTTTACTACAGATTTTCGAGCTGTTGGTTAAACTTCGTGTCGATTCTAGATATAGATTAGGAGTGCTAGAAAATACAGAATATTCACCTTACACATGTATGGGCCGTAGTTTAGAACTACCACCTAGTCCAGGTTCACCGACAAAAGACACTGAATTAAATGGAGTTAACATGGTGCAGCTAAACTGTGTATCTCCAGTACGTGCGTGCAGAACATTGATTTTGGCGTTGGAAAAAGAGCTTGGTATGAACAAAATTTTGTAAACTGTAAATAATTTGTATAATGTATTAGGATGTGAGAATGTTTCTGTGAGTGTGTGGTTGGTGTGTTCACTAGTGTGATGTTAACTGTGTGCATAGTTTAAGAACAAACCTATTATAAATCTACGAAAATATTTTCATTACTTTGTAATTAACAACACTAAACAACATGTTTATGTATGGTATTTTATTTAGATTGGAGAGTATTGAACTACATACTGGAAAAAATACCAGAGATCTTGAAGAACAAGGCATTAGTATCTAGAACTATAGAACTTGATTCTGCACATATGTTAGCTTTAACATTATGTCAATTGGTACTGTTCTGTTGACGCTTATAAAACATTATAAAAAATATAACTTTTATGTTCATTTTTTATCAGGTTAATGACAAGAGAGCCTATTTCAAAAATACACCTCTTACATGGTTAAAAACAGACTTTCAAATTGCTGTCTATCCTGCATTAGCAGCTTTTGTTTCTTACCATAGCTCTTTGGATTTGTCTCTTCAAAGAAAACTAGTGAAAGTTTTAATAGCTGGTACGTTTTGTTACATTGATATTTTATATAATAACTACCTATATTATGACCTGCTGATTTATTCAAAATGCTAATGATAATTAATTTTGGAAATAAAATTAACAATAAGTAAATTAAATGGTAGATAGTAGAATTTTATAAATCATGTCAGTATCAATCTATTTGAGGATTTGGCAATGATACATTATAAGAACAGTAAAATAATTTTTGGATTAAATTGCACTTATTCATCAATCTAACCAATTTTTAATTTTTTAATTTTACTTATTATTTATTAAGTATACTTTTTTGATGTCATATTTATTTTAATGTAATGTTACAATGACACTATTATAGTTGGGCATACATTTGTACTAGTTAGGGATATTTCATACTTTATTTTGTATTTAAAGAGTTTTATATTTAAAGTATTTAGTTTTGTGTTCGTTGTAGGTTTGCCCTCTACTGAAATATGTATGTTAGATTAGTCTCTGAAGTGATCTTGATGGAATTCAAATTCGAGAATAATCTTCATTCTCTAATGTTGTATTAGCAAAGTGTTTTATGTACATTTAGTTTTTAATTTGTATGTATCACATAGGATAGGAGAACTTCTTTCATTAAGTCAATTTTGTTTACTAAAATGTGTTTGAATTTGCTTACATGTTATCCTATAACTAATAACCGGTTAGTACCAAGCCCCATAACACGGATTTAAAGTGCACTTATTTTAAATATAATCATTTATTGTCTACCTATAAATGGCTCTAAATTTTTCTTGTTGAATTAGTTTTAAGTCCATTTAAATACCTTTTATCCGTCATTTTTTATCTATAGTTATATTTATTAAATTTTTATTGATTGTTTTGTTTTTAGGAATTACAGGTAGGTAGTATAGATACTTTTCATATAACATTTTGAGTACCTTGCTATATCATTAATTAAAATTTTTAATTTATCAATTTTTATATTACTTGATGCAATGTTACCAAATTTGGTATATTTTGTAAATAACTCTTAAAATTATTTTATTTATCTGAAATGTTTTAATTTAGGACTAGTTAATAGATGGGCACGCCCAGTGATCACAGCATTGACCACTTGTATATTAGAGATGAAAGAAATCATGGTGAAATTATTACCTGAAGTTTTGTTAAGTATTTCTAAACTTTCAGCTACCGCTCAAATTGCAGTACCCGTTTTAGAGTTTCTATCTAGTAAGTATCTACAAATTTAAAGCTTTTGTCATTTAGTTTGCATTAAAAGTTAAAACATTGTTTTTAATTTTTCAGTGTTAAGTTATCTCCCAAGAGTGTATTCCAATTTTGTAATAGATCAGTATATGTCTGTATTTGCTATTACTTTGCCTTATACTGATCCGTTTAAATACAACCATTACACTGTATCCATGGCTCACCGAGTTATCGCCATTTGGTTTCTTAAATGTCGACCACCATTTAGACGGAATTTTGTTGCGTTCATTAAAAAGGTATAAAGAAATTAATGATAATGATAAAATATACATTGATATCATTTTGTTTTCCAAACTTTGAAGTTTAAGAAATGTATAAAAAAAAAGTTTTGTTCAGCTTGTATTAAGTTTTGAATTTCAAAATTGAAAATTGAAGGTTTTATAAAACAAAAACTACATAAGTGAAGAAATAAATAAAACTTATGTTCTACAGTCTACACATTGTTCAAAAATTTTAAAACTTATTACAAAATCAAATAAAATGTATTATCTTGTTTTACTGTTGGGCTAAAATCTCAAGTATTTTGAAAGATTTTCATAAAATTTGACTTTTATATTTGATTATAAATTATTTACTATGATACTTATACACATAGCAAAAAAATAAAAAAAATACTCAAAAATGTTTCAAATACAGTATCATCTACCTATCTTAAGGCCAATAATTTGTACAGAATCAAGCAATTCTTAATATCAACAATATTGAGTATAGAAATCAAAAACATCATTGTAAAATCCATACGTGTTTGCTATAGATCCTCAATATCTAAAAATGAAGTGTATGTCATACTAATTATTGATTGAAATTAAACAAAATTTTTGGGTGAAATAAGTGCATTATGTGTTTTATATTTATTAGAGTTAATACTTTTTTATAACCTTGAGATTGTACCTATATTAAGTTAATAGAGTTATTGTTTAAAAAAAAAAAACTTTTGATGTTATATAAATTGACATTAACAAAAGGCTTATTGATAAATTTAAATTTGTATTTTGTAAGAATTTTTAATTTTTAGGGCTTAACTCAAAGTGTGTCGCCACCATTTGAAGGAAATAATTTTCCAAAGAATGACATTTTCAATGAAGATTCATCCAGCCGAAAACGTAGTTCTAGTTTAACAGAAAAAGTACCTATTTGATATTAAAGTGTATTTATATTATGGTGCAAACGTGAACTCTGTATACTAAATTTTAATTCACAAAACATGGTTTTAGGTGTGCTGTCTGCTATGGACAGATGACCATATCTTGAACCATTTGTTTTTTAAAACTCTGTAACAGTTTTAAGTTTATGAGTTTGGAACAATTAGAAAATATTTTTATTTGAACAAACTCATTTATTAAAATACAATGTTACTGAATTTAAAAAAAAAAAAAATAATAAAATATTTTTAGAAGCAATTATTTCATGTTTGTTTCATAATGCAAACATTCCTCAACTACAATGTGTTTACCTTTGAGTATTGCAATTGAAACTGTTGATTTCAATTTTTAGGGAATCAGAAAACGTGTAGAAGGTATCAATCTTGATCCTCCTCCCAGGAACGATTTGAAACCACCAATTGACAATGCTCTTATAGAATTTCATAAGGAATTAAGAGAAACTTGTTTGGACTTATTAGCTCGATATGCTTTTAATACTTGTTCTGCTCTACCTAAAAGGTAAATGCCTGAACAGTTATGTATTTTTATTGGTACAATAATTTTGGTTTACAATTTTTATAGGCACCCCACTGCAAATTTTATATTGAAAGGAGGTCAATCTTCTACTTGGTTAGTGGGAACAAAACTTGTTACTGTCTCAACAAGTGGATGTACTCTAAAACCATTCCGAAATGGATTATGTGATAAATGTTCCCATTCTTGTTACCATATTGAGGATGACCACCCTGACGATCCTGTTAAATTTGTTGAGAAAATCAAACTAGCTGTGTCTCAAAGTTTTAATAAAGAGGCCAGTGACCAACATGATGGAAATACAACTACAAAAGAAGCTGCACCTTCTTCATATCTATCAACTGCAACCAGTTCTCCTAGAGAAGAATCAAAAACATTTTCACAAGTAGAGTCAACATTTGAAAAGACTCGGAAAAATAGTTTCTCGGAACGTTATGGGGACATAAAGAACTGTATTTGTTGGTGTCAATCATGGGCTGAAATAACTGTTAAGTCTCCAGCAGGTATAAACATGTTCAATTTATTTTTATTAAATGTACAAACCTTTAATAGTTATTTATGAAAACCAATTACCAATGACCTATTTTTTAAAACTTACAAGTATTATTAATTTTCAAAACTAAAAATCCATTTCACTAATTAAACTTATTGGCTTAAAATTAATAGTTTGAGTGATTTATTTAAATATTATTTTAATCTACTGTCATAATACAAGTTTTAAACATTTATTGTTTTTTAAACTTGTTGAACGCAATATCTGATAATATTTGTCATATACATCTTTACTTGCTTTGTAAAATAAACGTGCATGCTATTTGTCACATTAATTTACTAATCTCTCTTTTGTTAATAGCCTATGGGCTGGTTGACAGCAGTTTTCTACTTCTCACGCTCTTCATCTTTAGTTCACAATACAATTTACTGTGCATGTCTTGTACTGTTTGGCTAAAGTAGTCAAATTTTGTTTGCTCTCTGCTTTAGGTCAATATTTCTAAGTATAACAATTTTTATATCTAGATAAAATAAAAATAAGAAACATAAACATATTTTTCTTGATTTGAAATGCATTGTTCTTTTTTGGTTCATAAAACACAATAGTCCAAAAGTCTTAAATGTATATGTAGCTTCACATGCATGTACACAAACAAAATAATAACATTCTTCATTGTATTCACAGTTTTACTTGCTCATGTATTTACTACTACTTATATACACATTTCATCTTAAAATTCACTATTCAATAAGACTTTTTTTGTGAATGTTGCTGTACTCACATTTTGACTTAAAAGTTAAAATATAATATTAAATCTCCAACGTACTTACAGCTTTACATGTGTAAGCACACTTCCTCAGATAATATTTTGCTTTAAGTGTCACTTGATTTGTGTATGTACTTACTACATAAAATAAAAACACACAATACCTATTGTAAACACCTATACCATGTGTTTTTACAGTCTACTAAATAAAATAAACATCTCACAAATTCAAGTATAATTATAATTTGAGTATAACTTCAAAATAATATCAACTCAATCAAATAAAACACATAGAGGCTCAAACAACCATTGACTATTTTTATAGTAATAATGTTTTTTCTTGGTTAAATTTTATTTTTGTCTAATATTGGTTAATAGTTTAATACTTAATATTAAATTAAAGAATACAAAATATGCCTAGAAAATAACTTAACATTTATGATATAAAAAGTAATTTGTTTTTTGTTTTTTAGGAGATTTGTCCTGGATGATGCGAGTACAAAATGATAGTAATGTTCAAGATTTAAACCCTGCTGAATCAATCATGTTTGATGTCTCAACATTATTCCATCCTTCATATAGCGTAGATGAAACATATGAATATCTTGGTTATATTGATCAACACTTAAATGAAGAAGTAATTTATATAAATTTATGCTCAAAGTTTTTATGATTTGATTTAAAATGTTAATACCTGTTTTGTAGAAAAGTACTCTCGAAAAATATGTTGCAAACGAAGAAGTTTTAAAAACAGAGTTGACCGAAAAGTTACTGGGTAAACCTCCATCTGAACCAGTTGGAATTCCTGGTTCCCCTCTTAAATTTACTACTTCACGACAGAATTCGCAAGAAAGTTGTGAAGTCGAAAAAGAATTTTATGATGGTAATAATCAAACACTGGTACAAAATTCAGGTATTAAGTTAATACTTTTGTAGAGTTGTAGAAAATTGTTTCGTATACAAAATTTATGGTTAAAACTTAGTTCAGTTGTCAAAATATTTGAAAACTTTATGTAAAAAGCATATATTTCACATATATGTGAAAAAGAGGGAAAGAAAGACTGAAAAAGAGATGATTGGAAATGATTGAGATTGATGTGAGAGTCGCTTGTTGTGTGTGTGAAGAAGATGTGGAAGACCCAAATAGTAGGGAGGAAAGTGAAGTAGAAAAAAATGGATAAGAAGAAGAATCTTCTCTTATTACTCCACTTGTCCATCAAAACATGTTCAATTTTACCACTCTTGCACTGTTCTATTCTCCTGTCAACCTCCTAACATTTCAAACCATATAACATGGTTGGTCTCACCATACTCCTGTAAATTATTATGATCAATAACAATAATAATAAAATAATCAATGATTGATAATAGTTAAAAATGGCAAATTTCCCCAATTCTTCTTAGTGTAAGATTGTCAATGTTTACAAGACCGCTACAGATTTAAGCAAACTGTATAATGACAAATAGTTAATAGAATTTTTGATTTATATTTAGTAGAAGATAATGAAAATGAGGAAAACCACTCTCGAAAAAAAGTCCGAAGATCCAATACCTGTCCTGAAATGAGTTCTTCCTGGAAAAATCCATTTATGTTAAAAGAAAAGCCAGCGTTTGAGAATGAAGGTATTGATAACGATAAGGAAGATATACCTAAACACTTTGACGTTTTTAACAATATTATTGATGGGAAAAAGTTGAAACAAAATTACCCAAAGGATCTACGGTATAGTAATAAGTAAGTGCCACTTATTAGGGTTTTTATTGTCTGTATTGTTTTTTTCACTTACACAGTTTATATTTAGAGGAGCAAATTGTGAAGCAATTCCTGAAGAAATATGTGGTACCGGTTCAACTCCTCCATCAAATACATTTCAGCCAGAACCTTTAACTTTAAATTTGGACTTAGATTCAATAGAAAAAAGTACTGATGTTTCTCAAGTAGCTCAAGTAACTCAAGCAACTCAAGTAACCCATGTAACTTCTGGAAAAATGGCTGTTGAAAAAGAGAGACCAAAATTAGAATTGAAAACTAATTCTAAGTTGTATTCATCCAATGAAAGTGACATTTCTACAAGGTCATCTGCTGAAAGCGTTGATATCAAACAAAGTATTGAATTTCCATTAGTTCCAAATATTCATTACCAAGAGGATAAAAGTAGATCTTTGACATCGACCCCATCTTGTCTTACTAAAAAACCACCATTATCGCCACCAATCAATTATGGTTCTCAAACATTGGATGACGACGTAAGCTGTTATCAACTTCTTGTTAAAATTATCAATTTTTTACTTCTATAATCCTATGTTTTAATGGCTCAGACTACATTGAAGGTTGGCATTCGCTATGGCTTGTTTTCACTTCAGTACATCATTATTTATCTTAGCATGTAATTATTGTTGTACTCGATTATAATCAACTATAGAATATGTACAAATTAAAAAAAAATATTTTTAATATCATTCATTAATTTTTTTTGAAATGTTGTATAATTGTTTTGAAGTATTCAAGTATTAATTCAAAATACTCAGCCTATTAAAAAGTATCTTACCCAAGTCCACCAAAATCTACTTATTATTTCATTAAGAATACTGAGCTGCTAGTTTTTTTTGATGTTGTTAAAACATTTGGTAAACTGTTTCATATTTTTTTTTTATACATTTATAAATTTTTATACCTTATATAAATGTACAATTTTGTTATAATAATTTTTTTTTTTTTGGAAAAAAATATTCAAATTAATAGATTTTTTTATCAACTTATAATATTGGTGTAGTTTGAATGTTACACAGTCTTACAACCATTTTTGGGCTAAACAATAAACTTTGAAAGTTTCAATTTGTTAAGTATACTATACTCTGTCAAACTCTGCTCAGATTAGTAAATTTTGTGAACAATGATTTATCATTGATTAAAAATTTTATTTAATGTGTAAGATGAAATGTACTATACCATCAAACACAGTGATCCATTCAAAAGAGTATAGTTAGGACCCTATGCAATTCAGTGTTTTATGTGTATGCTGTACTCTAATATGAATTGTTCAAAATGATTCAAATGCAAAATAGTTTGTTTTTAATCAAATAATTGCTAACTGCAGTCAGTGTTGTTTTAACCAGTTTTTTAGTTTTTTTTTTTATTAGCATTGAACTATTAATAATTTTAACTAAAACATTTTTATCTATAACGTATTAAGCCTTTAGTTTTAAAGTAATGTTTTTCTTGCTTAGTATGATGATGTCCTGCAATTTCGAGGGCGTCTCAATACAGTAGCTGTAATGAGCGCAATTAAGAGGCCAACTCACATTTGTTCGAGTGTAAAAAACTTGCTACCTATGAAAGAAAAACTATTTAAAGATTTTGGAAAACCTGGAATAAGTCCTTCGTAATTATATTTGATAATTTATACGCTAGTCGTGCAAACATTAATAATATTAAAGAATTTTAAATTTTTTTTTAGTTTTGTGTTTCACCAGTTGTATAATACTTCTTATTTTTGTGATGCTGAAGATCATGATTCCCAACCAATGCTATTGCCACCATCTGAGGAACGAATTCTAAGGTCTACAAAAACTTTACAGTGGATTTCTCCATATCAAGTGCATAAGGTTTGTTATGTTGTTGGGGAATTCTAAACAAGATTTAATTACCATATTATGTTTGATACGTAGATTGGGGTTCTTTATGTTGGGTTGGGGCAAGCCAACTCTGAAGGAGATATACTGCGAAACCCACATGGATCTTTAAGGTATACAGAATTTCTCAAGGGTCTGGGTACTTTGATTAAATTACCTGATACAGAGAAGAAGAGTGTATATTTGGGTGGATTGGATACAACCGGTACGGATGGAAAGTTTACTTATATTTGGCAAGATGATCTTATTCAAGTTAGTAGAACATACAAATATTTGACCTTTCTTAATTAGTCATGTTGTTAAAATTTGTTTTTATGAATACAAAAAATTGAAAATATACTTTACTGTACAAAATACTTTATTTTTTTTTTAAATTTAATATTTTTTATTCAGGTTTTATTTCATATAGCTACGTTGATGCCATATCTTGAATATGATCATAGGTGTAATAACAAAAAGAGACACATTGGAAATGATTATGTTTCTATTGTTTACAATGAAAGTGGTCAGGACTACGATATCAAAACTGTCAAGGTATGTAAACATAGCCACAGATAACATGAAAATAGTTTCATGTTATCTGTGTACATAGTATTTTACTTGTGTTCTTACAAATTGTAGCTTAATTTACTCAACCTACATTATACGTAACATAATATTGTTTCTCTTTAGGGCCAATATAATTTTGGTTGTGTGATAGTGGAACCCTTAGAGCATGGTATTCATCAGATCACTGTAAAATTAAGGGAAGAGTTGATTGAACATGTGGGTCATCAGGAACCAAAAATCGTTACTGATCAAAACACAGCCATATTAGCCCGGCAGTTGGCTGTTCATACAGACGTGAGTTGTTTTGGATTCTATATGTTGTAATTCGTTCACAACTAGTTGTGTTGATTTTACAACAGTGCTTTTTCTTTCTCTTATAACTTTTTAGGGTAGTAGATATTTCCTGACCTTTATAAATAGTTAAATGTCCAACAATAGGTAAACAAACTAAGATAAAATTTTATTTGAAGTATTAATTAGAAATAAATTCGTTATTTTTTTGGGTCTAGGTTTGAAATCTTAAAAGTACAAATGTATAAAAGTGCTTTAAATTATTTAAATTTTTAGATATCATTAGAATCTATAAAACTAATTTTAAACTGATTAAAACCAGTTTTGAGTAAAATATAAAACTGTAATTATTGAATTTGTCAATTTTAGCAGTTATTGTTACGTTAACTTTTAATTTTCAGTTTCAAGACTCCGTACTTCAATAAAAGTTTAACAACATATTTTCCTATGTATATAACTAAAATAAAACTCAAAAATCTGTTAATACAATTAATTATAGGCATTTGGCCTTGGTTATTATTTGGTTATTTCTTTTTCTGCAATATCTTCTTTAAACCTTCTTCAAACAAACAGCAATTTGTACAGTGTGCAGTGTACATGTTATTTAAATGGGTGAAATATAAGCATGTTTATTGGCTAACAGTTCAAACTATTTTAAACATTATGAGGTAAAAATAAAACATTGAATCAACCAATTTTTCAAGTGTTTAACTGTTGGTTGCTAAAATGTAAGATTTCATAAAGTGGTTTCTGTCTGGTTGTTTCTTTCATAAAAAAATAAAAAAAGTTAAAAATTTTATACTTAATAAGTTAGTAGACAAATCCAACACAATTAAATGCACACACAACCAAATGAATTATAGAATTTATTAGATAAAAAACAATACTTTATTTTGTATACTTTGTAGAAAGTACTAAACTTATTACTAACTCATTTTGTTCTTTTAAAATATATTTTTTATGTTAAAATATTTATTGAAAAGTTTAATATTATATTTTACAGTCAAATATTTTTCTAATAGTTTTAATTTATTTTTAAGTTAGACATAAGTTCAATTTTGGAATTATTTTGAATAACATTTTCAAAACTAAAATGTGTAATTTAAGTTGGTAGTTTCTTAAAATAAAAAATAAAAATAAAATTGAACTCCTTTAAATTTGAAAATAAAAGTAAGTCTTTAATCTGGTAGAGAAAGTTATTGTTACTAATAACAACTAAAGATGTAAGAGAACCTGTATAATTGAGCATTTGGTTTTGTATTTCATTTAAAGGCTACATTGCCACATTAAATTATTTTTTAGTAACTATATTGTAGCATGTTTTTTTTTTCTAACATATTATTGTTTTCACAGTTGGCGTCACACATTTTGACTAGTTTGATGGAGGATAAGAAATCTAGTGGTCCTTATGCCAGTAATTGGTTAGAGCGTCTCCGATTTATGAAAAGACTTCAGATTAAACTAAAAGCTCTTGACGATAACCAAGAAACGGGACTTGATTCGGTTCTAATACGCGGTGGCGGCGGCAATGTAGGTCACGTACCCTTAGCAACGGCTAGCCGTTCAAGAGTGTAAATAGCTGATCTTACAAGATTTGCATAGAAATTATGTGAGACTACATGTTGGTGATGATCTCTTTTTTGACTGTGGGGGAATCAATATTATGTACAGTGTGAATTTTATTTGTCTTTTTTAGTTGATATATATAACATTACTTTGATGTTTTGTACAATTTTTTTTTTTTGACATTTGATATTGTACACCTTATATTATTATTATAACAGAATATTAAAATACCGTCTGCATATTTATTGTATTTTGTGTTGTGTAATTTTTTTGGTGTCAATCTTAAGGGTGTGGGTGCCAGTGCGTTTTAAGTATAAAAACACGTCTCACTGGAAAAACTCAGCCTTGAAAAATAGACGGATTTCGATAATTGTTTTTTGTTTGAAAGATGAGAACTTTATGCAGGGCAGATTGAAGCCCGATTTTCAATATTCTAATTATAATAGCTAAAAAAATGCATTTGAATAGATCCGAAATATGGTTGTGTTTAAATGTATTTTTCAAGCAAAATTTAAAATCAAGTTAGTATTCGGGTTTCAACCTGCCCTGCAGGAAGTTCTTTTTTTTAAAATAAAAATTTTTTTTCCAAAATCCGATTAGTTGACAATATAATTATAGTCACCATAGTTGCGCTGGATCAAACGACATACAGAATTAAGCGCGATTGATGTTCAAAAATAGCTACACACGTTATATATTTATATATAATATATGTAATCAATGACCATACCGAAAAACTGCGAGGTACAACTATGAACTGTCTTATTACGACAGGCAGCTACAAATTTTATTTATTGTCGTTTTTAGATCCTGAGCGTTAGCAAAGAATGTATTGGGTTTTACAATGATGTTTTTTTTTTTTGTTTTGTTTTTGTTTTTCTGTGATCTTGTAAAAGTTCTTGTAGAAAACCTGCACCAATTTTAACGCATGATACCTTAAAACGGTCAAATTGGTTAAAGTGCTCCATTCGACTTGAAATTTGTACATGTCATTAAAAAGAGTTTAACGAGTTTACTGTTGGATTTCCAATTGGTTTAGATCGTTTTTAAGGGAGTTATTTCCATAACTTTATAGAATTTTACGCAGTTATTATTCCATGAAACCTCTAGTTTTTAAGTCTCAAAACTTTAATACAACCTACATGTGCGGTTTAACATATTAGTTCACACAATTTTGGTTTATAGCCGATTTGACGTTGTAATGGAACCGTACTGTCTGGAACGGAAGATTTAGTTGTTTTCCAGTTGCCACGTCGTTTGTTCGCCCTTTTTCGTCGGGCGATTAAATCCCACACTTTTAAATACCTACCTATACAATTAGAAGTAATAGGCCGATAGTCAAAGCGAAACTGTTGAAGATCGAACTATATTAATGTGAACAGAGATAATAATATGAACCTCGTTATTTTTAATTGTGAAAAGTGTGAGATAATCCTCTGTTTGGTTTATAGGTATTATATGAACACTTGGTTATTTAGATTTTTAATGAATAACTCTTCTTTATTTTCAAATTTCTTAACGCTAAATAGCAAATAATAATTCCAGGGCTGGCGAAACAAACCGCGGGGACCTATGCTACTTTATTTTTTGTGAGAGGAACTACTTTTAACACATTACAAAAAATGAGGTGAAAAATCATAATTAATAAAATGTATAAACAAACTACCGACTTATTAATATACCTAACTCCTAAGTGGTTTGGTACCATACGCTATATCTACTTAAAGTGAAAACAATTTTGATGGTTCAAAATACTCTTCATATTATTTCTTAAGCCCACGAGGAATACCTAGTGTTTTTTTAAAAACAATTTTGTCGTCTCGTAAATAATATTATAATTTATACTGCAATAGTTAACATTGCTAAAATGCGAAGAGCGTGATAGGAAAAGTAGTCAGTTTTCCAGGACTAGGGTGAGTATAATTATTGGTGATAGATAATAATTATTTGTAAATAAGACAACTCCAAAGGTAATATTTTAATGGCGTTTTTTTTATGCAAATTTTATTTTATTATACAGGTACGCAAGATGTTTATACAAAATATATACTTTATACAGCTAATTTATGTTAAATTAATATGTTTTTTGCCAGTTTACATCGATTCGTCGCTAAATTGCGTTTCTCAGAGTTTTAAATTATTGCGATTTTTTGGTAAACGTTCGTTTCGACCGTAAAAATGTAGGTATATGAAGAAAAAAAACAATATTTAAAAAAACAAAATTAGTTTTTAGCATGCATTATGTACGAGTAAAAAATGTCTTACTAGTGTAATGATTAATTTTGAAACATAATATTTTAATAATGCTGTTGTTGAGCATCGTGAAATTTTTAACTAATTTTTAACTCTTTGATCAAAAAAATCATCGACTTTTAATACGAAATTGGTTATTTATTGAAAAGTTTCATTTGAGTTAATTTTCAGTTGAGAAACAAAAAAGGTTGAATTGGATATTAATCATTTTTGGAATCTCAATTTTTCTCAATGTTTTTAAAGAATTCCTGAGCTTCGGCAAAGTTTGCGTTTTTTTCACTATTATTGCTACTCGTATACCGCGATTGTAAGCTCTGCTTGTACATTGTCGAGTCAATTATACCAGACGGCTTTCTTGTTTTATTTCTGTTCTTGAATCTTAAATTGATCTTAGAATCTAAAAGTGTTAACGCTTCTTCAAGTGATGACGCGCACAATATAGCGTTCAAATCCGACTCGTTTACTATGTACGACTTTTCGTCTGGTAACGTTGTGCTGTCGTCGTCGGATTGATTTTGGTCAATAGAAATCTTCTCGGTTTTTTGTAACTTAACAAAAGTCTTCTCAAAATAATCGTCGTTTGACGTTTTTGTACATTGCAAAGACATCTCCAATTTTTGAACGCCGTAAACGTTCTCGTCGTCAGCATTATCATTCGCTGCTGCAGAACAGGAACATTCCTGCGACGATTCTCCTCGATTTATTATTATTTTTTGGTCGTCTATTTTCTCGTTGTCGTCGCCAAAATTGTTTTTTTTAAAAACTGTTATTGTCGGGTGATCCAATTCACCATAAAATTCAGTTTCGGTGTCGTTCGATTCAAAGCGTGCTTCGAGCGTGTTTTCATTGTTATCCTCAATAGATGAATTGCTATTTAATGTGATATTTTGATGTTCACATACGCTTTCCATACTTTTGTTACTGTCTGCAATTTTTATTTCAGCTCCATCGACCGTTAATTGTTTCTTTTCTAATTCATTGAGTTCATCAAAATCTTCATATATTTTATTTTGTGGTGTGGTTTTTGATATTAGCGAATCATAGGTGTTGTCTATTTTCATATAGTATTTTAGTTCGCCTGCTACGGTATTTTTCTTTTTCGTGATTTTAGAATCATAAATTTTGTGATCGGTTTCGTTATTGTTTGATTTGTCAATAAGGTCAGATAATGTTTCCACATTTACTGTCATTGGACGTACAAATTCTACACACTCATAAAAGTTAAAATTTTCGTCCTCCTCGGGTAAAGGTTCTGACGTTCTCTTCGTCGGAAGAGTCTCCATGACATTTGAAAGTATTTTTCCTGACACGTTAGTTTGATTCTCAACTGGATTTATATTTTCTGAGGTTGTGATTTCGATAAAAGTACCTGCCTCAGTCGGGATTGTCTCCGTACTAATTTTAAGTGGTTCTTGAGATATTTCAGTTTTTTTTTCATCCAAACTTACTTTTTCTGTGTTTGTTATTTCGATAGTAGTATCTAACATATCTTCTGACGGGAAAGTCTTAGTGTCATTTAAAAGTAGTTTTCCAGGTATTTTGATTTCTCTATCAACTGTACTTTCTGTGTTTGTAATTTTGTTTGAAGTTTCTAAAATTTCCTCCGACGAGTGAGTCTCCAAAATATTTGAAAGTGACTCTTCAGATGATTCAGTATGTTTTTCAACTGTAGTTTCTGTATTTTTGATGGATGTTTTTGTGATTTCATCTGTCGGTAGGGTTTCCATGATAAAACGATTATAATCAGCTGATATTTCAGTTTTTTCTTTAACTGGACATATTTTTCCCGTGTTTGTTAACTTGAATGTTTTCTCCAAAATGTTCTCCGTCGGGTAATTGTCTAAGATATTTATAAGTTGCTTTTCGGATATTTCAGTTTCTTTATCAACTGGGCTTAGGTTTTCTGCATTTGTGATTTCGATAGTAGTTTCTAAAATGTCCCCCGTCGTGATTGCTCTATTCGTTATGTTCAAAATTGATTCTTCAGATGCTTTAGTATGTTTTTCAACTGGAATTATAATCCCTGTATTTGCAATTTCGATGGATGTTTTTGCAATTTCTTCAGTGGGCAGGGTCTCCATGTCATATAAAAGTTGTTTTTCAGATATTTTAGTTTCTCTATTATATGGACATCTGATTTCCGTGTTTTTAATTTCGATAGTCGTGTCTGAATCCGAAATATTTTGATTTATGATGTTAAAAAGATTATCTCCTGATACTTCCTTATTTTGCTCAACTGGACATATTTTTCCTGTGATTGTTTTTTCGATTGTAGTCTCTGAAATGTTTTCCATCGGGAGATTGTCTAAGATGTTTATAAGTTGCTTTTCGGATATTTCAGTTTCTTTATCGACTGGGTTTAGGTTTTCTGCATTTGTGATTTCGATAGCAGTTTTTAAAATGTCACCCGTCGTGATAGCTGTATTCGTTATATTCAAAATTGACTCTTCAAATGCTTCAGTATGTTTTTCAACTGGAATTATAATCCCTGTATTTGCAATTTTGATGGATGTTTTTGCAATTTCTTCTGTGGACAGGGTCTCCATGTCATACAAAAGTTGTTTTTTAGATATTTTAGTTTCATATGGACATCTGATTTCCGTGTTTTTAATTTTGATAGTCGTGTCTGAATCTGAAATATTTTGATTTATGTTGTCGAAAAGATTATCTTCTGATATTTCGTTGTTCTCCTCAACTGGGCATATTTTTCCTGTATTTATTTTTTCGATTGTAGCCTCTGAAATGTTTTCCGTCGGGAGATAGTCTAAGATGTTTATAAGTTGCTTTTCAGATATTTCAGTTTCTTTATCGACTGTAGTTTTAATATTAGTTTTTGAAATTTCCTCTGTCAAGAGGGTCTCCGTTTTATTTAAAAGTGTCTCTTCAGATATTTCAGTATTCATTTCAACTGAATTTATTTTATCTATATTTATAATGTCGATAGTGGTTATTAAATCTTCCTCCCTTGGTAGAGTCTTTGAGATATTTATAAGTTGCTCTTTAATTGTTTTAGTTTCTTTTTTATGTGGACAAACATCTTCCGAGTTTGTAGTTTCGATAATATTTTGTAACTTCTCCTCGTTTCCGACAGTGTCTTTGATATTTAAGAGTTGCCCTTCATTTTTTCTAGTATCTTTATTAACTGGACTTATGTTTTCTGAGTTTTTAATTTCAATTATAGAGTCTGAAATATTCTCTGTTGAGATAATTTCCTTGACATGTAAACAATTGCCTTCCGTTATTTCAATTTCGTTTTCAACCTTCCTTATGTTTTCAAAGTTAGTGATTTTGATAGTAGTGTCTAACACTTCAACTGCCGTAGAGGTCTTCGTCATATTTATAAGACGATCTTCAGATATTTTAGTTTTGTTTTCAACTGGACTTATGTTTTCTGTGTTTGTATACTTGATTGGAGTCTCTAAAATCACTCCTGCTGGAATTGTCTCCGTTATATTTAAAAGATGTTTTTCGGGTATTTCAGTTTCTTTCTCAACTGGAGTTATTCTTTCTGTGTTTGAAATTTGGATATCAGTCTCTAAATTTTTCTCTATTGGTAGAGTCTCTATGATATTAAAAAATGGTTCTTTTGTTATTTCAGTTTGTTTTGAGTTTTCTGTGTTTGTAATATTAATAGCATTCTCTATAAGGTCCTCTATTTGGAAAGGTTTTGTTGTATTTAAAAATGCCGCTTTTGATATTTCAGGTTTTTTTTCAACTGGACCTAATTTTTCTGTATTTGTTGTTTCAATTGTAGCCTCCAAAATATTCTCATTCGGGAGGTTGTCCAATATATTTAAACGTTGCTCTTCAGATATTTCAGTTTCTTTTTCAACTTTATTTTCTGTTTGTGTAATTTCGATATTAGTTTTTAAAATTTCCTCTGTCAGGAGGGACTCTGTATTATTTAAAAGTTTTTTTTCAGATATTTCAGTTCTCATTTTGATCGGATTTATTTCATCTGTATTTATAGTTTCGCCAGTAGATAACAAATGTTCCTCTCTTGGCAGGTGTTTTGTGATATTAAAACATTTTTTTTCAGATATTTTAGATTTTTCTTTAACTGTATTTGTGTCTTCTGGGTTTGTAATTTTGATTAAATTCTCTAAAATTTTATCTGTTTCGAGGGTCTCCGTTGTATTAAAAAAATTTTCTTCTGAAATTTCTGTTTCTTCTTCAATTGAGCATATTTTTCCTGTATTTGTTGTTTCGATTGTTTTCTCAAAAATTTTCTCCATTGGGAAGTTGTCCTCAATATTTAAAATTTGCTTTTCAAATATTTCAGTTTCTTTTTCAACTGGTATTATAGTTTCTGTATTTGCAAATTCAACTGATGTTTTTGCAATTTCTTCTGTCGGCAGGGTCTCCATGTTATTTAAAAGTGGGTTTTCAGATATTTGAGTTTCTCTATCAACTGGACATCTGCTTTCCGTGTTTTCAATTTCAATAGTAGAGTATGAATAATTTTGTTTTATGATATTTAAAAGATTATCTTCTGTTAATTTAGTTTTATTTTCAACCATACTAGAGTCTTCTGTGTTTGTAATTTTGATATTATTCTCTAAAAGGTCTTTTGCTTGGAATGTCTCCGTTGTATTTAAAATAGGCGTTTCTGATTTTTCAATTTTTTCTTTAATTGAACATATTTTTCTTCTATTTGTTATTTCAGTTGTAGTTACCAAATTGTTTTCCGACGGGTGATTGTTCAATATATTTAAAACTGGGTTTTCATATATTTCAATTTCTTTTTCAACTGCACTTATACATTCTGCTTTTATAATTTCAATATTAGTTTTTAAAATTTCCTCTGCTGGCAGGGTCGCCGTGTTATTCATAAGATTTTTTTCAGATATTTCACTTTTCATTTCAACTGGATTCATTGTATCTGTATATTTTATAATTTCGATAGTAGTTGTTAAATATTCCTCCTTTTGCAAAGTTTCCTCGATACTTAAAAATTGCTCTTTAGTTGATTTAGTTTCTTTTACAGGAAGACAAATATCTTTTGAGTTTGTTGTTTCGATAATATTTTGTAACTTTTCCTCGTTTCTGACCGTATCCTTGATGTTTAAGAGTGGCCCTCCATCTTTTTCAGTATCTTCTTCAACTGGACTTATGTTTTCTGAGATTTCAATTTCAACTACAGGGTCTGAAATATTCTCTATGATATTTAATAGATTATCTTCTGTTATTTCAGATTTTTTTTTAACCGTTCTTATGTTTTTAGAGTTTGTAATTTCGATAGTAGTCTCTAAAACTTCCTTTGTCGTGAGAGTCTTGGTTATATTTAAATGTTCCTCTTCAGATATATTAGCTTTTTTTTCAACTGGACATATATTTTCTGAGTTTGTAATTTCGATTGTAGTTTTTAATTTGTTCTCATTCGTTAAAGTTTCCTTGCTATTCAAAAACTGTTTTTCATATTTATCACTTATTTCTTCAACTAAACTTATATTTTCTGTGTTTGTAAATTTGACTGCAGTCTTTAAAATCTCTCCCGTTGGGAGAGTCTCCGTTTTATTAAGAAGTTTTTTTTCTGATACTTCAGTTTCTTTTTCCATTGGACTTATATTTTCTATGTTCATCTGATGTATAATTTCTTTATTATTCTTACATATGCATTCTTCCTCTTCTTTTGTTTGTTTTTTTACTCCATCATATGTATCATGTGATATTAGAGATTTAATTTTCGTTTTACCATTTGTTTTTACTGACTTTTTTACTAGTACTTCTGAAATATTTTTTGATACTTGAATTTCTGATAGGTTATCTTTAAAATTAACGATAGCGTTTGGTGTTTCTAAAGATTTAATTGGGACATATTTTGGTTCCAAATTTTTTAGTAATGTGTGGATTTCATAATTTTCTGACAATTCTTGGTTAGGTATAGAAGAATCATCTGACCATGACATTTTCTTAGAATGTTTGGTTGTAAATGGTTTTGATTTGTCTATACCATCAATATGATCGTCTTTTAGTAGTTTCGATGTCGTTTGGATTTTTTCTTTGTTAAATGTTTTTTGAGGTGTTATTAAAGTTTGATTTGATACCATGGCTTCTGGTATAATTTGCAATTCTTTCATGTCTGTAAATGTTGCTGACATGTTGTTTGTTACTAAAGTGTTATGAGTAGTTTTACTTTTTAACTTATTCCGTGTTTTAATAGCTCCTACCAGAGTGTTACTTGTCACTGGAGTTATTGGTGTAATTTGAAGCATTTCTTTATTTAATTTGTTCAGTTGTGTGGTTGCATTGTCTGTTGATACAATAGTTTCTGATTTCATTTTCAATTTGTTTTCATCCATAAGTATTGCTTGGGTAGTACTTGATGATGAATCTAAAACAATCGGTTCACATTCTAATTCGATTGATGTATGAATTGATTCGTAAGAAATATCAACTGCAGGTATATGATTTTTAGACGTGTTTTCAGTTTCATATTTATTTAGTTTTGGTGATAGTTTGATAAACGTGTTTTCTAATTTATCTGAACTCTCACCATTAATGTTGTTTGCTTCTAAAAATATAGACGTATTTTCAGTTAGTACTTTTTTTGACTGAGTGTCTAATAAAATATATGGTACACATGTATCTGAAAAAACTTGATTTTCTTTACAAAATGTTGTTTCAATGTTATCGGACTCTTCAATTACAGGTGTAGTTATGGTTTCTGATTTTTTTGATTGTTCCATAGTAGTAATTAGGGTATGGTCTAATTTTGAAGTTTTTTTATCAGCATATATGTTTTTTTCACTTTTTAATTCTTCTACTGAAAACAGTGGAGTATTTGCTATAAAAATATCAGAAGTATTTTCAATTTTATTTTTTGATTCAATTACTATAACTGAGTTTTCAGCCGATTCATCTATTTTATTTGTTTGGTCTTTGTCAATTTCAACTACATTGATTTCATTTGATTTCTGAATTTCAGTCAAAACGTTAGTGTCTACGACTTTCAATAGTGTTTCAATATTATTCAATTCATTTGTATTTATTGTATTTGATAACAAAATTGTGCTTTTGGCTGTTAATGGTGTTTCCTCGACGTGTTTTATTCCAGTTTCTCGTTTTAAGTTTGCTTTATAATTTTTTGTAATGTTTTTTATTTCAATATTTGATAGATTTTCTATTACTACTGTATTTGGTTCTTGAACTTCTATTGTAAGAGTAGTAATTGGTGAAAGGATATTTGATTGTGTGTCTGTTTTAATTGTAACTATCGCTGTGCAATTTGAACATAAAGAATCAATTATAGATTGCATTTCATTCGATTTTGTTTTATTTTTTACAGTAATATTATTTACATTAATTAAAGATGGTAATTGAAATTCAGTTTTTTTGTCTACTATTTGTAAACTAGTACAATCGACTTTGTTTAATTCTGATAATGTTTTTGAACGTTTATTATTTTCAATTTCTATAGGTTCAACACTTATGGCATTATCGGCTGATATTAGAGTTTCGACCACAGTTTTAAATTCAGATTCATTTGACATTGCATTTTTGACCTTCATCGTTTCTGTTTCAGTAGCATTTATATCTTCTATGGTTTCTTGTGTAATTTCATTTTGAAAATTTTTAGTTTTTGTTGATTCTTCAGGTAAAATTTCAGTATCTACTGTACTTAATTTTTCTACACCATCTGAATTAATTTTATTTGGTGATTTTTCGGTCGTAGTTCCAATTGTAGTTGAGCACAATTTTTCGGTGTTTACTTTCGTTGGAAAGTCTAGCAATTTTGTTTCTGATGTAGTTTCCGGTTGTAATACTGACGTGTTAGAGTTATGATTTTCATGGCTACTAGATGATAATGGTTCCATTATTCTTTTGGCAGATTTTTTTATAACTTTAGACTCAGGTTCATTTAAAGGTTGATTGAAAAATGTTGTCTCATGTTCAGTTGTGTTTTTATTCTTTAAATCGTTAGATTTATAATTATCTGATAATGGTATAATTGTTTCAGTTTGTTGAAAGTTTTGATCATCTGTAGTTTTTGTTTCAAAGTTTATTGTAACTTCTTGTAAAAGTGCGTTTCGGTCTTTCAGTATACATGACTGTAGTTGTTTTGTTGATATAACCTCAGTGTTTAATTTTTCTAGCTGATCGTTTTTAGATTCATTTTCCAACATTATTTTAGCATTATTGAGCGTTGATGTTACAAGTTGAATTTCTTGTTTACAAGTATCATTTTTTCTCTTTTGATCACAGTTAATATCATAAACTACATTTAAGCGATTATCATTTAAACGGTGCATTTTAGTATTTAAAACTGCAGTACAAAACTTTTTTGATACTTCTTCTGCGTTAATTTCATGCGTGTTCTTGTATATTTTAAAATACGTTTTGATGTGTTCAAACAGATCGTTATTTGTTTGATCTTTATTTGAAATAATATCTGACACCTCATTTTTAGTAATATGATCTTTTTCTTGTTTTATGAGTGTTTTATTATTTTCAATTGCGTTATTTTCGGTATTTGAAAGATTTTGTTGTTTTGGGCGTTCAGCATTTTTATTCGTATTATAGTTATCTAAATGCTGTCTTACGTTCGTGTTTAGTGAGTTTTCTTTTACAGTTAATAGTTGTACAATTCTTTCTACCATTTTATTTTTAAAACTATTCAAGACGGGTTCAATAAATTTTTCTATTGCTTGTTTTTTGTTCAGGTATGAATTGTTCACATCACAAACATCGATTGTTTGTTCTAATTTTGTGATTTTTATTTTCTCTAACTGTGCATTAGTTGTTGGCGATGATAAAGTGCAATTTTGGATCTCAGAATCAGTTTGTTGAATGTGTGTACCTTTTATTACATGTTTATTTCTTTCTATCGACGAATCATCCGTTTCTAAAACTAAATCACTGTCTTCATATAAATATTTTTCTTCACAATAATTTGACTTGATCAAATCATTGTCATGCGCTGAATTCGTTTGTGTTTTTGAATCATGTGATTCTAATTTGTTGTCCGAGTTTTTGATGTTATCGACACAAAGTGCATTATTAGGCATAACGATTTCACTAACAGCTTTTTGTAATTCTAGTTTATTCAACGGTAACTCATTTTTTTGGTGTTCTGCTATTTCAACGTTACAATTTGTGACGACCACAAAAGAGTTATTAGCTACATTTTGTGTCAACGCTCTATTTATTTCATTATTATCTTTCTTTTGTTCGTTCATTAATTCAAAATTTGTTTTATTATCTGCATCGTTGATGGAGCTTTTATTATTATTACACAAAGCTTTTATTTTATCCGTAGATTCGTGTTTCAAATTTGTGTCTTCATCCGCGTTTTCTGGTTCCAAATGTATAGCATCATTAATTTTTGAACATGCACTTTTAAACTGATCTGTAGCCTCACGGCTAGTATTTTCCAGTACGTCATCTATATTTGTATCATTTTTGTTTGGTTGCGCAAGAAGAGTTTTAAAACTTGAACAAATTTCATTCGAGTTTGTATTGTGTTTTTTATTTATGTCTCTAAACAACTCGGATATTATTATAAACACTTGTTTAGAACATTTTTCACACATATCGTTTGTTATATTTGTAATAAAACTCGCCAAAGGAGAGCTTATACTGTATTGTTTCCAATCAGTTATTTGTTGAGCTGTATTCGAAGTTTGGTTTGGTTCTTTAATGTTTTCTTTTAAAACTGCAGTTATTTTTTCTCTGTATATTTCATTTTTTGTATGGATTTCATCATCTGTGAAATTTATTTTTTTCGATTGATGTGTTGATAAGACCATTTCACGATCGTTATGTTTTTGTAATTGTTGGCTTATTACAGAAGTTTGATCGAGTATTTCTGTTTTATAAGAACTCTCATCTTGTAAACTTATTGAAGGGAACACGTTTTGAGGCGCGTCACTGCAATAGATGGTTTTAACCGAGGTTTCGTTACGAATGGTTTTGGATTTCGTATTCTGTCTTCTATCGCCATCTGCAGTTTTTTCACAAATATCATTTGATTCATTTGCGTATTTTAAATTCACTTTTTTTAACTTTAAATCTATTTCGGGATTATTATTTTGATTTTGATCGTCGTTGTCGTTACTGACGTTGGTTTCTGGCTGTTCATCGGAATCGACAATACCGTTATCAGATAGATCTCTTTCAGGACTTTTTTCAGTCACGTTGGAAGTACGTTTTGGAATTTTTTTACCTGCACTTTTTGATTCAAATTTTGTTACAATTGACATAACGTCCATTCCTTTGTAGTTATCTGCACTAGTCAGCGGCTGTACATCAACTTTAGTAAACGATTCGAAGCATTCAACTACAGGCGTATATTTCATTTCTGTGGATGCACATTTTCCTCTGCCAAATTTGGTTATCATTTTGGATTTTTTCGTACCCAACCGGATCCGAGATCTGGAATTCGTCGGGCTTTTTTCCACTGATATATAGTACGGTGAGCGACAAATGTGCACGCCGTTTCGCAATAATGTTAACGTATGCACGCCTTCAGTATATGGAATGTAAGTCACTTTTATTCGATCATCGTCGTACGCATAATCTATGGGAATCGATTTTGATTTTTCCGGACTCGAGTGATTTTGGTTGAATATTGTAGCTCTTCCAGTTTCGAAATTGCGTCCTTTGAGCTCAACTATAATATTTTCAAAGTTATAACCGTATTTGGAGTATAAGTAAAATTCTGACTGACGTCCTGCTGTAGCAGCTATCAAACCAAAGCCGCGGGCTACATAAGAATCGTCCACTTGACGGTTCACAAATTCGTCTTTTTCCTCGGAATTATTAGAAGATGTGCTACATTGAATATTTTGGATCGACTCGTCCACTTTCGATTCTTCTTCTGCGTCAATCTAAAAAATTAAAAAAAAAATTAGGAAGTGCATAATATTATATGATTTATTTATTTTATCTTAGAACGAATGTTGATTTGTAACTAAATAATCGAATTTAGTGAATTTTGGATAAAATTTATGTACAAAACTATAATATTATGTTACTTTATGTCATATTAAGATTGAAATTTTTTTGCTTAAAATTAAAAAAGTGATATATGTTTGTAAAAGTTATTTAATACTAACTGCATTTTAAAAATTTTGACAAACCAATGGATCAAAACAGCTGGTAGAACTTCCATTTTTTATGATAAACTCAAAAAATATATCAAAGGCGTTATTCTGCAGTGTAAGTTACGGTTGTTAAAGTGACAACATTTTAATAACTCTCGTTACTTAATAATATTACTCTCAAGAATGAACATATTTACAAAAATAAGTGTTTCAAAGACCATATTTTTCCCTATTTTAAACTTACCAGAGGAATATCAAAGTGTTTTTGGATCGATTGTTGTACCCTAATAAAATTCTCTAACGCATTGTCGACAGACGGTTTTGTTGTATTTGTCGTTACAGCAAAAACAGTATTTCTTCGGTCTATAGAAAAAAAAGAAATTTTTATTTTGTTGTGTTCTACCCACATCACTACAACACTGTGTGGCGTGTACTTTTTAAATATTTTCTAGCTACAGTTCTTTATTTATTTTTTATTTTTTTTTTGGTGCCTGTTCAATCGAGTTTGTTCAACAAATAAAGAATATAAAGGTTGTTTCATGTTTGAGAAGTTACCTATTTTGTGTAATAACAGTTTTTTTAACCTTAAATTTTATAGTCCCCGCGTACAAATATCATACCTCAATAAATTTCTGATGTCTCTATAAACTTGTAATTTGTAAAAAAAAATTTTATTTTATGATGTAAAAACAATTATATTTCATAATTAGTATTTAATTTGCTAATTTGTTTTTTTTTAAAAAGTACTCGTATATTTATTTTGATTATGTGCAGTAAATCATTCTCAAACGATTGGTTCATTAGTTAGTATAGGTATACTCGTAAAAAAAATTTTCATAAAAAATGTACGTTGTAGCATTGATTATATATGATCAATGGTAGTAGGTATGTTTGAAAGTGTTTAATTAAAAAGATAAAAACTTTGAAAAAACTATTTTTGAAATTCAAAAAGCAGGAAAACCTTTTGTATGAATAACAATAATAAGTAGTTATTTAGTTAGTTAAAAAAAATCATTGATGTATTTTTATCTAGACTGTTAGTGACGTTATTTCAAGTATGCAAGTCTTTTTCACAAATAAAAGAATATAAACATGTAATACCAAACTAATTATAGCTTCCAACAGATAGGTATTTGTAATTTTATATTAATATAAAAAAATATTTCAACATATGTTTATGATTAAATTTTTTTCTTTAACTGATTTCCTTCTTAATACAAATTTGTGATTTGTAAGATATTATATTGATAATAATAATAATAATAAAAAATCATAATATTCAGACTAGCATTTGAACGATTTATACAGTTAGGTATTAGGAAATTCAAAGATGTTCCAAGTCAATATAAATAAATTAGTCAATAAATTGTAAAATTAGTTCTCTAAAAATCTAAAAATTTGTATTTAGATAAAATTTTTGAAGAATTTTCGAAGAATATTCTGACAAGAAAGTCTTTTGAATTGAAAAGATTTTGTTTTTTACTGTCGAACATTGTGAAAAGACAAAATGGCTTTTCTCATATTGAGCGAAATGATGTATGCGTATAGGTAATGTCTTAGAAAATTGTTAAATTTGTTAAAACTAAATGTGTAGAAGAACATAACGTCTTATACTGCAGGATAATAATATTTTAAACGACCAATAACATCAATTATTAGTTTTCAAAAAGTTTATTTTCAAGCAAATTATTACGAAACATAATTATTTTTCTTGTCAAAAAATATGTTTTAAAAAATAGAGACATTTTGATTCAAATTAATCTGGATGTTCGTCTAATCATAAGTACAAATATATATATTTAAATATTTATAATCGAAAACCATCAACTCAACACCAAGTTACTTACACTTTAAGAACTGATTGATCCATGTCATTAAATGGTGCAATGACTGGAGTATGAATATTATAACGGCAATCACGCATGTTAGGATATCTTGGAATGTTGTTCGTTCTACCATAATATATATTACATGTCAACTAAGGCCTGAAAACATAATACAATACGTAATAATATATTATATCGTAACATGAAATTAATTTTTTTAAAGACGGTTTTTTTTAAAACTAATTAGTCAAATTATTTTAAGTTATAATTATAAAGAAATATTATACTGTCGTGTAAATGAACATATTATACACACATAAATAAAAAAATGCCATGCTCCCGTGTAGCACGATACTTTCAATGTTTTAGTTGTTATTTTATTACCGAATCGTAATGTATTCAATCTTTATTTTTAATTTTTTCACAACAATTATACCTAACTTATCCGCATCGAATTTGTTCTATTTGTGTCAGTCGAATGTGATCTGCAGAGTATTTTAGATGAGGAAAATCATTTCTCAAATGTGTTTGAAAAACTGCTAAATTTTGTGTTAAGTATTTTACCCTTTAATAATACATTATTATTTTTTCTCGTTCAATAATATATTTTATCATTTGGCACGTCGTTTAAGATTCAAGAATTAGACCGTTAGGATTTAGATTGTTAAAATTATCTGATGGGCATATAACTTAACTGTGTGCACGCGATTTATATAAAACGTTAAATATTGAACAAATACGTTTATTGGCTTGGCATCTATTTTGTAACATTGAATAATCAATAAATAAAGACAAGTATTTTTTCATCAGTTTTTTAGTATAATTCGCCCTAAAAGTGTACTACAAGTAGTTAAAAAAAATAATTTTTTTGTAGATATTGTTTGAACAAAATGAAAGAATATATAAATAACTTTTTAAAAGTGATATGAAATTATATGCAAAAATCGATTCTAGCGATTTCCGAAGTGTGTTTTTTTTCTTTAATTTTACTATTTTAATGAGCGCAGTCAATGTTTTTTTTTTCCTTATTTCACGCTGCTGTTAATCTATAAATCTGATGACTGTATACTAAACGTTGCTTTACAAAATAATAAAATAATGCCATTGTGATAATTCATTATTTCTGATTGGTTTTAGCTTATACAATTTCAGTTGAGTTGAAAAAATAAAATTTATTAATGGCTCGATAAATATCGTCTTTACAGTGGATTCCCCCTGACCATGGTTACTTTCGTAGAGAAAAACTAAAACAACACGCGTGTAATGAAAAATCGAACTTCGCTGAATAAAAGAACGGATAAGGAAGACGAATCAAACCGTAAAACAATCAATTCTTAAATTATAGTCGACTTATAGTAAATGATACGGTCGGAGAAAGCGGTAAAACTAAATAGAGATTTTTTTAATTTTCAGCATGAGAGGGCACGCCAGTATCTTTCGGGTCCCGTATAAAAGCGTTTTCAAAGGGATTACGAGATAAATCCGTAAATGCTATCATAAATTAAAAAAAAAAAATGAAAAGTGCAAAACGACATAAAATATAATAACTATCTATAAGAAAAATTTTAATTTTTGGCCCGATGGATTGCATTATTAATTTAATACAAGTTTAAACGGTTTCCTGGGAGCCTGGGGTAGTTTGCGATCCCGCTGCGTGAGCACTTACCCGGCAAAGGGTATTAGGGTATAAGGGTGTATAGGTACACTATGTACACTGAACACATTTTATCAACAATAACTTCATATTTGTATTTTTATTGAACGACGTAGTGAAATTCAAACTGAAATTTGTCACAACGCTTCTGCTAAATGGATTTATACACTCATTTAGATGAAACAACACTAGACGAAAATTGAGTTTTAGAAGTTATATTTTAAGTTATTGCTGAATTTTTACAACACATGACATCGAATTTGTAGGTACACGTTGTCTTAAAATGAATGTTTTTTTTAAAAAACTTTCAACGTTTTGACTCGTGCGACGTTGGAAAAACTAGGATTGTTTATGCTTCCGGATGTATTCTGCAGGTCGCGAAAGATTGTTTGAGAAAGACATTTTCACAGAAAATGGAGTTTTAGTTTAACCTAAAAATAACACAAGTATGCAAATTATTGTCGACGCGAATGTTAAACTTCGTTATCAAATCGAACAGGCAATGTAAAAACATTATGGTCAGTGCTTCTGTAGAATAACGAATGCGCTTTGTAATGATGGATGGGAGCTTACAAAAAGTGGCTTAGAAAAATAATACGATCATATTGTATTGTTTTCTTAAATATTTCTTAGAAGTCTTTTATAAGTCTTGTTCACCATGTGAATACCCCCGTCTGCGTGTTAATTTGATCCAATGGACACAAAAGTCACTATTAAGTGTTCTAAACGAGAAGATGTTTTATCGAAAAGACACATTTTTTCCTCTAGAAGTATATGATTTAACTTTTTTTTACTGTCACGCGCGCAGTTTGGGACAAAATCTGTACGATATATATTTTATACTACGCGTTTATAAAATTTATCGCAGCGATAGTTTGTAAAAAATTTGCGTTTTGAAACGAGTTTACCATAAATCGAGACGACTTGGAGCCTTTATACAAAACCGAGGACGATGTCGTTTCGAAAATGGAAAAATAATGGTCGCGTTTCGTGGCGCCGTTCGGGGGTGAACGAGAAAAAACTTCACGACGTTAATGCGTTTCGCGTAATAGTTTAGTAACGCTCCGCATTCGGCGGCGGTTGTCCCTCCACGTCGACGTCGCAAAGAAAATAGTATCGTTTTTATAATATTTTGTTTGGTCGTACGAAAACGGTGCGGTCCATAGGTACGGCTGTGTCGTATATTTTAGTACAGGATATAATATCCCGAAACTAAGAATTATATTCTGGAACGATAACTACGGTTGTGTCGTCGAGCGGAATAGGAATTTCACATTAAATCGTTAAAAGTTAAAATAAAGTTAATTTTAATTTAGTCGATCAACTCGTATATTTATTTTTTCGTTAACTCAATAAGTTAATGTTTTTTTTTTTTTTTAATTCAACGTGTGAACTCTATTGTTATGTGTTATAATTAAAATGGTTTTTTGAAAACTCTTTTAAAAAAAAATTGTACTTCCAAGAAGAGAACATTTTAAAAGGAAACACAATAAAAACGCCGCTTTGCTCCGCTACCTAACGGATAATAGCCTAAAACCCATTGCATTCAAACATAGACACTTTACGCGACTTGGTCCTTGCGCTTACCTATCGCTACACACTTTGATAAGGACCATAGATGATCCAAATTTGATTAATTGATTCGGTAGTCGGCCAACGGTTTTTTTCTTATTTGAACCTGCGGTTGATTCTGGTTTTAACTAGTTAGCAGCTAGTTTCAATGAATTTCGGGGTATTAACTGTAACACATATATGACAAAACAAAAAAAAAAAAAATTGGATTTCCTGAAGGAGCATTTTGCTTTTTTTTTTTTTTTTATAAACTTTTTCCACGCAATACACGTTTTTAAAAAATATCATATTAAAACGTGGAATTTACGACTAACAGTTATTGCTACGGCACGTTCGCCGCTCGCTCGCGCTTTCCCCACACGCCCCCCGTGTTAGTAGGTACCTAGTATAGGTACGACGTTATTACAACAACAATTATAATATTGTTTCACCCGTATAAATTGCACAGGAATCGTGAATTATACCTGTGCACACAAACGCGATAATAATATACGAAATCTCGTATTCGGCTGTGCGGTAAAGTTGGGTAACAATACAACGTATAATAAAATAAATATCATTATGAAAACGCCTTTCAAGACTCGTGACCCTCCCCCGGTGCAGCACTTTCTGTGTTGTACCGTTCCGCGCCTTTCGGATATCGTTTTATTTTACCTAACGATGTTTCTATTTTAGATTTTCTTACATACCTAAACATTTTTTACCACGATAGAAATGTTCCGATCTGTACGTTTATTACAGTGACGTATATCCGGTTTTTTTTTTATGTTTTGGGATGGGCTGATTGGTGAAATACTCCGTGGTCCGCAGAGATTCGCCCGTGTACAGAAAGTTAGTAAGTTGGGAAAAATAAGATAAGAGCATTTAAAATTAAGCATCCCTCAATCAAATACTGTAAATTTACGTTTCACGGATCGGTACACAAAGCATGGAAGATAATAGACTTTTGTGAGCCTGGTATAGTGTTCTTGTCCACGTTAAAACTAACGCATAACCTTAGTTTTTCGAGTAGGGTGAAAACAGACGAGAAAGTCAAATTTGATTTTTTGACATTATTTACGTTTTTGAGGAGAACACCACAAAAACGTTGCTATTTAGAGCCATTTTACAACGTAAAGTAGAAAATAAAATAGTCAGAGCGAAATTTTGTTTGTAAACATTACAAAATTCTTCATCAAGAATGAAATATTATATACCTATTAAATGCCCAAAATACTAAAAAATAAAACTACCGACTGGCTTTTCGTTTTCAATTTCAGTTAATTACTTTAAGTCTATTATTACTTTTTTTCGGTTCCGTTATTAAGTTATTAAGTTGAACAGTGAATATTTACTTTTTAGTTACAATCGACTGACAAGAAATAAATTATTTATACTGACATAAATTCATTAATTAAAAAACGTTAAACAGCCAGCAAATGAGTTGTGCCGCGGTTGTCGTGGATTAAATTGAAGCTTAACTTAATAGTTAGCTCTACGAACCACCCAGAATCTTGACTATAATAAACGTACAAAATGTCTAGGATGTTAGATAAATACACCGTTACGACGGTGCAGAGTTTGTATATTATTTACGGAAGTTTTTTGTTGGCTTAAAAAACCATTAAAATATTATTAAACAATGTGCCCTCGTGTATAGCTAATACAACTTTGTTTGTAATCCGCCGGTGTTTACTGAAGTTAATTTCGAGTTTGTCGCGATATTTTGCAGGAGGTGGCTCCGACCAATCTTTCCAAAAAATACTGTTCGTTTACGTTGATGATTTGTTTAATTTTTAATAGTGTATTAAGGCGTATAGGTACATATAATATCGTGTAGATTAAAAGTGTAAACATTTTAATTTTTTTTTTTTTTATTAAATTCCATTTTTCGGGAGGCCGTCCGGGGCTGTAAAAGCGTTTTTTCTCCACAGACACCGCGTGTAGCAGCAGTTTTTTCCACCCCTATATACGCCCGGTTTCGTTCCGACGAGCTGCAGGATGATAATACAATAATAATTGTTCACTGACCCGGGCGATAATGGCGAAAGTAAGATCAAATACTCGCGGACCTTACGCCAACGTATTACAACAATATAATATGCCTCTCGCGTATTGTGCGGCCGCCATATACGTGATCTGTTTGACGGAGCGTTTGTTCCAATTAACGCGTTTATAGTGTACGAGATAAAAAAAGAAAAGAAGAAAAGAGAAAAAAAAAAAGAAAGAGAGACAGTTAGGGTGACGGGCTGGAGAGAAAACCAAGCCATTTCGCATTTAAATTTTCCGCGCACTCGTCGCAAACGTTAAACCGAGTTGAAATTGGTGCTCGATCAGAACGACGGGATGGAAATTAGTATTTGTGACTTGTGAAAAAAAAAAAACGTGTGTCTTGGGGGGAAAAAAACGGCGAAAACAATGTATAGTATACAGGAGGCGGATCACGTGCGAAAAAGCGTTCGGCTTGCGACGATTTCGTTAACTGGAAAACTGGATTTTTTTTTCTTAGCTTTTTCCATTCGCCAACGACGTCTTTTTCAATTGAAATTGAAAAGCCTAACCTAACCTTCATAATATATCTAACCACGAACGTATTATAATATTAATTTGGTAGAAAATAAAAGGAAAATACTGCAGTTGGCGAATAAACACTTTTAGAACTACAGGTAAAAAATTAGTAAAAAAAAAAAAAAAAATTTGAAGTTGATATTACAACCGAATAAAACATATTATTGTGAAATTCAAAACGATGATTGATCGATGGAAAAAAAAAAACGAATTTTCGTCTCATCATTTGTTCATATTAATAATATTTTTGAAAATCAAGTTGAAATCGTTTTGTAGCGAAATCGGTTTCAGAGCCACTATAATTTACTATGATAATATAAGCAAAAAGATTCTTTTTTTTTCTGACGCCGCGTATTACGTCCACAGTTTAAAATGAAAATGTTTAAAATAATATTTTTTATAAACACCTCAAAACGATACTTAAAGTGTCGTTTACAACAGTCGACGTAACTATGTACCTCACAGCAGTGCAATAACAACATGCTATTTTTCCAAAGTCATAACCACGTTTTGCAGCAGCTGTTACGAGCAGAATAATATAGTACCGCAAAAAAAGTTTTTATCTCGCGAAACTGCGTAAAAAATGAGTCTCTGAATAAAATCTTTTCTTTTCTCAGTTTAATTTAAGTTTTAAATTTATTTAGTTTTATGTTATTTTTCAACGTAAATTACGCGCGTTTACTTTTGTTTATTATCATTGTCTAAAACTCGATGAACAAAGAGATGTTTAGAGTTGATATTCACCGAAAAAAAACAAAACAGATCAATAACTTTGCAAGTTTTTTCATTGAAAGTGCATTTCCTAGTGCTGAATCTGTATGACGTGCTCGAAACACTTAAAAATTTTTTTTTTTTTTAACCGTTGAAATAGTAGGTAGTTTAATTTAACTACATTTCCATTATTGCACCTATTTCTAACAAATGTACACTCAATTATCAACTAACCGTAGACACATGTTTTTTGTATCGTCGAATCGTCCATTTATTCTGTCGTAAGTTGTACATTATTAATATGAATTATCAAAAGTAACCTAATCAATAAGCAAAGCTTATGAATTATAAAATTGTTTAATGAAAAACAACTAATCGTTTGAACGTGTTTCGTGTGT
Source organism: Hormaphis cornu (assembly GCA_017140985.1). Taxonomy (NCBI): domain Eukaryota; kingdom Metazoa; phylum Arthropoda; class Insecta; order Hemiptera; family Hormaphididae; genus Hormaphis; species Hormaphis cornu. Next base: position 12,723,054 of record CM029362.1, read on the forward strand.
TCAGCATTAATAATTACACGTATCAAACTGTTTTGCAAATCAAGCGCGGTTTGGTCAGTATTGTGCAAAGGTAACTTGTAATTTATCTATATAAGATAACATGTAAATACCTAAAAAATTATCTAGATAAAAACAGATAACTTGAAAAAAAAAAAAAAAAAATGAAAAAACGGTTTGTACTCCAATTTTGTTTGTTTAAAAAATACATTTTTCATCCGTCAGTTTTGAATGCTCGTATAGTTTGTTTATACGACGATTTTTCTCAAACAACCGTTTTTTTCAACCGGACATGATAAATCAAATAGTTTTTACCCATACAATATACATTTTTTGAAAATAATACGTAACACGGTCAATTAATAACTGCGTCGTGTGCTCATGATATTATTGGTTACAATAACAATATTATGCGAATGTTTATGAAACGAAATGAACACTCACCGAGAATTACTGGTGGTATTGAAATCCGTTGTGCTCTCGCGGATCGACAACAACCGACTAGTCCGCCGTCCAGACGCGCCGGGCTTCGTTTCATAATAACCCTTAAGTATATTAAAAAAGATAAGGCCGTGTTGAACGAGAAACCCCGACAAAACTCCTTGACCTACCCCACTCGAGGTTCGGTTAATTACGTGTACTTATTATTTACTGTAAAAAGATCAACGACGATCGTGAAGTTTGCCGTACTTACTAGTTTTTTTCAAAAAAAAAACGTTCGTATTTCCGAATACTGCAGACGGATCGTACGCGGTTCACAGCTGTGAACAACAATAAAAATCTTTGGAAAAATAAAACCGAATTCTATACATCAAAATAGTTTTTAAGAACTTTGACGTACCGTTGAAACTATACGGTTTCCTTCAACAGTGTTTTCTGTTACGTGTATATTTACGCGGATCTCTATGTTCGATGTACGTCCATTAACATTTGCTCAACATTTACCAAACTTGCAACAAAATGGCTGTTAAACTTTTTCAAAAGCTCATTATAGGCTTAGATTATAAAAAAAGGTTTATATTTTTTTTCGGTTTAAAATTTTTTTTTTTTTTTTTTGTTTGATTATAAAACACTGTTAATTGTACGTATTTATTAAAAGTAGAAAAGAAAAGAAAAAAAAAAATACATTTTCGAAACAAGTCGGTAGACACCCTTTATTTATTTGTTTTTTTTTTTTATCTCATTCGGACACGAAACACCGGTGATTTTGCAAGTATTGGCTCACGTGCGAGATTCTTTTCGACGAACCCTTGTACACTTCGTGTCCTACGTCGATACAAATTGATCCGTCGGGGGCCACGTGTTAGTGCCGGGTCACGAAGGGCGAAGATAAGTAATTTGACAACGTCCCTTAGACACGAAATCGGCGAATTCGTCGCCTCGGGAGACCGTTCCAACGGGAACGTGTGGCACGTGACTTACCGACGGTTTTCACGCCAAAAGTAAACAACACTGCAATCGTGACGACGTTTTCGGTTCCGGGCTGGTTACCGGTCACTTTATCGAGTGTACACACACACACACACACACACACACACAAATAAACATGTTACAATATTATAATATCAAAGTAAATTGTGTATTTTATGAATTTGATTGAAAAAACTCCGTACGGATACGTATTTCGTGTAAATATTTTACGAGACGATTGCGTTAGAAAATTTTAGAAGAAATAAAGGTATCCTACAATCGAAATGTGTTTGTAGTGGTGATGAATATAAGAAGAAAAACCCCTTCGCACTTGATAAGATTTAAATAACACATTTATTAACAGAACTCGAGACTTTGAAGTTAATAATGTTATAGTACATTTCGTATGTCGCGTAAGAAATGGTTTTTCGAATCGATGGAAAAAAAAAAAAAAATAAGAAAAAGAACATTGTATTAATGAGTTTAATTGCTGTGTAAAATATTGTATATATGTATTCATCTATATAATTCTAATATTATTATTATATATATATAGATTTAAGATTGTCTTGAATAAGATGATGATGTTATTATGATATAATGATATAATGATATGATGTTCGTATCGATATAATGTGTAAATATAAAAGTATTTTCTAATAATTGCAGATCGAGATAAATATGCAAATACATTTCTATGACTGAGCCATGTAGAATTATTACAGTTTTCTGTAGATACAGTGGGTTTATAAACCATTTTTTTCAATGTTTTTTTTTCATATTTGTCAAAAGTTTAAACGAGTCAGTACGAACAAGAGC
>CM029362.1:12725289-12752856 GCA_017140985.1 Hormaphis cornu
CTATACGAGGGAGTGTGTTCCTGGAAAGCTACTAGGACAAAACTTTATTATAGGATTCAATTAAAATATGTATATTATTAACGGACTAGCTTTAATTAGTGTTTTTTTTTCCAATTCTTAATTGTTAAATCGTAAAAAATCGATGGACTGAGACGATTTTCGCCCAAGCGAAGTATTTATGACCGCCTTGTGCACGATTTATACTTTCGATGTATTAATAGTGCAATAGTGCGACGGACGTAGTATTAAACGGTTTTACTAAAGTGTACATATTTTACGTGCGTGTGTTTGTAAACGCAAACGACTAGGAAATAATCCCGAGGCATGGCTTCCGGTCTTATCCAATTTGCAGTGGAGTCACACGACGAGGTCATCGAATCGATTTCAGATTAGACAGAGTTTTGTCAGCCGGTAGCTTTATCGAGTGTACACACACACATGAACATATTGCTATGATTTCGTGTAAATTATATGCATTGTACAAATAATAATTATTTGATTCCATACAGATAAAAACGTAATCGCAAGAAGTATTTCATGAGAAAAGTGCATTTAAAAATTTTTAGAAGAAAGATACAATCGAAATTTATTTCTAGTACATAGCGATAAACATATTGTAAGAAGAAACATCCCTTCACACTTATCAACACGAACTGAATAATTAATTAATCGATTATACGAAATGGAATTTGAGATTTAGAAATTGGTGTCATAATAAAATAGACATATTTTTCCAAACAAACAAATAAAAAAAAAAAAAATAAATAGAAAATGAAAAAATAACTTTGTGTTAATTAGTTTAATTTCTATGTAAAATGTAGGCATAATATAGATAATATATATTGTATTTTATTCACCTAACGTGTTTAAAATGAAAAAAAAAATAAAAAAAATAAATATTATAAATCGTATGGAAATAACTGTATCACTCAGTTCAGTCTTTGTTTTATTGTTTGAATTATAGTGTTAGTAGATATACAGATGTATTTTAAGACGTTGTCAAAATAATTTTTGGTGAACCTTAAACATAACATTCAATTTGGAAATATAATATTTATACGTTTCTTACTGGCTTACTCATCTTTGTTTTCTGGCGACGGATTAACGTGATGCAAATTTCATCTATATGCTCAAAATGAATCTCCATAATGAAGTTAATAATTTGTTCTTCTCCGTGATTGCTTCGTGATATACGGACATTCAGTCCTTATATTTCTTTAATAAAATTATAAACAATTCAGCTGCGTGAAACCGTTTGAAGTCAACAATCTGTGTCGAGTGAAAACGGTGATAAATTATATTCAGTAAGAAGCTAAAATTGAAATCAATGGTGAATTGATCATATTTGACCCGAGTTTATTGGATAGATTCGTTGAGCTTGTAGGGAGGTAAAAAAAAAAAGTCGGATTTGACTCGTTTTTTGGTACTGTTATTTTCGTTTTTTTTTTCTCTGCCGAAATGAAGCCAGAACCGATTAACGTATACTAAACCAAAACTTTTTATATGTACTAACATTTTTACGAATTATAAAAACGTATAATAAGTATTTAAACGACATAAGAGTGTCAATTTTCGACCAGAACATAATTGTAATAAAAAATTGTCATCGGAAACTATCTATTATGTCACCTACAATATTTTTAAGGTAAGGAAAGTCAAATTCACAAAAAAAGAAAAAAAAATTTTTTTTTAGTCAACAATATCGTTTAAAACAATACATAGTTCCGAAAGTCAACCCCATAGTACATTTTAACTATACCTAATAGCTTAACTAAACTGCGTACTTTACGACAAGGACGGGCTTTTGTGGGCTGTGTACTACTACATAATTTACGAAACGTAAATGCGTCTCTAATTGTCTCTACTGTAGAATTTTAATTAAAAACAAGCGTTAGTCGTTGTATGTTGTCTCGAAACGATAAATCGAATTGAAAACGGACACGGCCAGCGAGACTGTCCCCGGATAGTAGTTTTTCTCGTTACGGTTGTTCGTTTTGTGTATTCGTTTCGCCAAGCTACGCTGTACGAAATAGAAAAAAACGTTGCGCAGAAGTTTTGAAGGAACTTTTGTGCCGTTGGTTAGTGGGATTTTGTTTCGTTATTCATTGTACCTACATAGTTTTTGTCTGAAATTGGCCAAAAACGACTGCGTCATACGAATTAATATTTTATATCATTTCATTTCGGAAATGATGTGAAAATTAAAAATCTGTTTAAAAACTCATGATCGTCATTTATACCTACGGTTTTTAAAGTGATAAGTACCCGTAACAGAGTTAAAATAGCGAGAGTTGAAAAATTTCTAGCAAATACATGTTACGTTCTAATCGACTTTGAAAGCTTTCTAACTACGTCTGACAATGCGGAGGTATGCGTTTGATGTCCAACAAACTTTTGTGCCGCTTGTACGACGACAGCGGCACATAAATTGAAATTTGATTTTTTACTTCGTTGTAAATTCTAACAAACTTTGAAGGTGGTCTAACAACGTCCAACAATGTAAGAGGAGGGATCGTCCGACGGAGGAAGAAAAAATTCCAACAAGCTTTGGTGCTGCTAGTAGCGAGAGTTGAAAAATTCTAGCAAGTTTGTTACGACCTAACGAACTCTGAAAGTCGCGAAAACGTTTGGCTTGACAAAATATACGCCTAAAATTATACATTGTCGTTTGCGACCGTTCTCTTGACCGCGTCTGCGACATGAAAATATATCGTCGCTTATTATTATACGACGTAGCTGGCGCCGGTGTCGTCTTCGTGTTCGTCGTCTACTCCTAGCTAGGGCGCGCGGTCCGACAGGGCGCAGGGACAGAGGAAGGATTGAATTTATCGCGGAAATAAACTCGAAGCGACCAAATAGCTCTATCCGGCACTGAGTTTTCCGCATCACTTTTTATACTGTTATATATAGCATTTTAAGTGTTTAAAATGGGACGGGGGTGTGTGTAGTAGGTGAAGTAGGGAGTGTGGGATGCAGATGGATTAAGGCGAGGGCAGTTGGTACTATAACTTTTAGTGTTGTGTGTACAGAGTTCTTTTGTGTTCCGTTTCCTAAGATTGACTTTTAACGAAACAAACGGACGCCGTTGTCTCCGATCGCAATAATAAAAGACGATTTGAAAAGAGCAGCGGTCCGTGGTCGGGGCACAAAGTAATCCCCGCCGTATACAGTAATAACAAAAATCATTCTTCGATGGAAAGAGCGACCTAGTAAACTCAAAAGAATCATCAACGTCTTTCAAACGCATTAGCGTTTTTTTTTTATTTTCCTAACGCTTTGAACAGTTTTTTTTTTCCGTTTTTAATTCTTCAGCCATTCAATTGAACATCAAACATCTTTGCAAGACCAATGAATTTACTGTTTGAAATACACGTACACTAAACGCAATCAACTTTTTATTAAAATATTGTTGCCACGTGCTTGGAAACGAACGACTTTTTATCCGGCTAAATTTTTTGATATTGACAAATTCCTGACTAAAAAAACAGCCGTTTGTTTGACTTTAAATTTTATTTTTGATTTATGTGCATTTTGATTCATTGATAATTCAATTGTAATAATAATAGTTTCACTTAGATCAGATAACTAAACTGATAACAATTTTAAGTTTAAATGTACTATATTTTACAAATATTTTAAATAATACTAAAAAATAACACAAAATTGACTTATTAAATATAAGTAGGATGATAGTAATTTTATATAATAAGATACAGAAATTAGTTAAAACGTTGGTTTATTGTATTTTGAGTATAAGATTAGAATTTAGAATTTTTGGATAGTTTGTTCGCTAAATATAAATAATATGCTGATTCTTATGATGTGTATTTGAAATGATCCATTAAACAATTAATGGATTAAGTGATTAAGAGTTAATGCACATTCCATCACGGTTTTCTTCGATCGATTTTTTGAGAAACGGATAGAGACGACGCTGTATTGTAATAGCTGGATTCAGCTTAGAATGGTGTGTAAAAAGGAGTCAAAGTGTCACAAAGTAAAGGTGACGTTATTTCTAGAGGTTGACGAGACAAATTTTTTTACATTATGAGATTGTGCGTCGTTTGTCTTGTTGGCTTTAAGGATATTTGTTTGTGTTGAAAATAGTCTCTACGAGAAACTTTGATTATTTAAATTGAAAATCATAGGTTTTACGGAGCATCAACTGCGTAAATGTAAAAATTTTCAGGTTTTATGATTCAGCACTGATCGAAATCTTTTAAAATATTGTGTATACCTACCTTGGACTTGTGCTTTAATTATAAAATTATAAATTTCAACTAATGCACTCTTAGAAATTATTTAGATCTTTTAAATTTTGCATAAACTCAAAAAACAATACGATTCGAAGACGTTTCTTCAAATCAGATACCGACCGCATTTAGGTCTAACTATCTATCTTTGGAGGGGTTGTACAATCAAACGATAGATTTGTGATTGAATGGAAATTACACTGTTGCCGAAAAAGTGTACGGAAATTGGCAGACGGTTTCACCGGTTCAAAATGTGTTAAGCGCAGAAGTATAGGACCGATACCACACGGAACTTTCTGGTCAACATTTTTGTGTATCTGCGGATTACAACTCAGAAAATATGTAAAATTAAAAAAAAAGTTTCAATTGAAATCCAATTTCCTAACAGCCCTTATGTGCCTGGTATAAACAGCGCATGGTTCCGATCACTTTTTATAAAATTCCATTCGTCTGTTTAATGCAAGTGCTATTCTTTATTTAAAGTTGTAGAATTTTCAAGGTAAGCGCCGGTGTAACAGTGAAATCATACCCCCTCACCGGTAGTATGATTATCCTAGGAGGCGTATTATTCTCATAGGATTATCCTGGGGGGTGGGGTACAAATATCCCAGGATAATAATACCTTCCCGGATACAATATCCTAGGATAGGTATATAAGATTTAAATTTTTTTTGGGGGGGTATCTATATTCTAGGATTTTGTTACCGGGGGCGGCGGATAATGGATAAACCGGATAAAACGAGAAATTAAAACCAAACGGAGACGGAAAATGCTCATTTGCAAATTGAATCCGTAAATGGCCCCACAGCGTTGTCGGGTTTCACCTACTCTGCAGTATTATTGTATACGCGATAATCGCGTTCTAACCTATCACTTCCCTCTTCCCCTTCAACAGACTGCTCACGTAAAGCAGCATTATGTATATTATTATATCATACAATGTATAGAACTTTGTTTGTCTTATATGACGTACACGGCGTCATTCTGACGCGTCTCCGGTAAATTTATTGTGAGATTTTGAACAACGATGGATTATTTCCGTAAAAAAATAAAAATAAATAAATAAATATAACATGCTTATTGATTTCGACTAATTTTCACATAGTTGTATACGTTGTTACATATGCAAACAGTAGTCGCCAAAACGTGAGACGATGATTTTCGTATTTTTTTTTTTTAAATTAACAGTGAACACCGGGTTACTGCTTCCAAACTGTTAGATATTTTAATTTACTCCGTGTACAACGCTTACACGAAGTATACGGAACGATTATTAGTCGTTTGAATATTGTTATTTCAATTCGTATTTAAACTGTAAAAGCAACCCAAACTGTTATATAAATTAATTTTTTTTCACCCCAAAAATATCGAGTAAAATATAATTTCCCGATGATTTAAATTCTTTAACGCTGAATTGAACACAAGCGTGATGGCTGTAATGCTTTTGTTAGTATTTGAAACTCGTGTTCACCTTTGAAAACATTTTTTTCAGTTAGTTCCATAGTTTCTTGTCATTTTTATTGATTTATTATTTTCATGTTGTGTACAGAATGAAACACAATTAAAAACTGTCATGTTATCTTTGTAATTACTAAATTTTTCAATTCTATTAGCAATGTTCAAAAAATATTAACTACCAAAAAGGAAAATCTTTACTCAATCAGTTAAGCCCACTAGGAAAAAATATAATGAGAAACTAATTTTTGTCATTTTGTGATAGTATAAGCCGTTTTACGGAAAAAGTACTAATTAAAAATATTATTGAAAATTTGATTTTAAACACATTTAATAAAAAGTCATTTTTTCCTATTGTTAATATTTTAGGACTCAATCGCAAAAAACTGAAAAAACACCTTTTCTTGAAAATTTTTGAACTTTTGATCAACGATCCCCCCAGAATTGTTCAAAACTATGAAAAAATAATGTATACAAAATTTCATTAATTTAGGTCAACCCTAAGCCGTGCCTCAAGAGGGTTGAAAATTTGGTATAAAGGGTAGTTTTTATAATATTGTGGTTTATCTCAAAAAGTATGATTTCTACGTAAAAGATTATGAGAAAAAAATGTAGATATAAATATTTTACATACAAAAGCTTATTACAAAAAATGTCATAAGTCCAATATTTACCTCGCAAAAGTTAAAAGTTCAAAATAATTCAAGAAAAGGTGTTTTTCAGTTTTTTGCGATTAAGTCCTAAAATATTAACAATAGGAAAAAATGACTTATTATTAAATGTGTTTAATATAGTACTATGATCGTTATGATTTTGATCGTGGATGCGGGGTCACCAATATTGTTATACCTGGAAACAATAATATTGTAATTGAAAATATGTATAAAATAGTTTTATTTGGTAAAATTCCAATGAACATGACGTTATTTTAAGAACTGTCAATGAAAATACAGTAATAAAAATATAATAAAATTTTTTACGCAAAATTTGTCTCTACTTTTTAATTCAACTAGCTTAAACTTGTGAAACTATTATTTTTTTTCACAAAATAACAATAAATATGACCGGTTTTACTATTGATCCATAATTATTTGTTTGTACAAAACGTTAACATAGTATCTTGACACTTGTATTATACCTACTGCCATCAAAGTACCTAAATTTGTATACCTGGTTAGGTTAGGTATAAACTTAAGTATTTGTTGCTGATTTTGACAAAAAAATATCTTTAGTAGCGGCCCTTTAGAAAATAGGCCCTGCTGACCATCGCGTGTACATGACGTTGCTGCATAATTAACACAACGAACACAATATAAATTAATGGTTTAAAAAAAATAATTAATTTAAAACTTTTGTAGGTTTCTGAAAAAAGTATGGACATCTGTTGAAATCAGTATCTACATTAATTTAGGTACTACGAGGGATAATAACTCTTTTAAACTTTCTTCTCAGATACACGCAAACGTACTAATTACTACAACGTATTACGATTTTAAGAAAGTCCGGCGGGTCAATCATTCAAAAAATTGTTAGTTATTTGGTTATACGTTTGGCTGGACTTATTTTTAATCGTGTGACATATTTATAACATACTATAAATGACCGGGATGGAAATGGGTAAAACTTTTTTCAATTCAAAATTTCGCTACTTTTTATTTCTAAAAGATATAACAGCATACCTGTTATTTATTGATGGGGAAACATTATCGAAATATTATAAAATAATACAGATAAAATGAAACAAAGTAAAACAAAACTATAAATATTTTAAAACAAAATTAATAGTTAACAACATAACAAAGCGTATCTTTAAATATCTGATATTACAATAAAAATGTTTTAAATTAATGCTATTTTTATTATGTAATTTTAAAGGTATATAACTATGATTTTATTGGTCAAAATATCATACCTATACATATTATGATGTATAATTTTATATAGTTTATTAACATAAAATCAATTACAAATATAATAATAAGTGTATTACATTAGTGTATTACATTGGCGGCTTATTACACGTGACAAAAATCATGTTCTATTTTTTTTCTTTAACATTATGTTTGTGAACAACCCTTTAGGTTTTTTTTCTTCATATCTCTTTTCGCAAAAAAGAAGTGGACTCGGCATGTTTTCTGTAATTATAGTATAAGTCAAATACATAAATTGTTTTTTTTTATAAGTGAGGGTTAGATTTACTAGACAACTTTAAAAAATAAAAAACAACAGCTAATATTGCAATATTAGAATAGGTACGATGGTTACATATGCTGGCAATTAGCAATTTTCTATAAATAATTTTTTCTGTCAAACATGATCGGACAAATATGAAAAAAAAAAAAATTATTATTATAATAAAAATGAAGGCACCATAAACTTTTTAATGGCAAACTAACTTGTAAACGCTGGGTTAGGACAGTAAGTAATTAACTTTATTAATAATTTGCGTAAAATAACTGTTGAGATCCGTTTACTGTTAGAATATGATAGATTTTTAGGAGCATATGGAGAAATTTACAAGGTGTTACATATTTTACTGTAGAGTATCTTACTCAACGATTTTCATCTACTACTACAATTATAAATGATAATAATTCTTTTAATTTGTATGAAATTGTTTTTCTAAAAATAAAAATCAAATAAGTTAGGCATAATATATTATGCAGTGAAGTAGACAGAATTTCATTAAGCTACACTCTGAAAGGTTCTGATTTTTATTAATATATTTGTAATGATTTAATGCAAAAAAATAATTTTTATTTATTTATATTGTAGTTGTTATTAGTTTACATACCATTTACATACATATTTTCGGTGATATAATACATATAATCAATCGAAGAATCTATTAAAAAGTTGTACAATTATATTTATTAAACATTTGAATAAGAATACGTTATACAAATATTTTGCATGTTAATAAAGCACAGTAATTTTTACATAATATTATACAGAAGGGATAAAATTAGAGTGTTTTCAAATTTTTTTTACATATTTTTCTAGCGACCCATAAAAGAAAGCTGTACCCAAAATTTCTTTTAATTTTTACATTCAAAATAATGCGTTAACGTAAACGCACATCCTATGTTTAAAGCACTAAAAAATTATTATAATTTGATAATCCCAAGTTTATACTTGAATTTTTTTTTTAAAAATTGAATGTTATAAATCTTAAATAAACAGACCATTATTGGAATAAAAGCAATTTGCGTACATCAGTATAGTCATCATATTTAAGAGTAGTATGCGAATGTCGAAAATATATATTATACATATTTTCCTTTTTTTTTTTTTTTACGCCCGAAGGCTATTTTATAATGACGATCAATGATCTATAACAGTACGTTTCAAAGGTATAATACATAAATTAAAACATAAGTTTATTATTTTTAATAAATATTATTATAATTTTATAACATTAATTTCATTATAAAATTAACAATAATTCATCATAAGTTTTAAGTACTATTATGACAACAATTGTAACTTGAAATCAATAAATGTTTTAAAATTTTTTTTATAGTTATTACTCACCGCCATTTCGGTAATAAGAACCAAACCCTTTGAATAAAAATAAAATGATTTACATATTTTAAACAAAATATATTATACAGTATGCGTACATATTCAATATTGTATTGTATTTATTAAGTTACCTAACTATATTTTACTTTATCAACTATATTTAGTAAACTGAATGAATATACTTAATATAAGATATGTGGAATCAAGGGCGTCCGCAGGGAGGGGCAAGTAGAGCACTAGCCCTTCCCCCTAGGTTTTTTTTTTGGTCAATTATCTTTTATATTATATGAATAAACGCGACAAAAAAATTTTAAAAATAACAAAAAAATATATTTTTCATTTACGAGTATAATAAATTTAAATAATATACACAGTACCCGTGATTAATGATGAAATTAAAGCAGTACTTGCTAATTTAAATATAATTACATACATGTATCGTAAAATGCATATTCTAACATTGCTTGTGTTGAATCTGGAAAAAAATTTGGACAACACTTGAGTTATAATTGTATTAAGGTAAAAATCTAGTATAATAAATTATCACTCAATTTGAGTATAAAAAGATAAAAACTCGTAACAGTTGTTTATAAGATAAAATATTAAGTAATTTTACTTGGGTCCGCTTGGGAAACTTCTCTTGGCTCGGCACTTGATGAGCTACTAGCATCTTCTCGGCGCACTGTTTAGACATAAACCGCGTATTATATTGTATATGAGTAACTATGAGGCTATTTGATTAAATTAGAGAGTAATACAATAAGAAATAACCATATCTACAAGGCAATGTATAAATATGAAAGTTCATTTTTGAACAACCAAACTTAATGGGTAGACCCATATTCCGGTAGCGCACATGATAATCATGGGTTATATGCACGAGTATATAGCCAACTATTTTCAAATTTCATAATATTTGTAATTATAATTTTACGCAATCATATTATTTTGTAAAAATGTATTTGGTTACTTGATCATTAATTTTAAAATAATGATTTAAAAAACCTGCAATTTTTACACAATTTTTATATAGATATGATGAAGGTCTCTTACAAGTTCGAAAGTATTTCAAACATTTTTAAGAAAAATAAAATAGAACTTTAAAATATAAAATTGTTATCGTTTATGTTGTACAAGATTTTTTTTTTTCAGAAAATGTTGGGAAAATTAAATACAAAATTGACGAAATTATAGAGTTCCATTTGTGACTTGGAAAGTCGTTAAATAGTTTAAAGTTGGTGAATTGTTGAAATTTAGTCACAGTTTGCTTATATCTGTGGGTTATTTATCAAAAATTTCGTAACCAAAACAATTTTATTATTTCAGATTTGAAAACTATTGACATAAAAATTGATAATTACCTATTCAAAATAATAATAAGTAAATTTATGGAAATCATTTATAAAGAAGAAAAGTATATGAATATAAATTTTAGTAATAAATTTATATAATTTTCGTTTATCGCGGTTCGTACGGCCATCGGCTCAGCATAAACATCAACAAATGCCATGACAAGAATAATCATGTACAAGTGAATAACAGATATAAGGAGTAAATAACAAAGTTTTGTTGAGTGATTTTTTAGTTAGACCTTATAAAACAATGTGAATGCTATTGTTTGGGCTTTTTATTCATCCACTACCTACTATAAATTTGAAACAAAAGTAATTAACTCCTTTTATAAACAATCAAAGTTCATTTGCATAAAACTTAACAAAATATTTTATCATCAAATGGAAAAAAAATTTCCATTTTGATCTTACAATATTTTATCAAAACTTTTCAATTAAAATAAACCATAATATTATTTGTGTTATTTACCGCTCAAAAACCAATTGAAAAGAAATCTTGGTGTTTTTACTAAGGTAGAAGACTTTATTATCATGTATTACTAAGACATTAGACAGACGACTTTACTATCATTTATTACTAAAAATTTTTCAAACTTTATTTAATTCAGTGATGAAAAAAGTACTCAGCCGTGGCGTGCAAGACGCGAGTAAATAAAAATAAACGATCACCCGAATTTTTTTTAAATCATTACAAATTATTAACGTGCTAGTTGCACAAGGGATGTCGACTTTTTTTATTAACTTTCAATTGTTGAAAAAACAAATCTTAAAAATTATTTAAACAATAACTGCTTTAACTTATTTTCGACAAAAACAAAAATTAGTTGTGGACATTGTTATTATATTTCGAGTATGAAAACTGAGATATAAGTTTGATTGGTATAAGTAAGCAACGAAGCAACGCAGTTTTCATATTTTAATACTGAAAACATACGCTTTTTTTAAAAAACCATTCTGAACTCCTGATACGCTGAACTTTAAATCATGATAGAACAATTTTTGACCTAAGAAACCGATTACCCTACAACTCTATGACCTTAACTGCTTCTACTTTGATTTAAGTATTTAAAGTTATAGAGGCTTTCATTTAAATTTTGTTTTTTTAGTGGATCATCATAAATATTGTAAAAAAAAAAAAAAATGAATTTAAACAGAATAACTTTATAGCAGTAACCTTTTTAATTAAATAATAAATATTCATTGCCTTGCACTCAAAATAAACAAAATCTTTTAGCAATATTAAACAAACCTGGACGAAAGTTCGCTAAGTCCGCTGTTGTTGAAATTCCGTACAATTATATGTAAACAAAAAACAGTTCATGATTAATAAATATTATAAAAATAATATTTGATGTTGGTACACCAAAATATATACTCCGTATATTCTATATATATATATATATATATATATATATATATATATATATTTATATATTTGTCTATTATAAAACTTTACATAAATTAAATTCTTTACTTTATCTTTTACTTTATATGTATAATATGCTATACATTTTGTTTTTAAAGACAAGGAATGTTTCTTGAAATCTGATTTGTTTTATACTAATAATTAATAACGTATTAATCATCAAAAATTAAGAAAATTTAGAAAAAACAATATTCATTTTAACACCATAACTTTATTGACCTAAGTATTTCATTACATTTTTCGTTGTTGTTTTTTAAAAACATTAAAATAAAAAAGCTAAAAGATTAAAAATAACAACAAATAATAACATGTCATAATCATTGATATTGATATTAATCTCAATTATATAGATAGTAACTACAAATGTAAAATATAAAACGTATCGTTTATTTGTAAAACCATACTAATTTTAGAAAAATAGGTAATAAGTATATAGTACTTTATTTAGATGTTATTAAATGTTATGTACATAATGTTTTTATTTTTGTAGATGTGCAATATTTTGTCTAAACTTACAATTGCACTTTGGTCCTAATTATAAAATGACATAAAAAAATAGTGGTTTTAATTTTAAATAATGATTTGAGTATTATTTACCTTCTCGCGTAGGTGAGGTGACGTAAATTATGAGTTTATGGTAAGGAGAGGGGGAAGAATATGGGTATTTTTTTCAATATTATTTTACAAAACAAATTACAAAATTTACACAAAAAAAAAATAGCATATTAATAGTTAGAGAAAAAAAGATTATTTCTTGATGGTCGGTCAGACGCCCGATTTCTTCACCGTAATTCTTATCGATTACTTGTCAGATAGGTTTTAAACACTGGCTAGGTATGATAAAAATAATGAAAAGATGAATTTTTTAAACACAGTTAGGTTCATCTCAAATAAGTAGAGAGAGACGCTGAAATTAATATTTGTATAAGACGTAATTCTGGGGGGAAACGTATGTAATAAGAGGAAAATATAAATATCAATAACTAACGTCAATCAGTCGTCAGTTGATCACACTATAATTTCAGCTATCATATTATGTATTGATGGTTATCGAAATATTAATAGTCTATTATAATTTTAATGTTTTAGTTAATTCTGAATCATATAAATGAAACGTAAAACAGTATTAATGAATTAAAGTTACAAGTGTCAGTAAGCTGGTGTAAAATGGTTTTCGGTGTCACAAAAAAAAAAAAAGAAAAAGAATAATTGATTGTCTGTAACACTTTTTGTGTCTTACTTAAAACTAATAATTTTGTTTCTTGAATAGGTGTACTTTAATCGAAAAATAAATTATTTTAACTAACCTTTTTGTTGACAAAAAGTAACGGGAAGTTGCATCTCTGGACCTTTTAAAACCAAATATTTTATGATTTGTCTTTATAAATAGTGTGACTCTTGAGCGTTACGAAAAAATTATTGATTTTACAATGATTTTTTTTTTCCTTGGTATACACATATTTGGGTAGTAAAATTATTGTTTCGACATTTTTATGTAACCCCTCTCGTGATAAGATATTGAAAATCATATTTAAAATTCTCAAAAGGCTTAAAATAATTTAAATTTTTTTAAAATCGTTAAAAGGGGTTCAATACATTTATAATTGATACAGTAATCGGATTTTAGTATGATGTTTAACGCCTCATAGTCTTTTGATAATTTTATATACATTAATTTTTCTCTACCAATTTGATTCGTGAAGTAAACTGTTGTTAAAATTTTTCATCACTTCAGACTTGCTATGATTTGGATGTTGTTATTTAATAAAAACATTTCCACTCTCACAAAAACAGTAATGATTGATCCAAACTAGTTACCTTGAAGATAACACAAATTTAATTAATTTTTGTATGTTTCTTGAGTTATTTTATAGGGAATGAAAGCAAAAATTTTGTTTTGTATTTATTGTATGATTATGATATTTGCCATTAAAGATCAAATAATTCACTAGGAAAATTATATACCTGCAATCAAATTGTTTCTAAATAAACTGAAGTAATCTGTTACAATTTCTCCTAAAAAAACAAACCACAAGTTAATGAAAAAAAATTTATTTCTTTAATTTTGGTAAACAAGTATATGGCGATTTCGTGAATCCATGGTTCTACAATTTATAGCGTGAGAGAAACAGAAAATTGTAACGTTGGATTAGGTGTTCATCTGGCTTTGGCATTACGCCCTTACTCGTTCTCTGTAGTGATGGATGAAGTTACAAAAGAAATTTAAGATGAATGGATGGTGTATGATGTTTGTTGATAATATAGTTTTGATTGGAGAAAATGTGGGCATGATAATAGGCATAATAGGCTAGATGAGTGAATATTAGCACTTGAAGAAGAGGGATTGAAGATGAGTAGAAAACAGTGTAAATGGAGTAAACAGTTGGAGGAAGAGACCAGGTGGTACACGATACGAGAAGAGTATTGGCAGTGAGTGGTGATACATAATACAAAAGGAAGAAAACTTTAAGTACCTACCTAGGATCCTTTTTAAAATGGGACGGAGTCTTTGTGGTAGATGTAAAACATAGGATTATTAGTGCGGTTGGATAAAATGGAGAGAAGCGTCTGGTGTTTTATGTGATAAAACGATTCCAATAAGGCTAAAAGGTAAGTTTTACAAGAGTTTGGTGAGACCAACCATGCATTGTATGGTTCGGAGTGTTGGGCGGTTGACAGGAAAATAGTACAAAGTATGAGTGTAGATGGATGAGTAGAGTAAAAAAAAAAGACAGAATAAGAAACGAATACGTAAGAGGTAGTATTGGCGTTGCATCAATAGTGGATAAAATGATAGAAAATAGACGGAGATGGTTTAGGCATGTGATGAGAAGAAGAAAACTGAAGCAGTTAGAGTAATTTTGAAAATGAACGTTAGTGGAAACAGAGGTAAAGAAAAATCCTAAGAAAAGATGGATGGAAACAATTGGAAGTGATTTGAGGGTTGTTAATGTGTGTTTAAAGCATGCGAATGATTTTGATAATTGGAGAGTAAGACAAGGGTGGCTGACCCAAAGTAGTTGGGAAAAAAGCAAAAAAAAGTAGAAAA
This sequence comes from Hormaphis cornu, assembly GCA_017140985.1. Classification (NCBI taxonomy): domain Eukaryota; kingdom Metazoa; phylum Arthropoda; class Insecta; order Hemiptera; family Hormaphididae; genus Hormaphis; species Hormaphis cornu. The sequence continues at coordinate 12,740,350 of CM029362.1, forward strand.
AAAAAATATTTATAATTTTGAATCCCTCACAAATAAGTCTACTTCTTGTCATTTACTTTTGATTAGGACTAACCGACTGCTAAATTGCATTAAAAATTGAAACATGATATTGCTATAAATTATTATGTTGTAACACATTGAAACATAAAAATCTGTATGAATACAATTTAGATTTTAGTTTGTACTTATACCTGGTTCGACAACTTACTTAATTCATCCGTTAAGGGGTAATGAATGTTAGATTCTAATATTTAATGAAAACATCCATAAATATTGTAACATGACAATAATATTAGAATTATTATTATTATTATTATTATTTTAATTATAATTATAGTATTTTAGTGTAAACAACTTTAAAAGGAACAAAATTCCATTATGTGAAATATTTGATTGAACGGTGCTCAAATTGAAGGGGATGCGGGAAAACAAAAACCCTTTCATTGTATAAAACCACAAAAACAATTATTTTAATAATATAAAATTAAAAAACAAATAAATATATATGCATACATATTATTTAATTTTTGTTATTCATATATATATATATTTTCTTTTTTTATATTTTTGACTTACGGAAATGTATAAGTATTCTTTGTGCGCAATCAAATGCACTCACGTTTGTGTCTGATAACAAAATATGTTATATTTTTATGATTATAGTAATTGTATTAGTAAATTTCCTGTATATAATATTGTTTTGATTAAAATATGTGTTTATCACTTACCGTCTCAAGTCAATTTAGAATAATGAGAGTGCGAGTGAGAGAGTGAGAGTGTTAAAAGGGTTTTTCTTAAAATGCGAATTATGGCATTGCAGCGATAATATTTATACAAGTTTCCATTAATTTTTTTCTAAAATATTTTAAGAAAAGAACTGAAAAAATCATAGATTTGTGGTCGTTTTTAAGAAAGCATATTTTGGTGTTTGTTACACCGGTCTTCGATCATAATTAGAAAAAAAATAAAATTACAAGATTCATAAAATTATTGTTGGGAGCTAAAAAGGGTTATTTAAAATTAGTTGTTGGTTTAGAGTATAGGTAATTGACTTAAAAAAAAAATGTATCAAACGATTAACCATATGACTAATATCGGTTTTCTTCTTATTGATTTTTCTCTCTATGAGCCATAATTTTTTTAAAATTCTAATTGCTTTTTACAATTAAAAACATATCTTAGATTTAACTAACTAAGGTTTTTATCTTACAAATCTATAATTATTTTTATTAATTATAGCATAATTATATTTAATTACTTACGACCACAATATTTTTCCAATTGTTCTGTCAAAAAGTTTTATTTTTTTTAATCGTTTAAAACATATTACAAAGCATAGAAATATAATTGTTATGATATTAATATACAATGTATTACAATAATAAAATGTATATTTGTACGCAAATTAATTATGTAAACAGAATTTCAGCTAATTTAATAAATCCAAACAAAAGTCAAAATTCGACATTTTGTTGCATGGCTGTAGGATTTGTATTAGGGGAAAATTTAACTGATAGTTCTGCTTAAGGATTCGTATGAAATTCAGATTATTTACGAGTGTTGACTACAAGTTTTCTTAAAATTATATTCTTATTAAATTTTCTTAAACTTATGAGCTTTTTAAATTCAATACTATTTATTGCCTCACGTAATTTTATCAAAGAATAGTTCACACCTTAACTCTTCTTTGTTTGTTTGTTCCATAGCCATTTTAAATGTTATATTATTCACATATTGCAATTGAATTTTTTTTTTTTAAATTTGTGTCTGAGTGTCTATCAAATTACAGAATACATTTTTGTGTTAGTGTTTGTCAAAAAATTGATTGTAATGACTAGGAATGAGATTTACAAGATCAGCTTACATTTCAAATGTATATTTATCGTTTTTCTCTTCTTGATAACAAATCGTTATCGAGATTAAAATGTATGTTTTAGGTGGAGAATAATGACAGGTGCCTGAAAAATGCCCACAATGTAACATACTTAACTGGAGTAAATAAATTTAACCAAAGCTCTTTACGTCACAATAATACGTCACAATATATACGTCTTAATTTAATACAATTTGTATTTATTTGTTACATTATAATGTAACAAATAAAATACAGTTTTATTTAGACGAGACTTACCAACACAAAAATCTATCTTTTCTAAAATACAACAAAACATTAACTAACATACAGAATATTAATAGTTTATGTTAGGAATAATTTTTATAACACAAGAAAAAACGGTGCATGATCTTTGCGAATCCAAAGCCATGTTCTAAGACTGGCATTATTTCTATCTTATGGTGAAAAAAAAGTTTTCATTATTATTAAATAAATCAAAATAATACTCCGGTATGTGCAATTAATAGTTTATAATCATCGTAGGTGTCGTGTGATTACCTTGTCTTCTATGTGCCGAAACAAGTGTTTGAAAACCTGTGGAAATCAATATAATAGTCACTATGCCCTGCATAAAAGATGCCATTGTAAACTTTTTTTTTTCACGTTCGTGATTCGGTTCGTTCAAGTCAAATGAATTAAGATTATCCAAGAATCTCTAAAACACTGACGTATTTCATAAAATCAGAAAGCCTACTTCAAGTTTTTTGTATGATTTATCAATGTTAGAACAGGTGCACAAACAATGGAGGTCAAACGCAATAATTCCAATTGCTTACAATAACTATAACACGATTAATTGATATATATTACACAGCTTATGAAATTTTTTTTACTTCGTTTAATGGCCAATTGAATCTACAGAAAAAGTTAACCTAATTTTTGTTTATCACCTGTTGGTAACTTATAATTTTGATAACTGTGATAGGTATACTATATTAAATTCAAATTTCCTAGATGGTAATTGGTACTCTTGGAAAAATTTAATTTGAACAATTTGAATATATTTTTTAATCACACAGCTAGTTTTTTGGTTATATTTTGAAAAATGTTTTTTTTTTTATAATGACTATAAACATTAACAGAATAAAAGAAAAAAAATCATTTAAACCAAAATGCAATTTTTAGTAGATTTTTCATTTTATTGAGGAGTTTTATGAAAATATTGCAGCAGTTTTTGATGACAATTGTGGCCGGAGAACTATACAATTGTGGTATATCATAAAAAAGACGAACAGTCTTTTTAAATCAAATTTTTCAAAAATTATTATGAACATTTTATTTGACATGGATTTGTATTTTATTCGTTACATTTATCATTGGTTTTCATATAAATTCAAAAGTGGTGAATAAACAGTTTACAATAGTTTTGTCGTAAAATTTCGTTTGTCATAGATCCAATTATTTCAATTATAAGTTTTTTTTTTTATTAAAATTATTATCGTCATAAGATGATTTTTATTATGGTTCATGTTGGGATATTGTTGAGATAAAGTATAGTATTGATTATTGATAGCTTTATTTAGCGATGTGAAAATCAAAAACAGAATGTTAATTTTTACTTTTGAAAACCCAGGACATTCTCATTTCAGGTTTGGCTTTCCTTTTTTCCCTTTAATCTGATCCACCACTTAACCGGATTAACATAATTATATAGTATTGTCGTCATTATTCGACAAAATGTTAATCACTTTCAAAAATGGAAAGTGGTTCAAAATAATTAACTTGCGAGATTCTACGCAGAAACAATGGCGATTTAAAATATAATTTATTTTAAAAAGTGTTTCGCATTTTATATAGTAATCAGATCTGTGAAAATGGAAAAGTACCGTGAAATGTAAAAAACCTAAAACCACCTATATAAGCTTTCACGGTTCAATTCCAAACGATTATAAGCAAAATATGAAAGCGAATTTAATCACATATCTGAACTTTTGCAATCAGCTAGAACCGTATTGACGAACTAAAATTAATCTGTATAATGTATTACACTGGCATTGTAATTAAACTTGAAACAAATTTCAGATTACATTTATAAAACAAAAAATAATGTTATTCGTCATTTGGTTTTTAATATTCTAATTTTTTAACTTGAAATTTTTTTGTAGTAACATGGTCTTCCAAATTTTTTTACGTGTACGCTTGTAGGATAAAATTTGGATACAAATAAAATCAGTGATTTTTGGGGTGGAGTAGGTCATTGCTTTGAGTGAATTAGTATTTTAAATGGTAGACAGGAATTTATATACTATATACATTTTGAAAACAATTACTATTCATTGCTCACGAAAAACTTCTAAAGTATTTTGCAATTGAGTTTTATCTGAAAAAAAAATGTTCCGATTTTGTTTATAAGTCAGTTTCCTAACAACCTGTGAAAATTTCCAAGTCATTTGGAGTGTTTTTTTAAATATTTGTAGCACATATTTATTGTTTCCAAATAGTTTTATAAGCTTAGCATAAACTATGGATTAAAGTGTAATATGAATAAAGACGAGAAAAAAACAAAAATATTGATTATGTATCAAGGTATAAATATCTGATTTTTAATTTGCATGAAAAAATTAAACTTAAAATGTTAAAATACAGTTTAAGGGGTGAGCCTGCATGGCCTCTTTTGCCCCTCCCTTTTAAATACGCTACTGTTCTCTTTTGAAATACGACGGCGGTCTGATAAATTGTTTAAATTTAAGGCTTAATTTTAATAAGCTATCATACTGTTTAATCTGTTTAACGGGTCTCGTAGCAGTATTTAATTTGTAGAACACCAGTGTAAACACAGTTAGGTATTGAATAGAGTTTCGAGAATACAATATGTGTACTCAGTTGTTAAATGTACAATATGCTATAACATATTTTGAATATTAAAAATTGTTTAAAATTGTTTTATTCGAAAATTTTTCTGTAATAACTGTTTTAAGTTTATGAGCTCTAAATATCTTAGATTTTGAGTTGAGCGAAAAAGATATTGATTTTACAATGATATTTTGTTTTTATATTTCACAAGGATAATAGAATAAGACCAAAGTTTACGCTCATACTTTCAAAAATAGTTAATCGACTAGAGTTGGTGTAACACATACGAGACTAATCACTTAGAGTTTTTACCACTTTTCGTTCATCCCTCTAATATAATATTTGTTAAATATTAATTGTTAAAAAGCCAGTTATAAAAAATTTGTACAGTTTAGTTTCGGGAGCATAACATAGTATACATGAAAATATTGTTTTTGTCCAACAAAGTATGCAGTTTTCATGTTTATGAGTCAAAACTTTGACACTAGGTTCATTAAATAATGGTTCCAATATAATGTTGATAAAATGTATACGTAAATAGGTTCTTTTTTTAACTCGTTATACATTGTCTATTATTTACTTGGTTTTTGTTTAAAATTTTAAAATTTTTGAATTCTATAATTTAAAACAGAAATCAGCTTATGATATCACACTGTTGCCCGCATTTATGGTATGTACAAATGTACTCATAGATGTCTGGTCCTTTATTTTAAACTTTTTTCACACTATTGGTTTTTTGAGTAATAATTTAAAAACCAAAATGACCCAATACCTGAACAATTTCAAAATTAATTAAAATTTGCACATGTTGTCGGGGTTGTGTGTAGAAACAATGGTTTGACATGTGAAGATATAAAAGTAGTTTTGTAATAAGTATAAAAACTAAATACGCCTATAAGCCCTTCAATTCTACATCCAAATTAAATATAGAGATAAAATAAAAGTTATTTATGCACATTAAAGCTTGTGAACGATATATTTAAACCGAATTTAATAATTTTCAAACTTTCCTATAATTTCTATTACAAACGATTTTTGTAATAATTGCTTCTGGATCTTGATCGTATATGTAGAAAATTTTTTCTGAAATTAAAAGGTTCTGGACACCGAGGAAACAATTGATTGAGCAAAAATGTGGGTTTTTATTATACGTTCTTTATTTTTGTGTTATAGTTGCAACTGGTCACGTATTGTTAATTAAAGAGAACGCTCGGATATTGACGTATAAATTGTAGATAAATTTTTTGGTAGCATCCACGGTGCATTATACATTTGTTTTTTAAAAATTTTAATGAATATTTAACATTCAAACAAAACATATCCCAAAAGCTTGTGAGGTTTAAATTATTTACCAAATTGTCAGTTAATTTATAGCTTAGAGTCATGTAATGACAAGCAACATCTGGGCTCTTCAATCAGGACAAAAAAAAAAAAAAAAAAAAAAAAAAGCCGAGATCAGTCTAGGTCGCGTGGGACGGGGTAGCGGACTATCCTAAGATGTAAATATATAAATTAAATTTTTATGTTATTGCACCCTATGAAGAAACCTTTATAATTCCATAAAACAAATAATTTCAAAATTCAAACCATTTTATGAAGCGTGTATATTTTCAGTTAAGGCATGTTTTTGAGAAAAAACTGGTGATGTTCAAAGATTTTAAGGAAAATTTGCCAGGGTTACATTAAAAAAAAATTATTGTTGTAGTAAAAATTAATCTAAACCGGTAAAAACTATGAAAATACGAAACTTACCCTTAAACCATAATCACTTTTAAGTTTGTAGTTCCGTTAAACTTATACGAAAATATTATAAAAAACGGACTATAATCCTGATAGTTTCAAATGCAATTTTTAAACAACATTTTTAAAATTATCTTTTACCACTCTATATATTTAATATCAATAATTAAGTAAGCATATAATTATTATTTATAAAATTTTTTAGTTTGTCTGATTAAAGTTTTATTATGCATATACAGTTATGTTATATTATCAGAAATTATCAAAAAAACTTTGGTACTTTTTTACAATACCAAAAAAATAAGAAGTAAAATTTTTTAGAGATTTACAATAAGTTGTTATGAAAATAATAACAAAATAATTAAATGAAAAAAAGTATAGATATATAATAAAGAAAAGCTTTACAGTAAAGTTAACAATTTTCAGATTCAATATTGAAAATGACAGTGATAAAATACTTTATACAAACACAAAGTACAAGAGTATAACAAAACTCATTTTAACATCTAAAAATTTTTGATTTTATCATACTATTAAGACTACGAAAATATATTGGCCATTAATTTTGACAGTCACTTTTTACCGACTTTTAAATAAAGGTATTATAGTTGGTTCATCCTCACTATCACTCTCAAAATTTTTGAACTGGTGGCAGTGTGATTCTGGAATTTGAGCATTTGCTACGGAAATAGACATTAAAATTAGTTCAGTCACTATTTTGATGATATATGATAATTTAAAGTTTATATATATATATATATTAATACGATAGAGTACTTCGTGCAATGATATTAATTAATTTAACACGTAAAATTTGGTACAAGAAGAAGGATAATATTCTGTATGATCTGTACTTGACTGAGAAGCAAAAATAGTAAGATACTGTTAAACAAAAAAAAAAATTGAAGTATTGACGTATTTACTCTAGATCTTTATGTGACGAAATAGAATCCATACCCGCTTATATATTTTACAAGTCATTGGAAAATTATAATTTTTAAGCATTTTAAGCCAATTTTCACAAATACCACTTTGGAATCGTCTCATATTGTTGTATACTATGTAGAATATTGTAAACATAATACTTATTTAGGATTCTGTATAAATTATATTATTTTAAAAACGTCTTTACCGTGAGATCAAATAAAATAGGTAATAAAATAAAATAATTAAATCTTCTTTTTTGGTATAATTTTAGTTCTGAGTTCCATTATTAATTAAAAACATAGTGTTATTATACTTAAAACTTTAAAATATAATTTATTACAATATTGACGCTTTAAAATAAGAATTTTGTTTTAGATTTCGTGTTTTACTGTTGACCTTCATTTAAATTTTGAATATTTTTTTTTAGTGTAGATACATACCAATAAGATAAAAATTTTTAGAAACATGCCTCAAATAATCGATCAAATAACCTATTTAAAAATACATCATATTAAGTTATAGTTATGTGTACGATAGAAAGAAAAAAAAAGTGGTATCGTCAAGCAGTTGAGGAACATAATCGAAGCTCTTTTGCAAGTTTACCGTACCAATTATAAATTGTAAAAAAATTTATTGCCCTCAAAATGCAATCATCAATAATTGTAGTAATGATGAAAATTCTTGAAAGATGACCAATATCTTAAAATTTGTTTATGTATAACTATGGTTAAAACGCATGTATAAAAATGTGACGTAGTAAGAAACTACAAAAGTACGAAAGCGTGAAAATATGAAAGTTTGGATGTACGAAAGTATTGAAGATTGAAATTATAATAGTATCGTAATTCTGACAATTGTTTACTTTTATTCCTTGTTTGACTACATTTAAATCAAAAACTCTACATAAATATTTTTCTCAGAGTGCATTTACATTTTACACTATACCATTATAATTTGAGTCGTAATTAACAACGTGTGTAAACTTTTAATTGAATTTCATATGTGGTCATCTAATACATTGTTAAGTAAGTATTGTTTTATGAAATAAATCACATATAAATTATTCACAATATTATAAAAATACAATGAAAATACGTTTATGCTTGTTAAAAATTTCTAAATGATCAAATACTCAACGTCACATAAACCTATACAATATTTAAAAAAATAATTCAAATAGTGTTCATTCGATAAATATTTAATGCTTTTTGTCTTGGTTAATAACTTACTGTTTGGATCGATGTTAGTACCATGATCTTTGAACAGAAAAAAAAAAATTGTTACCAACTTTTGTAAACTACAATTATAGTAAACTAGAATATGTACTTAGATATATACATATACTTATTTCCAAAATTTTTACTTTTTAAATTCTCTCAAACATACACACGACATAAAATAGGATAAATACACATAAGGTTTATAAATAAGTAAGATGCTTATTTATAGTTAAATTAATTGGTTGAAGTTAAAGCAATAATTAAAAAAAAAAAATTACTTCTTATATTTTTAATAAATAAATAAATATTTATAGGTTCTAATAAAATATTTCGATAAAACTTTTAATTTATATCTATGAATCAGTTAAGGTAGGTGGTTATTTTACATACATGCTTCCTGATATATCTTGGAAAAAACATATAATTTAAATTCTAAATGATTAAAAAAAAAAAATTAATTTTCATGTCAAATTCTCAATAGGTTTTTTTATTAGAATTTATTTCTCACCCGGACTATGAGGAATGTAAAAGGCCCCTGCATTAATGATAAACGTTTAAAACTGTTTTAAATGGAAAAAAAATTCTAGTACATTTGGTGTTAATTTTTAAAATATTAGATAAAAGATAAAATATGAAGTTTGAAATTATAAAACTAACATATATAAGTACTAAAAAACATAAAACCAAAACTTCTTTTAAATGTATCAAAAATTAAGTCAATCCAATTTTATTACACTTAAAATTTTAAACAAATTATAAAGTATTCATTGATATGGTATAACGGTGATCTAAAAAAATGATATATTTTACCATGTTTTTAAAGTTTATAAATTTTAATACATACAGCCATAAAATATATTTTTAAAATAAATGATTGGAGCAATAAAACGTAGAAATAAGGTACCCAATGTCTTATTTACAACATCCAAATTTTTCAACTTAATTAAAATACTATATATTAACTATTTTAACGTCAACAAAAAAATATTACATACATTGCACGACATTCATTAAGTCTTCTATTATTAAAAATCCATTCAATTAAATATTCAAATTAGTGATTTAATAAATATACTTTTAAATTAACAATCAATTAATAAATTAAAAGTAAAACTTGCATAATTTTTGAAGTATCTATTTTTTTTATTTATTCTATTTGTTGAGTTATTTCAATGAAAACACATTTAGATTACAAGCGTAGCAAGAAATGTGTTATGTCATAATTATAAGTATTTATTTTTTTGCAAAACTTCTAATAAGAAATTGTATTTTTGGTGGAAGGATTGGTCTTGCCTTTGACTATTTTACAGTGAAAATGTTTGGAAAGCAGACCATACTGTTACCTTATTGAATGCGTTTTTTAAAATTTGCATTATTTTTTGAGTTATGTTTAGGAAATCAAAAATATTTCAAAAAGACACTGAATAACCTTAATTGTAACCACATTTTTTCCTAAAAATAGTGTTCTGCTTGTTGACTAACACAGAGCATTTAAGATTATGGCTTTAGATTTTAATTTTTGAAACTTTTTTTCAATTTTGATAAGTTGTTCGACAAATTGAGTATTAATTATTTGACATTTTCACAAGTTAGTGTAATATATAAAATCAAAATATTAAAAAATGTTTAAAACTACGTGACAAATATGCATTTTCAATAAGTCAACACTTTTTCGGATAGCATAAGAGATCTAATATTTTCATTCAGTACCTGAATATGTGTTTTTGGACTTTACTTGGTCGATTTCTTTTTATTTAAAACGAGCTTTACGGTAGGTCAGAGCTCTGAGTAAACAACTATTTTAAATGATGTAGTAAAAATGTCTTAAATAAAAAAGAGAAGGATTAATTCACATGTGGGGTTCAATTATTGACTTTGCTTTAGAGGAGATCTCAGCTTTGAATGGATCACTGGTTCCGATTTTTATATGGTCAATTTATACAAGCAATAGACTGCTTTCAAAAATTATTGTCTTAAATAATACATAGACATTTTAAAACTCTTGGAAATAAATCCAGTTGACAAAAAAAAAAAAAAAAATTTAAAAAATGTTTGAATACTTTAACTAAGCAGTAGTAGTATACCTACAGTAGTACCTATACCTACGGCATGTTTTCGTTTCAAAGTTTCAAACACGAAACTTACACGAAGCAAGCAGAAAGTAGAAATCATTTGCGAGTTATATTTTGCTAAAAAAATATTGTAACATATATCGTCTAAAACAATTACACTTAACTTTTATAAAATATTGAGTTCAGACTTAAATAAATATAAATTATTAATATCGAAAAACTTATTAGATTACCGATCGCCTCAGGATCGTAAATTTTGTAAGCATTCCTCTGCTAACAAATTTACTATAAACATCTTATACCAACCCAAAGTGGTAATGAACTCTAAAGCATTGTCCGATAAGCTTACCATCCGTCTTAAGATGTATTTCTTTTAATGTTTTGTTCGAAATTGTATATAATTTATCTCAATAATACGTAAAATTTTTAAAAAGTAACATTAATTAGAAAAAAAAAAAAATGTTTTTAACTATTTGAAATACATTTTAGTACCGTTTGAGCTTTGTGTATTAGGTACTTACTTAAATATTTAAAGAAATTAATGTAACTTGAAACACTTATAGACCTTATGTTTATCTTACAATACTAAAATATACATTTTGTATTTTATGCTAAAAGATAATCAAACTTACCCACACAACGTCCCTCTAAATTTTAAACGATAGTAATTATATTAATAATAAATTTATAATGGATATAATGTACTAATTATAATTTTTATGTAACCAGATAAGAATTTACTCTTGTCAAAAAAAAAAAAAAACAAATGAATATTAAATTATGCCGTCATCATCCTTATGCTTTTCCATAATATTTTAAAATTGTTGTATAAAAAATGTTGAACATATTTATCTACTGAGTACTAACTTCATACGTGTTGTATTATCTAGCTTAGTGCCTGTGCTTCAATTGAAGGAGGACGAGGAGTAGACGGAATTCCCTTAATTTTTACAAAATATTTTAGAGTACAATTTTTAATTTCTTTCCCTTGTTGGTCTGGTATATGGAAATTTGTACGTGTGTAATACTTGGTTTAACAGCATCCCCCTTATCAAAATCTTTTCAATTAACAGAATTATGAAATACTGCATTATTTTATTTTCAAAGAATTATTTTGTATTTTATTTTCGCCTAACGTTTTGGCAAAAACCCGACCAAGATGATTTTCTAAATCAAAATAATCCCGTTTAGTTAAATTATTTTTCTGTCAATTAGCAATAACATAATAATAAACACACAAATACATCATCAATAAAATAACGGAGATTGAAAGCATTAAATTCTACTTAACTATTTGTTTGTTTGTTTTATCGTTCATTATATTAATTATAGTATACTATAATTGAATAATAATATAATGAATACATAATAATATACATAAATAATAGTATTTTGTCTATAATTTATTTACCTTTATTATTACAAAATTGTATCGGATCTTGCATTTCAGCACCTTTAAATTATGATCATTAACATTGAGTTATTTCTTTATAGATAAATTAATTTAGAAATTTTAAATAATTATATACCTATTATGATTTAATATTTATCATTTTTCGTTAATTATTTAAAATAAATAACCCGGCTATTTGTACTTCGAGTATGTTTAAAAAATATAAAGGTATGTTTATATGTATATTACAGTAAAATATCTATTATTTTTCACTTTATTTTTAATTTTAATATTTTAAATAAGCAAATATATTCTGACAAAAAAAAAAAAAAGGAAATACCATTATGGTCAATCACACCAAATTTTTATAATCTGTGTCATCATGTATTAGATTAATGTAAATATATGGTTTACCTGGCATTAAAAAACTTCCAAGTTGTACAAAGTAAGTATTTATATATTCTAAAA
>CM029362.1:12752866-12803719 GCA_017140985.1 Hormaphis cornu
CACGTTTAATTTCGTTTTAAGTATATTTAGTGTGTGTGTGTGTGTGTTTTTACAATTAAAATTACTGTAACTTTTTCAAATTACTTCAGCCATCACACACATACAACTTATATTACTTAAATATATTTCTAAGTGAACATGTATAAGAAATCGTCTTTTAGTTTCCTTATTAAACAGCTTAAATATTGGCGACATAATAGGAAAAACAGTTTTTCGAAAAACAATTTGCTTGTACATACAATACAAATTTTCATTTATTTGGAATATGTGTGATCGAAACTATTGCATTCCTTAAGTTTTTGTTTCATCAAACCTTAAACATATTTTCAGTTATTTTATTCAACTTTTAACTTTGAATTCGAATTTGAGTTGAATTAATCTCAAAAATACTTTTTTCAAATGATGAATCAGCACTAAATTTATAAGGACTAATAAAAGTATAAGAACTGGTTCGTATTAGTTACGACAACATTTTTTCTATAAACTAATTAATAAAAAATACATACTCTGCTTAGCAATATGTTTTATTGCTATAAAATATAAAAATATATAAAGAATTTATTAAAAAAACATTAGCACATTTAATAATCAAGATATGTGTACTTATGTCATTGTATCTTGATACGTCATAATTTCAGCTACAATTTAGCTTACTTCTTGACGTAAAAAATTATGGTTCTTGGCATAAATACATAAATCATTTGATAATAACAAAAAAAACATTTGATTGTGCTATATAGGTACCATTTGTGCTATGGAAAGAGAAAAAAACTGGATGTGTATTGACTTTCTAGGAAGCGTTCTCCTGTCTCGTAGAACAAAAATAATTGAATATTTTGGTTTTCAGTTACAATATAAAACTGTGATGATATTAATGTGAAATGAATTTCATTTCTTAAAGTTTGATATAATGTAAATAATACATCATTCTATTTTATGTAATTAAAAATTGGTCTACATATTTTATGTTCAATTTTGAGCGAAATATAATATGATATCGACACATTGTTTTTATTAAATTTTATGAATAACTAATGTAGCCAATTATTAATATAGGTGATTTAGAATTGATTAATGTGAATTTAGTCCTTATTTTTAAACAGTTTTTTAACACCACAAGTGTTTTAAATAGTAACTGAATAACTCATTCAAGCAAATATGAAAAAATTAAAATTTTGAAATGGATTGTTTATGACCAATACATTTAAATGTCTCTAATTTTATATTTTCTTAACCACACACCTACTTTAGTGATAGTTGAATCAATTGTATTTTACTCACTCCATTGCATTATTGCACTTTCAACACAATTTCTAGTATCCATCAATTCGTCTATTACAAAATGTTATCAGAATAATGCATATTGGTTTTTTTGTTGTTGAAGTACATAATATTAGAATGAAAATATATACGTTGAAGACATTAATACTATACATGTTACAACCACAATTAGAGACTTGGATACACATTTTATGATTGGTGACCGAATTAAACTGATACCTATTTGCTGAATTTGAGTTTTTCATTGAGTCAAAATTTAGTTTTCTAAATTTTCTAAATGTCATAAATCCTTTGCAAGTACAGTGAAAAAAAGTTCAAAATTAAATACTTACCGTTACAAAATTCTTTCATTGCATCTGATAGTACCGTTAATATAGGGTATTATTAACAATATAAATGCAACATTATACTAAAGAATTGAGATATACAGGATGCACAGTAAAAACTTTTCAGTGAATTTTTTACTATGGCTATTTCCAATTATAATTATTATGCTTTCAGTAATATAAATGGAAAAGTCTATATTAAAAATACAAATAATCAAATCTATTAATTCATCCTGTAGTTGACAAAAAATAATCTGGAAATTTGCTTAGTGGTCGCACTAAACAATTTACGATTTCGGTCACTAATTGTGGACAAGTTCTGCGTTCATTAATGAAAAAAGACCAACTTAAAAAGCCGTTTATAGTAGATAACAAACGTTTGTTGTGCATCTTTTATATTGTAATTTGTGAGTATACTAGACCAGTGTAACTACGAACAGGGAGTGATTTTATTATGGACAAATACGTCCTATCAACTTCAATTTATTTTCTACAAAACGCCATATTTTAGAGTATTATATTAATTCACTATATTAAAAGTTTCACCCATTCAGACCTTTAACTTAAAAATTAACGTATACTCTATTGAATTTATAATGAAGTTAGATAATACATAAATATTGGGAAATGCAGTATGTCGTGCAAATTTTTACATATATGCCAAAAAGTGTCTACACTTTACAGTATACAGGATACAAACATAAATCGATCATATTTTAGATCCGTTGAGAGTGTTTGGGAAACGGCTATTTAGTTCATGTAAAACTTCAAAATTTACTCTAAAACTTAAATTTTTAAAGAATAGATTTTGGAAGAGATGAGCGTCATAATAAAATATAATAGTACCGGATTTTTTAAATTTACCCGGTAAAACACAAATTGTAGAGAGCTTGGAAAATTTCAAAGTCGGTGAAGCTTTATATTGAGCAGTGTTGTGGTGGTACACGCATTTTGGATGACGCTGTACACGTAAATTTCTACTGAATAACAAAGCGTATTAAGAGGCTATGACAACGTATCAATTTATAAGATTTATTAATAGTGGTTGGACAATAGCTATTTAATTCACGTGTATGATTCCTAGTTTACACTTTGTAGGGGAGAGCTTTTATTTCCAATAAGACATCCCCAGATGTGTATTTTAACAGTGTGGTAGATTCGATAAGATCTTAAAAGATTTTTAAGGTCAGTTATACAGTAAAAAAATCGCTTTGATTTTATTTTATAATAAGTAGAGCCTCGAGCTCAGTAATTTTCCCAGTGTTGTAATTATATCAACCATTTTAAATTTAAATAAGTATGCACTTACTTTTACACAAACTGTAATCTGATATAAAACGGTTTGAAATAGTGAACGTTTTAAATATGAAATTATGTTTTAATAAAAATTAAAATGTATAAATATTAAATAATTTAGTTATTTTTGTCAAATAATAAGCGAAATAAATTTATTCGAGGTTTCTTATCTTATACTCATAAGTATACACGTATATAAGTATATACGTCAATAAGTCAAATGTTAAAGATATTATTCGAAAAAGTCCAATTGATTTTGTCATCCAAACGTTTTTATATTCGTTATTTTAGTGACTTAATATAAAATTTTAATTTCTTAATTAAAAATCAGCAAAATTATAAAAAAATCCCTCTTTGAATATTTTAATCATAATAAATTTATAATGCGTTGCGTATTTACCTGTTTCGTTGGCACTGATACATTTTTGAAAATATAATATTATAGATATCAACAATGTTGTATTTAAGTAATGATTTTTAGATAAAGCCATTTTATGTTGACCTTATTTTATGAAAGGACTTCGTATAACTGTCTGCTCACATCTATTGGATAAGAGGCATTGATGTTTTTTTAAAAAGATATTCCATATAATTTACGCCGAAGAAATAAAAAAAAATAAAGGCTTGTATGCGTGCATAGTGTCAATACAAGTGTACGATTGTTAAAATGCGAATCGCTAACCCACAACCTTAAACGTACAAAGTTTGTATGAATTGTATTTAACTAATTAATTTTTTTTTAAATTATTTATTTAAATTTAAATGAAAAAACATGTCATAACCATATTAACCGAAAAATGTTCAGCGAAAATACTAAGGTAATATTGGACACAACAATTCGGTGATAATTGTTTACGTTTTTACCATATTGAAGTCATTTTAGATTCTGAGCGTAGCGAGTAGCATGTTTGATTGTAATATTAATATAATCTGTGATATAAAGAACCAAATAAATCAATTATTTTTCGTGTGAACTATAAAGGTTTTTACGACAACAGTGTTTTAGATTTTGAGCGTAGCAAAATTATTGCTTTGACAATGATTTTTTTTCTATGTGACCATTTTTCAGATAGAAGGAGTGGTTCAATTGCAAAACAGAGCATTAAAATGTTTCTAAAGAAGATTAATACTCTATTTGAAACGTTTTTTGAAATTTCGGATACATCTCGGGTCATACACAAAATGGTACGGATGTTCTGATATATTTTAGAACATGAAGGCAATGATAAATCATTGCTTTCAAAAAGACCATTTAAAGTGAGCTCGATGATCTGTATAATGGTCTAGAATAAAAAAACATGTACCTGAATAATAAGTAGGTTACTTCTTGGTTTTTGGCGACAACTAAAAGATCGCAGTGTTCGTATTCATTAAAATTATAACAACAATTTCAAACAATTGCTAGTTTTTGTGGGGGTTCGTTTTACAAATAATACACGTTTGATGTTATATTCATATAATAGTTTTGTTTCTGGAAAAGTGTTATTTTAGATAACTAATGTGAATATATATTAATATTGCTCATACTTTTTGGTAAATTTGTTTTTTTTTCAGGACGAATTACATTACCGAGTTCGCTCAGAACCGCTTTTTCGAATGCATTGATTTATCATTGCCTTCAGATACAAAAATACATATGAGTCACAACATTCGGACCTATACTCAAAGGTGCAACCCATTTCGAAGCGTAGCTCCAACCAACTTCTCACCCAACTTAGAAAATTGTACTCCTTTTTTTATATAATCCTATCCTATATTTTTTCATGTATTATATCAACTGAGCAATAATTAAGTGTGAAAGTATGCGTGTGAGTTTTTGTGTGTCTTGAAAATTTCCCTCAAAAAAGACTACAAAGATTAGGTTCGATGTTAGGGTTAACAAATACAAACACGCCAAGAGATACAAAATATATATTTATCTGAATAAAAAAAAAATGGTGTATTTTAATATTGATATTATTAACTGTAATAATAATTATCACTTATAAGTATCATAAAATAAAGAAAAAAAAATTATATAAAGTTATGAAATGTAAGTACAGTAATAATTAATAAATGTGCAGGTTAAAATTATTTACCAGTATGGTCGTATGTAAAAATGAATTTACAAATGACAAATAAATCGAATTTATTATTTAAATGAAATGAGTTACGTAAATAAGTTTTACAGATATCATCGAGTAATCTTTGTCGGACAATAGATAAGTACCTATAAATACGACAAACGTTTTTTTAGCTTTAGAGTTAACAGATAATTTTCATCTGGGCACATTAAAGCCTACAACAGTCAGGAATTCATAATCATTATCCTTATCACTATCGTAGTTACTGTTTGACCATTTTCTACAATGTACTTCAGGAGCTATTACATTGTTATCTGCAACAGGTGTTATAATTAGTTTAGTTGAACCGTGGTTAGTAATAATTACAATATACGATAAGGTACATCATACAATTTATAACATAAGTATAAATGAATAAAAATGTTGTCTTTGTCAGCACTCGAGTTTGTAGAAAAGTATAGTAGAAGCCACGATCAAAAAAGTTTTATACTTATTGTTGTGTTAATACTTTATATAAATACAAGTGCCGCTTATTTAAGAATCTAAACTTGCGTACAACTCCATAATTGCTATTGGAATATCATAAACTTTTTACTAAACTAGATGATTCATAAACCCTAAATACAAATTGTCTTATTACTTAGCCATCAAACCAATCAATAAGTGAATATCTCAGATCAACGGTTTCAATTTCCACTTGGTAACTAATTATTGTATTGTATAGGTACATGCGGTGAATCGACAATATTCAAGTAATCATCAACATTTTTATATATTTTATTTTTAACTTTTAATAGGCCTAGGCCGTAAAAGAAAAGATTGAACATTGATTCGTGGTGTGATATCAGTATAAAACTATATGATTGTGTATGTTATCGCAAAATGAATTCGTTACAAAAGAATACATCGTTATCAAAAAGAAAAAAAAAATCATTGTAGTAAAAACAATGAGTTCCCACGCTTAGATTCAATACGACAAATAATATATTTTAAAAATAATTAATTACGCAATGAAACGAGAATGTAATTTTAATTAATCATAAGATGTTGTCTTTTTATAGATATTCAATCATTTAGTGAAGTTGGTACATACCGACAATATCAACGTTTTTAGAAACATGTCTCATGTAATCGATCAAATAATCTATAAAAAAAAAAAGTTTTATTCTGCGATATTAAGGTGTATAAAATAAGTAAAAAGGGAGTTAAGTTTAAAATCAGGCTGGAGGCTAGTTGGAGTAATAAAAACGCTTTGAAGTAGGTCAGTGGTATGTCTTAAATATTATTTCTGTAAACGAAATGATTTTTTGGTTACAAAAATTATGCTTCTGAGCGAACACATTTCTTAAACGACTAGTGGAAAAAATTCAAATTTATTACAGAATATTTACACTTTTTATATATCTACTACAGCCATATAGGTCATGTTTTTTTAATCGAACTTTATATGTAAAACTTTATACGAAGCACGCAACAAAAGCCATTCTTAAGAGTTTAGTCTGACGAGTTTTTAGCTATCGTTTTGATATTTTTAAAATTATAATAAACATGAAAATGTTTTTAAATAACTATGCTCTCTTAGAATAGTAATTTTTTTTATGCTCTAAATACCTTACAAATTTAACATAAACATCATTCAACATATTCCAATACATAGTCGTTACTTTGACGTTATTACTCAAGTTACGCTTAAGTTACTTCTTTTTTTTTAAACAAAAATGAGTACTTTATTTCTTTCCATTTTTAAAATTAACTCCTTTTCTCTCTTTGATTTTATATAAATTAGATTTCCCATCTTACAAATTCAAGACAAAATTAAAAAAAAAGTCCCACTCAGACCTTTGACCTAATTCAATTCACTTTTAAATAAAAAAAGCAAGGTAATATCTTTGAACAAAAACCTATTAAGTTACAGCATGAAAAGATTAGAAATAAGATTGTACGACCAACGTAGAAAAGTCTTAAAAAGAAAACGTAAGAATCGGATAGTTTTTTCTACCCTAAGAAGTATTTCATCCTCCTATTTTTTTTCTTTGAACATCTATTTTCTTTTGGTTCAACTTTTTAGGTTTTACTCGAAATATTGAATGTTGTACATGTAAATGTTAATTTCTCTCAAAAAGCCTCAATTATATGTATGGGAGAAATTTTAGGTGTACTGATAAAGAAACGTTTGAAAATAATATTATCTAGTAGTTATGGAATCATCAAATAATGCTAAGTTTACTGACTAATAAATATAAATTTCATCAAATATACTCGTATTTGCAGCAATACCATGTTGGTAATTTTATTTAAATTTTAAGTAGTACAAATATTATAAGACACATAGTTACAATGTATGTATGTAGTTACACTTCTAAAAATACAATTGAATTGTATATTTTAAGAAAAATAATCAAAATGACGACATATTGATTGATAACTTACTATTTGGATCATTATTAGTATTATAATCTTTAATTAATAACAAAAAATATTTTTCCTTATTATTAATATTTTTTCTGCCACCGAGTAAAATATTTCGGACAGTTTTCAACATAACTTAAAATTTACAATAAAACAAAATTTTACTTTTATTATTATAAGTTAAAGAAATTATAGTTTACATACATGCATTCTGATATAAATTGTTTAGGAAAAATTTTTTGAAGTCTGAAACATTTAAATAATTAAATAATATAAAAAACCGAAAATTTCTAAGTCACGTGAATAATTTGGCGGGGTAGCGATTACGACTTTACAGTGAGTTACTGTTTCGGAAGACTTAGTAAGAAATTGTAAAAAAAATGTTTAAGAAAATTGTTAATTGCTAATGAAAAGAATGATTCTGAGTGAGCTCAGTTTATTTATACAAATTTAGCAGTAACAATAGAATCTATTATTGGAGTCCTATATATTAGGAAATATTATTATAGAGTGTGAAAAAATTTAAAATTATTACCTATCAAAATTTTTTAAAATCTCCATTTTATAACTATTAGAAAATTATTTTAATTCTATTACAAAAAACCGCTCCAAAAACATCAAACAACAAGTAGTCAATGAATATTCAATTTAAGAATTTTCATTAAAATTTTCACAAAAATCCGAAACTTGTTACCAAAAATGAAAAATATGGATTTAAACAAAGCGTGATTTCACGTTATTTTAAAACATTTAAAAAATTACTTTTTTGAAGTGTTGTTACAATTGAAGTATTGACTGCGTAACAGTGTGTCATACTTTTAATCAAAATGACATATATTTGATTTTCTACGCTTTCAGAAACTACAAGATTAATTATTCTGAAATTTTTGAATGCAGATAGAACTTTTTGTTTTACATATCATATCAAAAATGTAATAGTAAAATTGATCTATTTTAATGTTTCAAAATTTTAAATTTTTTAAGTAAATCATAATTACTATAAATTTTAAATGACTGTCTTTAAGTTTATATTACATTTTCAGATTTTTTCCTAAAAAATTATTGTTTTTATCTAACTAATATTAAAAAAATTTTGGAGATTTAAAAATTTAAAGTACCATATACCTAAAGCTAACCATTGGATAGAAAATATTTAAATGTTGTACTAAACTTAAACCATTCTATGTTTTATATTTGTGTGAAAGTTTTAAATCGTTAGGTTGAACATAGTGAGTGAAATCGCAATAAGAAAAATTAAAAAAAATTTTAAAAAAAATTAAACATTTTTTCCGTACATTTTACTGTTTTTACCCATTCATTGGCAGTATTTTGGTAATAACTTTTCGTATTTAGAAAAAAAACTCTCAAAGTTCCGTATGTTAATCAGAATTATAAACTAGGTATGAGCGTACAAGAATGGAGCTTTTTTGAAGAAGTTTTCGTGGTTAAAGAAAGATAAAACAAAAACCCCACATCAGATTAACACCATTTACCAACACTGCTCTTAAAAGTAGTCGAGACAGTTTATATAGTTTGTAATATAAAATATTTTAATATAATCGAGTTTTAGATCTTACTCGAATCACCAGGTTGATACCTGACCCCTGCATAAATGAAAAAAATATTTTAAACTGTAGGTATTGAATGAGATGACAAATTTTAGATTGGAGAAATTTTCATGAAAGTTTACAAGACACATGTATAAATAAAAATAGATTGCACGGGTTCTAATCTGTTCTTAGAATATAATGCACACACATACACCTATATTTTCTCAAATCGATGGTTTATTGAAGTTGAAATTCTGATTTACTTTTACTCGTATTTTAGGTGATTGAAGAATAAAAAGCGATCAAATTAATAATTTGTTATTTTAAACCAGTGAGTTTTGAACGCACGCGGCTTTGTCATAAGCTATGGTCGACCTAAATTTTCTATAAACGAGCTGGTATAGAGCCGTTCAAGAAAAATTAACAGAATGGCAGTCCGTGTATTAACGATGCAAATGTTCCCTTCTGGGCTCTGACAACACAACGCTCGAACCACCGCTTTACCGTCAATAAAACAACATGATCTCTTAAGCGTTGTATAATATTTTCGATGGGGTGTTCTCTTAACTATATTTAAAATACAAAATTTAAATCGGCAACTATGTTTTTGTTCTTTAAAGATATAATATAATATCAGAGAAAACCGAGTAAAAGTGTACAATGATTAAAATGTAAAAAAAGGTACCAAAAGACTGCTTGACGACAAACATTTTTTAATTGAATTGGAATGAAAAGTATTTGAACAACATAACTTACATCTCAATAAGGCATTTAAATCATCTATAATCAACATTTTGTAAAATAAAATAACACTTGAATTAGTTATACCGCGCAAATAAAGTGTAAAACGAACTAAAGCTTTAATTAGTTTAATCGTTTAGAACTTTTATTTATTTATTTTATTTTGAAAATTTGTAAAATTATAATTTATATATTTAGCTCAGATATTGTTGATATTGTTCATAGGTATTGTTTTTTATGCTTTATTGACATCAGACTTACCTAAACAATATTTTCCTAAATTATAAAGAATAATTATAGATAATTGTGAACTAAAACAGAATACTTGTATTTATACATATAACAATAATTTGTATAATTAAATTTAGATAATATTTTGTTAGTTTGTGTACGTACAATAAGTACGTCCAATTATATTTAATTAAAGATAATTAATAGGTAGATAAACAGTGAATTTAATAAATACATTTGGATTTTGGATCATAATTATGGTTTTGAAAATATGTAAGTGTTGGTTTTACGTCATCATATAATGTACAAAATATTATAAATAAAACTCGTTAGATTTCATTTATTTGCCTATTTACTTTAAACCAAAACTAGTAACTTCTCCCTGAAGACACTATTACTAAATGCATAACTGTTTTATAATATTATTAAACTTAGTAATGAATTTATAATCTGGTACAGTTTTACTAACCTTTATCAGCACAAAATTCTTCAGGATCTTGCATTCCGTCACCTTTAAATGATAATTTATAACAATTTTGTAACTTAAAGATCCTACGTATTTAAACATTTAAAATTATTTCTTATGTTTTGTTATTTAATACTGAAGTACCTTTTATAATTTACGAGTTAAATAAACCGGCATTGGATTTTGTTGGACAGGATACATTTGTACTTTTTGTTTAAATGTGTTAGTTATTTATTTATTTAATAATTTCATTAGGTACCTATTGATGAAATCAGTTATTAAACAGAAAAATAAGGAAAAAAAGGGTTTGCTGACTTTTTGGCAAGCAATTCGAATAATTTCAAGAATTTTTTTTTTGAGATTTGTTATGTTACTTAAGTAGTTGCATTTGAAAAACGATATTGAGTGAGTTCATTTGTCTAATACCCTTTAGATAAAATCTGTTTTAATATACAATACCTGACCTGATATAAATTTATGTTTGTCAAAAATAGTGAACACTCAATATCTGTCGTTTGAAACACTTAAAAACATTGAACTATATCATTAAATTGTGTCAATATCAATGTGAACAATATCAATGAATAATTTAAATTAATTCAGAATCGTTTTCCAATGTAATAATTTATTATTGCTTTTAGTTATTTTATAAAATTATTAGACAAGTACCAAACCAGTGACCCATTTAGTGCTCTACAATCACTGTAAAGCATATAAATATTCTGTCAAATCTCAAATTACTGATATGGTACAATGGTTATTAGATAAAACGTTTAAAATTTAAGTTAATATCATAAATAACTATAAATAATTTTTTGTATGCAAAAATATAGTTTACCTTCTTTCAATAAACGTCCAATATGTTTATAATAATTTTTAAGGTACTCTAAAAATTTTTCGTATTAGATTATACTCGTATGCATATTTAGTTATAAATGTATTCATTTTTAAATGATGAGTGTTTTTATTTTTATTATTAATTTTTGCCGCCTTCGATACTACTATATCCTTTCCAAATGGTTCCGAACTTTACTATTATACGATATACGTCATATAGATACATAAACACAAGGCTACGAGTCTTATAAAATTTTTTAACCATTAATTGACACTAAATTTTCCATTAGTATTTGGATGAATACAAAAATTCATATTGGTAAGGATGAATTGATGAAATAAATTGAATATGTAACAACAAACTAGTGTATTTCAGTTTTATAAAATAGTTAGTTGAACGCTACATACTTTGATCAACAGTATTGATTGCTAAAAACATATTATTTGAAAAAATCACAATTAAACACATTTTCACAAATACAACTAGTTAATTTTTACCTACGACAAATATTACTTACGATTTTGTGAATTTAGTAAAGATCTTTTTTTTAAGTGGGTCAAGGAATTGGACAATTTAGTCAGAAGCTACAGTATATTACAATTAATAGCCATTATACATTGCTTAGGAAACTAACAATTTTGATTGGAGCGCAGTTTACTCTTAAAATGCTTTCTGCTAATATAACTTCAAAAGTATTTACTTACAGTAAAAAAAAAATATACAACTATTTTGTAGCTACGTAGATACTATGTATTATATTTTACTCACTCCAGTGCATTATTGCTCGTTTAACACATTTTTGAAGATCCAACTGATCGTCTATTACAATTATAATTTATCAGAATAATGTTTTTCCGTTCTTTAGTTATAAGAAAAATGTATAGCTAACTAACTAACTTGGACTTATACTACTTATGAAAATCTACTGTACAGCTGTAATAAACACACAAACACCCACACACAGTGATTCATAGTCAGATCCTTGATATACATTCAATAGATCGAAATTCGAATTCAAGTGAGTCTTTTTACTCGACATAGTTTCATCATTGTGTTAAACATTCCTTTAAATTGCATAAAACTTTTGCTTACAGAATAAAAAAGTACGAGTGATGCCAGAAACTACGTACTTACCGTTACAAAAATCTTTCAAAACAGCTGTTAAAGTAATATTAATAATTGTGTATCATTTACAGCTGTTGTAATAATATGAGTACTGATTATAGTTTAATTTCTTTAGATACTAAGCGTAATGATGGATACTTAAATATGGTACTTAATATGAATCGGTTTTTAAAATTTTTCTTATAATTTTTTGAATTATAGGCCAAATACCAAAAATTTGTGGCAAAAATAACTCAAATTTTCTGGTTTGTGATAATGTATTTGGGATTGCTCCTATCTTAACCTTGAATACTACAAAAAAGTTATTCCTTTCTTTTCACACTTTAAATTATTTCTACTATGTAAAATTTAATTAAAATGGAACTCACATATACACTCGTCAACTAAAATAATATAATCATAGTGAATAAAAGATTTTAATATGACATGTTTCAATAATATTTAAGAACATTATTATATTTTCTGATAATGTATTAAATAATCGTCGTGTTTTATGAAAAGATAAGTACTAAACCAAACGTTCAAAAAGTTTTCAATAAATTTAATTTAAACTACACTTTAAGGTGGTTAAAATACAAGAATTGTATTACTATGAAGCATAAACTATTAAATGTATGTCAAATGTTTTTATGTTGTTATTGTAACGTTTATTAAGTTTTATATTTAAAATTTTACTACAAAGAATACAATCATTGCAAGAAGTCTAAATCATTATACATATTTTACTATTTGTTACACATGACTATTGAATATTTACCATTATGATTAGCACTGACTAGAGTTTGAAAATATATTGTACATATTATCAACAATAAAGTTACCAAATCCCACTTAGAGAAGGCCATTTAAGGTTATTTTAATTTTTAGTTTTTATGTAGCTAAAAGTTTGTAAAATGTTTTGCTCACATCTCATAAACCAGAACAATAAATGACGTCTTTTGTTTAAAATTTTGCGTATAATTTACTAAGATTGTGTGTAAAAAAATAGATGGTATGTGTGCACGGGGTAAACATAAGTGGCCTAGGGTAAAAAACGCTCACTTCGTGTTGAGTTTTGTTCGTCTCATGCAAAAGCCATTTGATTAAACAATAATGACATAACCAAACAGTTTTTATCAAGTAAATTTTGGTAATTTAATGTTTTATTTGGATAGCCAATGACGATAAATATTATACCTACGCTTTTGATAGTATATCCAAGTAGTTTTGAATTCTGAGTATAGCGAAAAATCAATTGATTGTACAGCAATGATTAATATTTTTCTATTGGAAGGATGAAATAAATGTATCCATACATAATCTAAACGTCGTTAACTCCTCTATCGATTGTCCAAATGATTTGAAAATTAAACGGCATGTTTAAATAATAAATCTTAAGAGACCTATTTAATACCACCAAACATTATTTTATTCATTAAAAAAGGAATAATTTTTAGCCGACTTAGAATTCCTGTTCACATTCATACAATCTTTTTTTAGTCTACAAGTTATAACCGTTTTATTAAAAACAATCCAGTATAATACGATTCTAATAAGCAAGGTGGTATCGAAATAAATTAATACGATTTGTTATAACTTATAACAATACAATGTATTCGTATCTTTTTGATATACTTTGTGTTAGTACGAATAAATTCATTTGAAAAGAATTGACTATTGAGTTTATAAAATTTAATAATGTAATGTATATTTTTAATGGTATCTGCGCATTTTTTTACCTATGCCGTAGTTTAATACATCTGCAATTATTGTTCTGAGTAAACAAAACTACAAGAAGGCATATTAACAAAACGCTATACAAACTTACCTTTACATTTTGTTAAAACTATAGTTACTATTTAAACATTTAACATATGTCCATGTTTAATTTTGATTTGTAGTTGTATTTGCTTAGTAAACCTATTGGTTTTTGTCATGCCTCATGAGATATGTATTTGTTTAGAAGAAAAAAAAATTTTCCACAAATCTTTGAATATTTTAAAATATAAAACCACCCATTGTCAAAAAACTTTAAAAAATAAAACTATGTTTCAGTTAAGTAGGTAGGTACAAAAATTTTAAGTATACATAGATTTGAGTATTAGACTCGCTGAACTTGCTGAAAATCATCATTGTTGTGTCAAATATTAATTATATTTAATAATAAAAACCTTTAACTATCCCGACAAAAGTAGTTATCAATAAGGCGGATTGTATATTACGATTTTTTGTTTTTTAAATCGCAATAGCACGAGATAATCATGGTTTTGTAGGTATTAAAAACCAGGAAAACTAATAAAAAAAAATTCTCAGTGCAAAATATTAATATCATCGACTCACGTGTTGGGCTTAGAGTTAGTGAAGAATAGTTAAAAAGTAAAATGTTTGATAATTTAAAAAAAATATATATAATTTATAGTTTAAGATTAAGGCTGACGCGTTTGACAGTTTGGGTCAACTTTTGACCTCACTAACGTAGATACTAAAGATACGATAATAAAATCTTTCTTAGCTAATAATAAGTGATAATAGTTGTGTTATTTAATGATTGTTAAATTCTAAATATGCTAAATGTATAATTTATCAAAAATATCAGTATTTTACTATTTTTCTCAAACTCTAAATCCAATACGTGAACTAAATAAATGCACTAAGGTATTTTTTATTATCTTGCCTTTATTTTAGACCTTAAACTACAACATTTCTCTGTTATTGCGTTACCGGTTACAGAAAACAAAAAAAAAAAATCTAATTTTCGTTTCAGCATAGTGATCAACTCAAAAATGTTGTAACTCAACATGAAAATATTTCCCTATACGTTTTATTTTAAACATTATATAAAAAGATAAAATACAAATAAAATATAAGTCAAGTAAAATGTACATATAATTTAATTTCCTTTATAACTATGGTAAATATGTAAATTAATATCATTTATATCATTCAAACGACATTTGATTAAATAAAGATGCTTGGACATTTTTTTTAGACTTATAAAACTTAGACATTTCAGAGAATATGTAATCAGTATAGATTGAGTGTATTGATTAACTGTAGATTTTCTGAGTAGCAAAAAATGTATTGCTTTTAAAATTTTTTTCTTTTACCCGGAAATAATTTTTTGACCTGTAGAAATACTCCGATTTTTAAAGTCTGTATACAATGCTTTCTATAATAGGTATTTGGATTTAGTTGGTATTTTGGTTGAAGATTTTTTTTTTCAAATTTTCAATGTTTTTGAGTGATGGATGAAAAACAAATAAAATGTCGAATATTTTACGGCAATCGGCTTGAAATTTTCACATTTGCCATCAAATTTTCGAGTAGCAGGAGGCTACATAATCATAATCATATATGTGTGATTAGTTTTTCCCTAAAACAAATTACACATTACTGATAACTACGTTAAGAGTGCTCCGATGTTTTCATGCAGTTTCTTAAATTGTTGGTTGTTCGACCTACATTATTTTTCTGTTTGACAAGATGAAATTACACAATCTACTTTTAATGATTTGTGACAATGATGTGATTAGAAAAATTTGGGAAAAGTAGTAGCATCTGTGAAGGTAAACTTGCCAGTGGGTAAATAATTTGAATGGTGTAGCATTACAAAAAGTAATAAAATATAATTTTAATAAAATAAAAGAAAGGAAGGAAGGTAGGAAAGAAATAAGGGGAGTATATTTAGGAAAACAACTTTACGATAAGACTTGTATGCGAGGGCGGCCGAGTGGTATAAGATAAGGAGACACGGTAAACGATATCTGATCGTTGCCGACGAAAAAGATCACCCGCCCGGTACAGAACGGATCGTGAACCGAGTATAGTATAGTCAATTATTGAACTGAAACTTCCAAACCAGTCACCCACCCATAGCTGTGACCTACTCTAAAACCTAATTGTTACTCCAACAAACGTCGTACCTTACCTAGTATATACTTCCTTTTGAGCATTAAAAGTACACAGATAAAATAAAATTAAAAAAAATTAGTCCCTAAATTAATATAAGTAATGCGGTCGAATAATTAAATTCTTGTCATTTTTAATTTTACCTACCATCATGCTTTTGGTGACGTTAGATTTTCACTAAACAAGTTATAAATAGATTTTTTATAAATTGGAAAAATAATATTTTAGATTATTTCTATGTAAAACAATAAACCATATAATAATTATAGTTTTATTTTTCAAAAGAGTACATTAATAAATAACATCATAACATAAAACAAAAGTCGTCAAACTATAAAGTATACGTACATCATTATTTTAAAAAAGAATAGTCTATGTCAAAAGAAATAATAAGTACAATAAATATTGTGAGAGTATAAAACGTGTATTATAATAAATATAATAACTTATGATCATTATGTTTTATTGTATTATAATTAAAAATTATTTAAATTACACGATGAGAAAGATGAATATAAGTGTTTTAGTTATTTTTTTAGTTTTAAAACTCATAGGTAAAATGATGGTTTTTGTTTAAGTGAATGTCAAGTAAATTTGGTTTCTGTTATTGATGTAAAATCTCCAAAAATATAGGTATTTGGCACATTTTTTGAAAGATACTTTTTACTTGGGCTCACTGTAAATGATTGCCCGTGCACCACTAGAACTATCGCTATCAGAACTTAACCATTTGTTACAATAATAATCTGGACTCATTACGACCATATCAACTGCAACAGAAAATTTTATTAGTTCAATTTATAAATAATAATACTAACTATAAGCATAATTATAAGTAATATGTAATATAGGTTCACGAGAATAAATATTCTGTAGTTTTCAACGCTTGGCATAAAAAAAAGTGGCAGGACTCAGTAGAGTAGAAAATGTATTATTAAATTTCATAACATTATTTTAACGTTTATTAAACTATACTAGACTAAGTATTTGACTTTTAAAGGTGCCCAATCACAGTTGAAAATCATAAATAATTTAAAAATAGAATGGGAGTTACGCGCCATCACAATATATCTATAAAAAGTATTCAATTTTAAGGGAAACGAGAAATTGATTGATTTTAAAAAGATTTGTGTTTTATGTCTTAGTCAAGCACATCTCCTAAGGAATTGTTTATCTTAAATTGTAAAGCTATTTGCCGTTGACAAAATTAAAACTTAAATTAATGCACATTTTGAAAAATTCATAATTCTATATTTAGCTGAATAGTGTTTGTGTTATTTTGAAACTTCGCATCAGATCTTTACTTTACCTGTACAAACATGACTTAAAAATTTCAGGTCTTCTCATTCATATATTGGATTTTATGACGAAATAACAAATTGATTTTGTCAAAATTTCATCGTTTTTCCAATGTTTTTTATTTTTATATAACTTTTTCAGTATTGAAATTTTTTAGAGTTTCAGTAGTTTAAGAGTCAAAAGAGTCTCAAATTCAAAATAGATTTTAACGTAAAAATGCATGCGATTACTTAGGTTTAGTATACATATGCGACAAAAATATAAATAAAATAGTAGTGATAGTAAACAAATACGAGTTCACATCTTTGCAAAATCAATAACTTTCTTGCTTTGCTCAAAAACACACAATTAATCTTTATTTTTACAAGTAATAATTAATATTTAAACATTTTAATATTTTATATTAATGTACATGTATCATGTAATTTTAATGTAATTTTCGGATTGTAGTTAAGACTTTATTGCATATTCTATTTTAGTATTGTACATACCATTAAAAACATAATTCTTAGAAATATGTCTTAAATAGTCAATCATATAATCTAAAAAAAAAAATTGCCGTAAGACAATATACTAAAGTATATTTATACATAGTAAAAAATGAAGTCGCTTTTTTTTGTTAGGGGTAAACTCCGAAACGGCCAAATGGATTTTGATACTGTTAATATAAGTGATATATTTCAAAAGTTAGTTATTTTCAAAAATTCGTCTACTCAATAGCGTCTCTATAGGTAAATTATTAAGTTTTTATGAACTATTGTAATATAATATTTTGCTTCTCTTTTTTATGAAATTATATTGTTCTATTTTAATTCTATCTTTATTTTCAGATTAAAATAAAAGTCATAATATTTAACCATTATAAATATAATACAGTTTCATTTTTAAATTATGACAGAACAGAGGTGGATTTTATGTAAAAATGTTTCTCTTGATATTATGTCATGTTGAGTAAATAATAATTGTTCTTAATTTTTTTTAGCTTTGTTTTGAATTATTTTATGAACAATGTTTTAAAAATTGTTGATGGGGATTTTTACCACACGTTTTTGATGTTTTTTTCACTTATCATCTAAAAGTAACAAATGGTTACAATAAATTCAAAACTAATTT
Organism: Hormaphis cornu; assembly: GCA_017140985.1. Taxonomy (NCBI): domain Eukaryota; kingdom Metazoa; phylum Arthropoda; class Insecta; order Hemiptera; family Hormaphididae; genus Hormaphis; species Hormaphis cornu. Next base: position 12,771,493 of record CM029362.1, read on the forward strand.
TGTCCCATTCTCTAGGAGGAGGCCTGGGGACCAGAAAAAGAACCAAGCATTGTTTTTTTTTTTTAAACAAATATATAAATCTTCAACACGTTGGTTAATTACTTACTGCCAGAACGTTTATTTGAAAGAAAACCTATATTGAATACAGGTAACAAAAATAATTTATCTTAGAAAATATTAGTTCTCTATTTTTAGTCAACTGAAATTCACATACGGAAATGATTAATAAAATCTAATATCCAAAATAATCAAAACTTTTGATAAAACATCAACATTGATGAATTTAATAAGTTAATGTGATGCTTAGTTAATTTTACTTTTTGTTTAGGAAACATTTAGGCAACTCATACCATTTTCAATGCATTTAATAATGGACTATGCAAGAAAAGTTACCCAGTCAATGTAGAATAAACTTGATTTAATAATTTTTTGTTTACAGAAAAGAAGATGACTTTTTACAGAGCTCATAAGCTTCGAAGTATTTTTATGTTATTGCTAAGATTTCCAAAAAAATTTGTTAAAAACCATGAAAGTAGTTTATTCAAACTGTTAGGTACTAAAATTAAAATAAGTGTTTGAAGAATTGCAGTCCAATGCAATCTGTACAAGGCTTTTATACTTAAACCATTTATTATATACTATTTTAACATATTATCTTTATACTACAGATATTTTAAATCAATTAAAGTAAGATTTAATTCAAATTAATATTTGCAATTATGGTTTTTTGTCACATCTTTTTTTTCTTTTATATAAATATGCTTCAATGTAAAAAGGCAATAGTAAAAAAGAAAATTGTGCAAAATGTTTTAAAAATTTTAAATTTGACTTCATAATACTATGTGAGGAATCATAGTACTATTTTAAAATTGCTTTACACTTCAAATGAAGCAATATTCATCAGAGGTTATACTTATTATTATTATTATTGTAAGCTCAGGTATTTTTAATACATACATTTTTCTTTCAATACTATGGTCAATATATTTGGTCTGAAGTCTAAAAAAAGTAAGATTAATATTTAAAATAAAAGTGTATTATTTCATTACAAAAAAAATAGGTAGGTATTTATTTGGTATATGATTCTTACCTCCAGGAACATCTAAAATTGTAAGTATTTGATTACTGACAATATGTTTCAAAATTACTACTAGAAATTTAGGGGAAAGTTTTATTTGGAATTTAAAATATCGATAAAATAAAATTAACCTTAATAACAACAAGCACTTATTAATAAATCATATCGCGTGAATTGTAAAGAACTTGCATACTTAAGAAAATACTTGTTAATCAACTATCTACTGAATTCCAATACCATTAATCTATACCTCTTTTTATAAACATTATTGAGTTTAAATTTGTTTTGAAACTAAGTTGTTTCAGTTACTTAAAAAGCTTGATTTTATTTATTAGGTATTTTGTTCAGTTATTATATACTATATCCACTAAATTGAAAAATAAGAAACAACAAAGATAAAATATTTCATTTTATATTTTACTCAAAAATTAGTTTACATACAGATATTGTAAAATATTTAGAAAATATATGAAAAAATATATGAAATCAGAAGAAACGTATTATTGTAAATCTGACAATTTGTATAAATAAGTGGACAGTATAACAAATGTGTACTTTACAACATTAAATTTACATAAAATTTACATAGGTATACATTTATTATTAGTATTTTAACATAAAAAATAACTCACAATCCATGAATTCTATTAATTCTTCTATTCATTACATACAATTTTAAATTATATTAACTCTCAAATTAATTAATGATTACTCTAAGAATTATACTAAAAGTATGATCAACTTTATTTTTAAAATGTGGATTTAACATAATTTTAATTCTACTCTAGAGTGAATTTAATGAAAACAATTTAAATTCTACAAAACATTCGGCAGTTATTTATTGACTTCAAGAAAGCTAATGACAGTGTGCATCGGAGAGTCTGTACAATATAATGAATGAAGTTGGGGTCCTAAAGAATGTGTATGAAGAATATATCAAGTACAGGTAGACAACACAATGATGGAAGCATTTGAAGTAAAGACAGGTCTGAAACAAGAAATTGCTCTGTTTCCAATGTTATCTAATGTTGCGCTTCAAAAAAAAAAAAAAAAACAAAAAAAAATGCTTAAGGAACCAACTGGCATAGCAATAGGGGAGAAAAAAATCCAGGTGCTTGAGTTAGCAGACAATTCAAACATTTTGGGAATTTCTTTAAACGACACCAATAAGGCAGCCTAAGTTTGGAGCATGCAGCCAGTAAGGTAGGATTAAAAATTAATAGGGAACAAAAGAAGAGAATGAAGCTACTAGATAATGAAGAGGATTCAATATAAAAAATGACTACTTATATGTACTTTATTAATGTTTGCGACACCTACGTTCTCCCACCACTAGCTACTTGATAGAGTTGCGAAGCCCAGCAACAGATTTTAATTTGTTGATTTTAAATTGATATTCACTCTTGGGCCAGATAAATACTATACTTTTGTTGTAAAGTGTTTATAATAATAATTAAAGATAATATTATGTTGCTCCAAAATAATGTGATTTGTTTATTTTTTAAGATATTAAGTATACAAAAAGTTTAAACAATAGTAGGTTAGTGAAAATTTTAAGAAGGAAATACCGAGGGGCAAGTTATTGTTTTTAGAATGAGTCAATTAGAGCTAAACAGAAAACATGTATTGATAAAATCTGTTACAATTACGTGGGTACACATTTTTTTTTGTGTGAAAATTAAAATCATTAAGAGTAGGTATTCTTGAAAGTTGAATGGAGTGACATTTTCGATTATTGGTTTGATTTCAAATAGTACTTAAAAAAAAACACTTTTTGACAATACCAAGGTATTTTAATTAGTTTTATATATTATACGTATGTAGGTAAATGTAAGCGTTGGAATAACTCCACAATAAAATATTTTTACCGACCGTTTTACCACAATATAGAAAAAGAAAGCTTTTAAATATTTAATACACTTTATTAGTTATTTTTGTTAGGGAGACTTATTTGGAAATTTGAATTATTCGATTTGTATGAAATAATATTAACTGTCAAAAAACTTTGGAATTCTAAGGACATAAGTTTTTTCTCACTTTAACAAAGTGTAATATTTTATACTTTCTGTTACGTTAAAATTGAACTTACCGCGACAACGTCCTGCTAAATTTTAAAGTTTAATTTTAAAATTATGTAATGAAATTAATCTTACACCACTAAAAGACTAAATAATACACCACTTCGATATTTATTTGTCGTAAATTGTTTACATAATTAAAAAAATTATAAGTATATAAAGTTAGATATGAGATAAAATAATAATTATTTTATATGTGTTACATAACAATACACCAAAAAAATTGTATAGTTTATTTTTTGTTAAGTTAACTAAGGTTGTTAAATCTTGTTGGATCTTCGAATGAAATGTTAATCTTAAAATTGTTATTTTCTTAATTGATAAAACATTCTACCAAATCTCTCAATACACCGAAAAATCACCACACTATCTGACCCAACTTTTTTCCCACCCAACCTAGAAACTACTGTCGATATTTACTTATTTATTTAAAGTAGTATATTAAGAATTATCTGTAAATACTTTACTTACATTTACCACTACAAAAACTTACTGCATCTTGCATTCCTCTACCTAAAAATAATATATTATATCAAATACAGGAAGTGCAATTAATATGGACATTCTAAAACCGTATTGGAGTCATAAACGATATCAAAAACAAGTCTATGATGATTAATTATATTGTTTATGATAATATATAAAAAGTGTTAAATTATATTAGGTATATTTTTAAAACATCGTACTTTTTTTTTAAATTTAAAGAGATATCTGTCCACTTTAGGATGATAAAAGGTAAAACTAAAATATTTGTGATTTAGTTGAATTAGTTCTCGTATTGTGGTGAACTTTGAAAAAAAAAACTGAGTTGTTTCTTTTGGAATAAAGAAAGACTAGAAATACATAATGTAAATTATTTTCAAGTACATTTTTATTAATTAAAAGTTTTTTCTTATATATATATATATATATATAAAAAAAAAAAATTAACAACTCAAAATATCAAAAAATTTCTTCTTCTTCTTCTTCATCTTTGCCATGCTCCCACTATTTGGGGTTGGCCACCGTAGTCCTATACCTCCACTTGTCACGATAATTAACATTCCCTACACGCACATTAACAACCCTCATATCACTTTCAATTATTTCCATTCATATTTTCTTAGTACTCCTTTTACCTTTATTTCCACCAACGTTTATTTTCATAACCACTCTAACTGTTTCAGTTTTTCTTTTCTCATCACAAGCCTAAACCATTTTAGCCAATTTCTCTCATTTTATCCACTATTGATGCAACACCAATACTGCCTCTTACATATTTGTTTCTTATTCTATCTTTTCTTGTTACTCCACTCATCCATCTAAGCATTCTCATTCCCGCCACACTCATATTCTGTTTAATTTTCTTGTCCACTGCTCTACACCCTGATCCATACAACATGGTTGGTATCACTACACTCCTATAGAATTTGCCTTTTAACCTTATTGGAATTCTTTTATCACATAAAACACCTGAAGCTTTTCTCCATTTCACCAACCACCCTTAATCCTATGTTTATCATCTCTCATAAAACCCCCGTCCTTTGTTACAAAGGATCCTAGATAGATAAGTTTTCTGCTCCGTCACTACGTCACTGCTGATTTCCATAACTCTTCTTGGATCGTCTTTTCTTCCAAAATTATACTCCATATACACAGTTAATTCTACTCATCTTCAATACCTTCCCTTAATCTTCTCTCTCTCAACTTATGATTAACTTTTTCCAGACTTTCTCCAATCAAAATTATATCATCAGCAAACATCATATACCTGGGTACCTTATCTTGAATATCTTATGTAACTTAATTTATTATTACAGAGAACAAGTAAGGGCTTAAAGCCGAATGATTAAAACCTTGATGCACACCTACTCTTACCCACATTAAAGTTTTCTGATGTACCACAAACACTTTTTACACTAGCACTTGAACATTCATACATAGGTATCCTGTATTAAATCTATATACATTTTCGGGACCTTTTTTCTCATTAACGACCACTTTAAAACATTTCTTGGAACGCATTTATACGCCTTTTCTAAATTTATAAACACCATGCATAGTTTTTTTTCCTGTACCATTCTACTAATTTCCTTAAACAAAATAATAGTTTCATTGTTGATTTCCCTGGCATAAAACCGAACTGATTTTCTGAAATCAATTTCTCGCTTCTTACTTTTTTTTCTATAATCTTTTCCCAAATTTTTATACTACGACTTATAAGCTTAATTATTCTATAATTTTCACATTTCTGTATGTCTCTTTTGCCTTTAAATATCGGTATAATAAAACTCCTTTTCCAGTCCTTTGGAATTTTTCCCTCTATAAGTATCTTATTGAACAGATTTTTTAACCATCCAACACTTATATTCCATAAAATTTTCCACACCTCTGCAGGCACACCATCTAGGCCTACCGTTTTTTTCTGCTGCATTGCTTTCACAGCGGTTTTCATTTCTTTCTAACAAACTAAACCTAACCTAACCTTCGTTCGATAAATTAAATTTCACAGCTTCTCTTGGATACTTTTCATTAAGTTATCTCTCAAAATATTTATTTCATCTCTTTTTCACATCATCGTTATTTGTTAATAATCTCTTACCCTCATAAGAAAAAACTATGAATTAAATTTACTAAACCCTCGGTTCGTATTATATTGATTTATCATTGCTTAAAAATACGAAATATTGATTCAATTCAATTATCTGAAATCAAACTTGGTAAGAATAATATATATTTTTTTTTATTTGAATATTGTAAAAATCATAACACTTTGTATGATAAAACATTTAATGTCTTGATAATCATAATTCACGAGCCCATACGTATATAAGTATAATATATATATATACACTAAGTTATTATACTAACCTGGAACCAATAGAGACGTCAGATCGAAAAAGTATTCAAAAATGTAACCTTAAAACGTTAGAAATACATTTAATTTATTATTATAGATGGAATTCGGAAATAACTTTTTAATAACATTCATTCATTCCATAATATTGGCTGTTTTAGTACGAAAAACTTAGCGGAAATTCTTTTCGGTATCTTGGTTAAGGTACGTAAAGAAATTTAAAATACTGAAAACAAGAACGGCAACGATCGCATAAAGTTTAGTTAAAATACTCCAAAATCTATCTTGTCTTCATGGAAATTGCCTAAAATTCATGGATGCTGGGAATTTTCTGTCTGTTTCAAAGTATATACCTATTTTTTTATATGCGTTAACAAAGTATTCAGAAACATTATTCCTAATATATGTAATGGAAATTGGAATTACTATCATAAAACATATTTAGAAATGATAGAACATTTAGCATCTCTTGAACAAATACTTACAATAGTGCCAATGATTTTATAAATTCTGAATGTCAATTGTTTTGTTAGAACTTGCACATATAACACACACGTGAGACGACAAATGTTCCTACATAATTAGCTGTTTGTATAGTTTAAAAAATGTTCACGTTAACATGTGTCACGAAACACACCAAATTCAATAATGTGACGTGCGTCAACTCAGCTAATATGATGGGTAATTAATTGGTTTAACCACTAGCGACTTACGTCAATCACTCACGTCAGAAGGATATATAATTTTATACTTGGTAAAAGATGCTGATCGAAGTTCCTATCTCATAGACATAGACAAATCACCTAGACATTAAGATGCTATGGATGCGACCTGGATTTCGCCTGGTCGGGTCGTGTCTTATCAAATGTAAATAGTACAAGCCTAAGTTATACTCCAACCTGAGTATAATGGAATAGATAAATAATGAAAATGAATAACTTTTTTGTATTATAATCTCCTTCAGAATTACAATGTAAACTCATCGAACTTTGCATTGTATTGGACATTAAAAGTATCAAAATACTGTATTATATTATACTATTGCTTGAAATTGTTTACTAACCGCCACCGCGCACAGAATTATTGTGACGAAGGGTATTACGATTTATAGGTGCCAACTCTTAACAATAAAATACTACATTTTACGTTTAAGTTATGGTTTGTATTTAAAATACGTTTAACTAACAGTAAGTAAGTAACCGGATAAAAACACTGACCAAATAAATATATATTGTTCAAAATTTGTTTTTTTTTTTTTCATAGTATAATTGATATACATACTCTCTTCAATAGAAGGTTCGGCTGTAGAATATTATTTCAAAAAAGTTATTATTTCAAAAGTTGTTCATTACAAAAATTTATTCACTAGCATAATTCGATCCTAATTATTGTAACATTTATTAGATTATGACCGTGAGCAAAGAACGTATTATTTTTACAATGATGTTTTTGTTTTTTTTTTCTGTGATCGAAAGTTCTAGTTGAAAAAATGCAATTTTAACGTATGATACCTTAAAAGATAGATAATTGATGCCGAAATGGTACTTTATTTGAAGCATGTTTGAAATTTTAATTATTTTTGAAATTGTGAGCAAAACGTCCCAATTTTAGAAATTGCTTCGTTTGACTTGAAATTATATATATACCATTAAAAAGTGTTTTATGTGTTTACCGCTGAAATTTCAATCAATTTCAATCATTTTTAAGGGAGTAATAGAACTTTGAAATTTTTTAATTTGTTATTTTACGGCAGTTATTATTTCATAAAACCTCTAGTTTTTACGTTTATGTTTCGAATATTAAATACAATTCAAACAAGATAGTTTTATATATGTGGTTAAAAAATTTAGAAAATTGGTTCACACAATTTTGGTTTATAGCTGATTTTACGTTGTTATTTAGTCGTTAAACTCGTCATTCCGGGCGGCCGTGTATTTCTTTTGGGGGAGAAAAATAATTACGGGAAACGCAATTTTTTACACATCAATTTAAACTTTTTTGATTATTTCATCCAAAATAAAAATTGGACAAAGCTGAAATTTTTTTATAATACTAAAATTGGAAAGATTTATCGTTTTTTTCCGATATAAAATAATGCATTTCAACCATAACTTCTAAACTGGTGATCCACCCAAGCCTAGTTGCTACTTTGTCAAACTACCCATGCGATCTAGGGTAATCCCGGTTTTATTTTTAATTTCACATTTTCAATAAAATTTGCAATACTAAAAAAAAAAAAACATTTCAATGTTTTAAATAAAATTTTTAATAAAGTACAATCTAATCCAAAAATCCTGATATTTTTTTGTTGTGATCATTTTGATTGAGATCTCTTTTTCACTCGAAAATTTGATCATAGGCAAGTAAATTTCACATTTATTGCCACAAAATTTTGAAAAAGTTTTGGGTTTTTGAACCGTAACAAAAAAAATAATAAAAAAAATCAATGTTATCAGCATATTTCTAATTGTATTTAATGTGATATCTCTTAAATATGTTACATATGTAAGTAATTTTGAATAAGATACAAATTTTCATTAGACTTTTATTGTTTTATTTTATTATTTTAATTTTAATATATTATTTTACTCACTCCAGTGCATTATTGCCCTCTCAGCACATTTTTGAGGATTGAAATGGAAATCTTCCGACTCATATTTCTCTAACACAACATGATATAAGAACCATATAATAATTGGTTTTTATCCTCATTTAGTTATAAAAATGGAATTATATTACTATCATTAATTAAAGTTTACTCAGTCTTTAAAATTTTCAGCAGTTAACTTCAAAAATATGAACAATACATACAGTGAGTCATAATTAGGCAATTGAATACAAGTTCAAAATAAAAAATATCTCTTTGCTTGCATTAGTTTTATTTGAAATCTATCTCATGTCTTATTCCAAATGTTGTGAATTTACGGTTTACAAGCTAAAAATTCAAAAAAACATTACAAATACATACCGTTGCAAAAATCTTCGAACTGGGCTGATAAAAATAAAAGATTGTGTATTAAATAACTATTATATACCCATTTTTGGATTGAGTAATTTTATAGAGTATTGACTACGTTTTTCATGTAGGCAACCGTTTCAAAAGATAAAGTTACAAATAAAATATTAAATTAACAAGAAATTATATGTACAGCTGGCAAAAAAACTAACGATTCAGAGCGGTGCTTGGATAAAAATATATTATATTATATTTATTTTTGTTTTTACAATTTTGAAACTGTTAATAATCTATACATAACAAATAAATACATTTATTTATGTAGAAATATTATAAGCGACAAAAAAAAAAGAATAAAACAATTGTACAGATACCAGAAAAAACATTTTCAGAAGATTAAGCACTATTACATTAATTGCCTCATTAACAAAAATTTTTTATTGGTTTTAGCGTTTCAGAGAATTTTTTGTTTCAACGTATCACATCAATATTCTTCCTCACTAAACTTCTTTCGTTTAAAACGTATGTGTGCAATAAGACATTTAAAAAGTATCATATTTTACATGTTTCTTTAAGAAACATGTAAAATATGATACTAGAATATGATACTAGAATAAGAAACTTTCTTATTTCCCCCTCTGCAGTAAATATAAGAAGCGATTCATTAACTCTGATTTTATACGTATTTATACCGACATTTTATAGGATTACATTTTATTTGACAACTTTTATTTATATCGATCACACTCCAATACAAAATCTACTAATTTTCACCTGTTTTCTTTTATTTTTTTTATCGCCCGTTTCTTCTCTCGCGGATTTTCAACTACGCAATCATAAAATTCTTACATTTTAATTCAAATAGTGACTTACCCAAACACTCTCTGAATGCTGAAATATTTGTACAATACGTAAATTGGAAGTTTTAGATATGAAACATGATAAAATTTAATGACATATGAACAATATTGTATTGGGTATCATAAGAATTAATTTTGAAACGTTATGTAATTCATATGTTTGAACGTTTAAGTATAAGTGACAAAGAATGTTTAATCTGGGCTTTGTTGACAAGGTAGAACAATTGTAATTGTATGTTTAATGTTAAAATAAATTTTAATTTCATTACATTCAACAAAAACAATAATCAACACAATCGTAAATTAGACCTAGAAGTAAAAATCCATATTACTTTATACTGTATTTTGTATAGTTACCTTCCTTGGTTGCGCTGCTAAAGCCTAGAAAAATCAATACACAAATCATTAGTACAGCCATCAAGTTATTCTTAAAGTAAGTCATTGTAAGTTACAATACTAGACTTATAATTTCAATTAATTTAAAAAAATTGTCTGTTCACGTCAGGACTACACAATCAAATGTAGACTAATACTTGCATATTATTTACGCTGATGCGATAAAATATTAATGTGTTAGTTAGTGAATAAAGTGTTGTACAACGTGTCAACACAAGTGTACACGTATGAAAGGAACACGTAAACTACGAGTATAGGTACATGTAATTCGAATACCTTGGATGCGCCGAAAAATTTAATTACGAATATATTGCATTTGTCCCATTTAAACGGCTTCTTATTAAACGGGTTACAATCTAACATATTCAATCGAATAATATATTATAATGCTTTAGTTTTGGGAGATAATTTTACTGTTTCCACGTTATTATTTAATATGGTTTGATGATGGCTTTTGACCGATTTCAAGTTATATTTTACGTAGGTACAAATGGGTTTTATATAAGTTTAAAAAATCTGAGTTTTTTTAGCCAAACACGATTACACGAAGTGTATTATTGATTCTCAAAAAAAGTTTTCATTTGGATCTTCTACGTGAAATGTTTTTTTTTTTGTGTTTTTGACGCATCATAAATAGTAATTTCTTTACTATTCATTATTTAATCAAATTATATGATTTTTTTCTTTTAAATATTTACTGGTTATTTTATTTCCCGAAAGATTGATACTATCTTACTGTATTTGATATCCCAAGTGTTGCCAATAATTTAATAAAAATAAAATTTTTTATACTTTTTATTATCATTAAATATAATGATATATTTACCACTTTAAAGCTCCAATTGCAATAATTTGTATACGGGTTCCATAATTGTTCACATAACTTTTTTAAGCATAATATTAAAACTAAAAGTAAAAAACGCAGTTATTTACTATTTTGGGCGGGTCAGTTATTTGGATAGGAGGGTTTGACGTAATTATTGGAATAACACATAAATAATTGTTTTCAAACATTATGATTTTGAACGTGATTAGTAAACCGAAGAATTGTAACAATATCCGATCGTTTGAAAAGTAATTAATTTTTTGTAGTATATATTTTTTATTTTCCTGTCAAAAAATTTTTGGCTAAAAGAAATAATCTAATCTATTAAAAATGGTTTAACGACAACGTTGAATAGAACAATGACATTACTAGAAAAATTAGGAAAAAGTAATATTACGCTGTAATGTCGGATTAATCACACATCTGAGTGGGTTACCATTTTGAATGGTATAGTGTTACAAAGTAAACGTATAGTAAAAAAAAAAGAACAAAAAGAAAATACGGCAGCTAATTTTAAAAAAGTAAGAAAAAAAGGAGTAAGTTTTAAAAACAAAAAGAAAGGACGGGAGTAAATTCTAAAAAAGAATAAACAGAATGTAAATTCTAGGTTGGGTGAGAGGTTGTTTGGACAATCAATTACGCTTCGGAGTGAGTCGTTTCTTTGGGTCGGTCAATAATTTAAAAGTTTTTATTAGATATTTTCTCCTCAACTTAAAGAGCATTTAATCGGTATACAAATTTAAATCAGCACCATTCGGCGAATTTCTACTTAAAACATAAAATATTTACAGGACACAAGAATTATTTATCGGTTGCTTAGTTTTTTCGACAGGGGTTTCAGAACTGCTTTATTTTTCAGGTGAATGAATTTCAAGTCCAACACTTTAAAGTTAAGTTAAAAATTGAATCTTTAAAAGTTTGAATTGTGGATTTTGTAGATGAAAAATAAAATACCCTATAATGTCGTAAATGTCCTAATCAAAAAATGATCTATAAAATGATGTATAATATAACCAATTGATTGAATGATTTTGGGCAGTTAGGTGTTTTGAATAAGCAATAAGAAATATGTATATAAAAATTATATGTATTAGGAAAATAACTAAAAACATATAAAATATGTCAATAAGAAAACAATAACTTTTTTTTAATATGCTTTATTTGCTAATTAAAAGTTGCATATTGTAAGCTGATTTAAAATTAAATTATAAAAAAAAAAATTGATAATTAACAATAAATAATTATTAATGATTTTGCTCAAATATAATTAAAAATCCACCTTTAACTGATATTGTAGCATTGAATTATCGTATTAACATTACTATTCTTGTATATTTTGACGGTTATTATTTTCTTTGTCGCCTTCAATAAACAGTAATCTACAAAATGTTACTGGAGCATCGACTTGCCCTGTAATCATAATTAAAAAAAAATAATACATTCATTTCTTTTGATCAGATTCAAAAATCCGTTTGAATTGTTTATTATCAATACCTAAGATAGTTAAGTTATTAGTATATTTTTGTAGACCATACCAATTAATTTTTTAATTTGTTTTATATTTTTTATCAAACATATTCATATATTCACCTAAAATCTATATTATATATTGATTGAGCAATTAAAAATGAATAACATCAATTTAGAAACAAATTACAATAAAACTGTAAAAATTATAAACTTATATTTTTTTAAAATTATTTTGATAGTTAACTATTCTTCGAAAACTTAACTGAGATATTGGAATCTAGCAATATTTACTTTCATTATTAGTATGAACCTTTTTAAGACTATTTACGCGTACTATATTTTTACCTAACCTAACATATTTACGATTCAATTAAACATACTTATTGACATATTTTCCGAAATGTGATCCAAGTAATCAATCACATAATCTACAAAATTAACACGAAAATATGTTCTTATAATATTGAGTTGTAATTCAATTTAAACGTGCACTGCCGAAATTCAGGAACTTAAACAAAAATAATATATTATTGTCGGTATTATTTCGGACACACGTAGAGTTCGGACATATACGTGTGTCTGAAATTTTAGCTTATTCTTACCATGGGAACTATTTAAAAAATGACTTACAACATTTGATTACATTGTACTTTTTAGAAAATTTTTGAGGGGCTTCAGACTGTCAAGAGTGAGAGAGGAATTAAGCTAAAATTAGCCACACAAATTTTAGCTTATTCTCACCATGGGAACTATTTAAAAAATAACTTACAACATTTGATTACAGTGTACTTTTTAGAAAATTTATGAGGGGCTTCAGACTGTCAAGAGTAAGAGAGGAATTAAGCTAAAATTACTGATGACATGGATAATAAAAACAGATCAATAATTGTATCAATTTTGATTTATTTAAATTACAAATTTGTCATTTACAATCTAATATGTCCTCACAAAATTATTCGGTTTTCCCATTAGTCTTTACAATTTTCGTAGAAATTTCCAAAATTTTCTAATGAAAACTACTTACTTCCTGCTTCATAATGATTGCCGAAATCTTAAATTAAAAATTTATTAACATTTAACCTTACGCCAATTGTTATTCTTAATATTAATTATACTTAAAATAACTTAATTTAGTATAGGTACCTACTCTTTGTTGTTAATGATCAACAGATCAGTAATAAAACGGAAAAAAAATATTAAATGTAAATGTAAATGTAAACTAACTTGCGTTAGCAAGTTATATAAGTGATTTTGAGTTATTAACATATACTATATGTAACAAGATTATAAGTCTTATACGAGAATGGATTGAGTCACTGGAAAATTAGGCGTCTCACAATTTGTGAAAAATTTTGTCGTTTTTATTATTTGTTTAAATAATCAGAAAATCTAGAATAAAATTAGTGAATTTAGTGAGTTAAATTGAAATCAAATTTAAAGAAAAAAAAATATACTAATTAAAAACAAATTGGTTAATAATATTTTACAAGCAAATACAAAATATTTATGAAAAAAAAAAACATATAATATTTGACTAAGCTTTTCAACAAAATAAATTTCTTCCTATTCAAATTTTATTTAATGAGACATTTATAGATATAATTACATAATACAACACAGAACTAAAATAAAACTAATAAATAAAAGAATACTGTGTTGGGAACATAAGAGTTAAGTTTGCTTTGCATACATGTATAGAGAAACGCATAGTTCAAAATTGCTTCTTTTGTATCTGAAAAAAAAAAAAACGTGACTCGAATGTTAGGTACTTACATTTGTAAAATTAGTAATAAAAAAATAAGCTGGGACCATGTAGGTTGTGTGGGTAGTTTGACGGTGTAGCAACTACGCGTTGGGTTGGTCATTAGCTTAGAAATTGTGGTTCAAACGCATTATTTTATATCTGAAAGCAATGATGAATCATTGCCTCCAAAAATACGATTCTGAGCGAGCTCAGTTGTCTAGTATACGACTTAGTAAAAATAAATTTAACTATAAAAGTGGTGCAAAAATTCGAAAAAACGTTAGTATCTTATGTAAATACTCATTGTTAACTTTGTTTTAAAGTTTCAAAACTATTCTTCAAAAATTAAATGTTTTATTGAACATAAACAATAAAGAAAATGAAAATTTTTAAGTTCTTTACTTAACTCAAAAATTTTCAAGTTCACTTGAAACTTGGACCTATCCTGTATTTTATTTATTTAAATATTGAGTAAAAGTTTCATCTAGTTTTATCTTATATTTTGGAGGTTATAGACAAAATACTAAATCAATTATATCCAAAAACACTTTTTGATCTACTTTCTTGATTGTTACTTTTTCAATTTTTGACATTCAAATTCAAATCCCCTCAAGTACAATTAAATTTCAAAGACCTTTCAGTAGAGGTATTGAACTTAAAAATCGGAGCATTCCTTATACCCTTAAAAGTGTTCTTATAGAAATAAAAACAAATAAATTGTTTTAAAAACAATACATTCAAAAAAATATAATGTAGTTAGTTTGCAGTACTAAAATCGATGTAATAGGATAGAATTGAAAACAATTCTTGAAAATTATAAAATAATAATCACCATTTGGGGAACGGTTACTTGTCCTTGCGGATGTGCTAGAACTAGAAGGTCTTTCTGTTTCGACATAAAAGAACAAATTATGATTATCACCATATTATTGTCATTTTTATAAAAATAATTGAACAAAATCTGACGTATTAATTCTAAGTGAAAGAGTTTGTTTCAGGTATTTTACGAGCTAAACAATATAATTTATATATACATTGTTTATGCTCTTTCATTCAAAACTTTTAAAAATTGTGTCAAACTTTTAAAACCCAATTTTTATAAAAGAAAAAAAAATTATTTTAAACGTTAATTTATAATATAAAATAAAAAACATTAAAAAATAGTTAGAACGTTTCGGCGAAACAGAAATGTATCGATTTTTGTGTTTTTCAAAACATAAAAAGTAAGCACCGCGATCAGTCTAGGTTCCGTGGGTAGTTTGACGGGGTAGCGACTACGCTTTTGGTGGGTCACTAGCTTAGAAGTTGTGGTTTAGATGCATTATTTAATTTCTGAAAGCAATGATAAATCATTGCCTTTGAAAATACGATTCTGAGCGAGTTCAGTTGTCTAGTGTACGTCGTGGTAAAAAAAAATTTTACAATAAATACTCTTGTCAAATCTGTATCTTTCCAATTTTGGTATTGTATAATAGTTTCAGCTTAGTCCAATCTTTAATTTGGATGTTATGATCAAAAACATCTAATTCGATGTGAAAAAACACTTTTCCCGTAATTATTGGTTTCCCCCAAGTTCCATTAATTCCTTTAAAATAATCAAAATAGTTTGAAAACTAAGCAGTTAACTCGTTAAGCACTTTTTAATGACACATAAAAATTTTGAGTCAAATGGAGTACTTTTGGGAATTTGACCGTTTTCGTTTTTTCCTCAGAACCAAAAAATAATCAACGTTTCAAATAAAGTACCATCTCGGATCAACTAACTATCGATCTTTTGAGCTAATGTACGTTAAAATTGTAGCATTTTTTCTACTAGAAAAAGTGATCACAAAAATAAAAATAAAACCCAATCCTAGTTACTCGGGGTCTCCCTTTACTGACTTTTCCATAATGTGTTGTCGTCCTAAACAAAGTTGTATGCAAAATTTCAGCTAGATAGGACAATTGAATGTGAGTTAAATGTTAATTACAAGATTTTAAAATAAAAAAATACTTGAAAAAAAAAGCAAAAAATTTAGGAATATATTTCAGAACAATGCACCATGTAAGTTTCGTCATAAATAAGAAACTATGGGCTTTTCTATTTAACTTATATAAGTTATAACACAATAATACCCAATAAAATAAATTTACCCTCAATGAATTCACGTAAATTATCTGTTAAAAATGACATGATTATATTAAAATTCAAAACTGTTTTATGATATGTTTAAGTGATACATTTACCCAATGTACATAATATATGTTTTTATTCCTAAATTATGATAAATAAACACAACCCAAAAGTGGTTAATCACGTTATTAAAATCAGTTAAATTTTTAATATAAGTTAAAATATGAGTGGTGGGAAGCTCTTTGGAGAAGCAATTAAACGATATGGAGTAGTTCACATCTTTAGGTTGGTCATCGGTTTGATTTTAATTTCGTGTAAATTAATTGATATAACGTAAATTTAAAAACATTGGATTGTATACGTAAAAAATAATTCTGAACAAAATCAAAATCTAATATTTCTCGCTAAAGAATGTTTACATTTTTTACATATATCTACTATACAGGTATGCTTTTTGACTAGAATTATTTCAAATATAAAACTCACAAAACTACGAAAAAACATAAATGATCAAAAAGTTATAACGAGGCCATAAATGCAATATATATTGTTTAAAAAATTAAACAAAACCTCTTCCAAATGTTTTTCCCCCCAAAAATCGTTATTTTTTTTTTTCTCAAGTCCTTCAATCAACTAACATACTCCTATCAAAATGTTTTCCTATTTCAAGTTTTTGTATCTGTTTTATTGCGTAAGACTTTAGTTTTATACTGCAAAATTATTTATATCAATTTGAATTGTTTTTTGTTTTCTAATCTCTGACTGTACTCTGTATACTTATTATTTGTTTGTGAATTGTAAATGCTCCATTATGTTTATCAAATTGTTTACGTATGTAGACATTTATGCGAATAGCTGTTATTACAGAATAAAATATTATTGTATATATTTTTTCTAAAACCTTAAGTATTTTGTAAATATACAATACAAAGACAGAACTTACTTTCGCATTGTGGAGCTAATAACGGAATATGATATACGAAAAAACATAACACATAAAAATATAAAAGTAATTAATATTTAAAAATAATACATTTAGTACAACACATCATATGGTTGAATTGAAATTCATAAAATTGAAAATTTAATAATATCTAATTTAAAACAATTTGTTTAGTAGTATATAAAATTTACATGATAATGTATTTTTATCAAACATTAAAAATTTTCATTTAATGAGATCACTCTTTATATAATATATAAAGAGTGATTATGTATTATGTACACATGAATATCAGATATAGATTTAAACCATGAAGGATTGTAATTAAATATTTAAGATTGGTTTGTACCTAAAAATATTAAATTACTTTAAACAAAAACAAAATTGTAATTCGACTTAGGTCCACATAAAATAGTAAAAATAAAACAAAATAAAAATAAAAAATTGTTGCAATGATAAAGACCTATGCATTTCAATAATTCAATAAAAAAAGAAATAATTTAAAAAATCAATCCATTTTTGATTAATACTAAAATTAAAAATTAATTCAATATGTTTATATTGTTTTATGTCAATTATGTATATTGTTTTATTATGACTTATTTAATACCATATTATCAAATGTAAAATGTACAAGTAACCGGTAACGTCATTTGGTGTCATATATATTTTCAAATTATGACGTGTTATAATTACATATTTTAATGTCAATATGTTGTGAATCTATTATTAATAATTATCAATGACAATTAATAATTATTGCTAATGAAAAGATCACAAAAGTCATAATAATAGAAAGATAAAATATAAATCATTAAAAATATCCAACAACACATAGAAAAATATGAAATAAACGAATAATGTTTCAAATTTTAAGTTTAAAATTTACATGAATTACTAAAGCTAATAAAGCTAATAAACTAATAAAGCCTGGGTAATATTATGTGAACATAAATACAAAAAAATAACGATGTTAAATAATCTAAAAACAAAAATGGTTTCAAACAATTATGAATATTTTCCACTTAATAATAATATAGGTAAACTATGTTGTTTAAATTGCAATTATTTTTTGAGACGATAAATTAATAACTAAAGATTATAAACTAGTAAAAAGGAACATCTTCGAAAAAATAAAGCTCAACATATTACATCGCTTAGTTCAACGTGTATTAATATTGTTCAAATTGGTTCAAATTTTACACTCAAATTTGCAAATAAAGTCATGTAATTTAGAACAATTTTGAAAACATGACAAAATTGAAAAAAAAATTTTATTCAAAGTTGGTATGGCCAAAACCCTATCTTTTTTGCAGTATAAGTTGCTAAATTTGGAGCTCTTCTTCTTCCTAAAAATTTGTTTTTGTGAGAACCTACAAAAAATATTATTGTAAGTTGAGTACATTCTTCTCTTTTTTAAAATGCATTTGAATCACAGATGGGTTTTAAATATGAAGTTTTTTAAAGAGTAACTTTTTAATATAAAATGCATGTAAACCGATGGTTCTATTTATTATTTTATATAAAATCATGCTTTTATTTTCATCCTAAATAATAAATCATATTGACAACGTCACATCAAGTTTGTTATCGGTTTGGTTTAATTCGAGAAGAAAAATGAGATACATTTAGGTGATTCTAATTAGAAAATGTCAACTCTATGACTTATACCTAACTATCTTCATATGAAAAATCTAAAAAAAAATCTAAATTAATATTTTGAATGCATAACTTTATCGTTGAATGTTCATTTTAACAATAACTTATAATCATTAACACTTACTTTTATACAAACAAAATTGGGATGGCAGAAGCATATTGCTGCCTTAAATAACAACATATTTTTATTTATATCTTCCCACACTTAGTTAACTTAATACATTTAGCATAGCCATTTATGATTGGCTATCGTAAAATTATAAATGAAATAACCAATAGATACGTTGTTTAAAAAACATGTATTATTATGGTTATAGTATTGAAATTAAATGTTTTTCGTTTATTGAGAGTAAAATCAATTTATACTATTATTAGAAAAATAAATAACCGATCGTAGTTTGTTCGAAAATTGAATTTTACTAAAATTTTCGCACCTATTTAACAATATTCAAGGTTTATTTTGTTAATTTTATAAAATATACATATTATGACTTAAGTACCTACATAATGTAAAACTAGTGCTAAGCATGGATTTTTAAAACAAATTTATAAAACAAAACCGAAGAAATAATCGGCATAAAAGAAATATTTCGGTTTTAACTAGGTATTCTAATAATATTTATTAAAAATGTATTTTAATTCAATGCTACATAATATACAAAATGCTAAACGAAATAATTTGATACTTTAACTACATTCGAAAAATGAAAATAAATAATGAATACCTGGAACTAATTTGTTTTTGAATGATTCATGATAGATTTTCATATAATCTAAAAAAAAAAAAAAAAAACCGTACTTATAATTGTCCTAGAATTTTATTTACAAACCGGCCGCAATTTGTTGATTCTTAAATGTAAGACAAAGCTGAAATGTATCTCTTGATTTTGTATCCATTAATAATTACCATAATAGAGAAAAATATTATCACATTAATTGTGTTCAATATAATAATCAAAACTATAAGTTTGTATAATAAATATATTAGGTACATACTTTTTTCAATATTGTTTATTGCTATAAATTCATAATTTGAATGTTCTTTACTATAAAATTAGTCGTTGAAATGCAAGAATTAAATTTAACAATACCTAATGCATATATTATAAATTATACACTATTCAAAAAATAACTTATCAGTATTTTTAAGGTAACATATTATATCTAAGTGCATTAGTAGTATTGTATCCACATAAAAATCGCATTTATTTTTATAAATTTACTTTTCAATCATAAAATTGTATGTAACTTACTAAAATGTATGATTGCTCTTTCAGCACAAAACAAAGGATTATTCAGAAATAAGTCGGCTAGTAAAATGATATAAACCAAATTGTATTATTCCTATTATACTCGTATATATATTTTTAATTTTAAGTAAATTATTTTTCTTTTTAATCTTTCTTCTTCACCACCCTCCCTTGTTCTATACTTTCGCTTGTCGTGATCATTCACATCCCCTCCATACACAATAACAGACCTCATATTTATTTCAGTTATTTTCATCCATCTTTTCTTTTTGATATAAAATGAGATGAGAGGAAATTGAAGTAATAAAAGCGGTTATGAAAATGATTGTTGAAGTGAAAACAGGTAAAGGAAAACCAAAGAACAGATGGATGGATACAATTGAAAATTATATGAAGGATGTCAGTATGTCTATGTGTGAATAGGGAATGTGAATGATTTTGGCAAGTGGAGGTATAGGACATGGCGTTGCCGACTACAAACAGATGGAAACAAGGTGAAGTTGACGAAGAAGAAGATCTCAATGACTTGGATGTTGCCCAAAGTATTGGGATACATACATAATATTAGCTTACAGTAATCAAAACATACGTATTAATTAAAATTATCCATTTTCAGTTGCGAGTCTTTAAACATTAATATGGTCCAAATAAATTTGTCTACGTGTGATTACACACTATCGAATATCAGTTTTAGATTCTGAGCGTCAGCAAAAAAAGGTATTGTTTTTACAATGATTTTTTTTTCTCTGTGAACACTATTGAGGGTATAAGGAATGCTCTGATTTTTAAGTTCAATACCTCTAATGAAAGGTATTTAGACTTTTATTGTACTTTAAAAGGTTTCAAATTTGAACGTTCAAAATTGAAAAAATTACAATCAGAAAGTAGGTCAAAATTTGAACAAAAACAATAAAAATCACGGAAAACGTGTTTTTTGACATAATTGATTTAGTTTTTTTGGCTATAACTTCCAAAATAATTGACGGAACTAGCTGAAACTTTTACAACATATTGAAATAGATAAAATACTTAGTCCAAGTTTTTAGTGATTCCCAAAAATTTAAGCTAAGAATAGAAATTTAAAATTTTTGAAAATTTCCATTTTCACTGTGGTTATTTTTAAAAATAAAAATTTAATTTTTGACAAAAAATTTTGAAAGTTTCACAAAAGGTTAACAACACGTATATAGATGCTCTTACAAAATTTTGAAAATCCATGGTCACAATTTATTTTTAGTTTTTTGAAATTGGAAAATGGTCGAAAATTGGTCATACCTTTGACTTTTAAAATTTGTTGCTCACAGAAATTTGTTATTTAAGAATTGAAATCAAAATGAATTGTGTAGAAAAAGTTTTTCTATGTGGTAAAAATAATTTCAAAAAAATCCGCAAAGATTTTGAACGTATACAAAAAAAAGTATTAAAAAATTGTGTAAATTGGTTAAAGATTAACCAATTTACACCATTAAACAATACAATTACGCACTATTGTGCACTTGATACTAAAACCATATTAACTCTTTAAATAATGGTCCGAATGGTATGAAATTTTCCTACGTTGTTTAAATTAATATTCTTTACACGAAGATATGTTTTTATTTTGGATTTTTTGGACCATTGTAATTGTAAAATTTTGTTTTTATCAGGACGTATACTAGAAAACTTAGCTCGCTCAGAATCGTAATTTCAAAGGCAATGATTTATCATTGCTCTCAGATATTAAATAATGCGTTTGAACCACAACTTCTAACCTAGTGACCCATCCTAAGCGTAGTCGCATCTCCGTCAAACTACGCACGTGACCTATAAAGTGATGCCTGCTTTTTTTTATTTACGTTCATTGATATAGGACATAGGTACTCCGCCCATCCTAAACTAATTTTGATGATTATATTTTTTTTATAGAATTGTCATAAAAATTATACAGAATAATCACGGTAACGTCTTTCTTATACCCTCTCTAGCGATACAGCTTACTGCTGTTACGGTGAAGAGAAATGATTTAATATCGGTAATCAGTGGAGTTTCACAAGTTTTTTTAGTTTTTTTATCGTCATTGAGTATTGATTAATTAATTTTATACTGCTTTCACCCCTTTTCAAAATGTATTGTTAATTTTTTATGAACTCTTTCAGTTATTGTTGAAATGATAAAATGGTATGAATGTAGATGCCACAAAAAATGTGTACTTACAACCACAATAGTTTACCATTTCACCTTAAAAAGAGTTTCCGTAATTATTATTGCATTTAACTACATACTTAAATTGATGCTGTACTTAAAATTATTTTTTAAAAATGATTATGTACAATAGGTTATTATTATTAATATCAAAAAGCCAGAAATTTTTAGGTTGGGTGGATAGCTTAATAGAGTAGAAACTATACGACTTTGCAGATAATCACTGTTTTTGAAAGTTTGGTTCTAATTGATGAATGATGCTTGTTAGCTTGTAAACAATTGATAAAAATTGCTTATAATATTAATGATTCTTAGTTGAGCATGGTTTAATCTAAAAATATATTATATCGTTACAATTTAAATTACGAAATTATACGACAAAATGAATTGAAAATAAAATTCTACAGATTTTCGAATAGATATTTGAAAAGTTTTTGGGAACTTCTAGGCATTTTCAAAATGTTTGAATAAAATATCTTTTTGTTTTGAATATTTTGCTATTGAAAGTTGATTAAATAATAAAAAAAAATGTTTGAACAAAATTATATAGTCCAAGTTTGGAACTAACAATAAAATATAAGTAGTAAGGTAAGTTTTTTTATATTATTTTGCTACAACAATAATTCACGACCAGATAAATATGTAACCGAAAAACAATGTGTACATTCAATTCACTTGAGTAGTGGTACTTACCTAAGCATCGATTGTAATCTTTAAAAAACAAATTAATTATATATTTCTTAAACTTACCATTAACGTAGAAAACATCATAATATTTTAATACTAACAATTGAGAACATTGCGTTCGATATATTTTAATGAAAATTTGAATACGTACTAAAATAGTATATGTATTATTATTATTAGTACTACCTAACTATAGTATTATTCACATTAGATCTCAATCTAACTGTTTCTCGCTTAATTCTTTGGTACAGTTGCTATTTGACTTAATTTATTTTGTTGTGCTTAACTAGTTTCTATTCATGTATGTTACAAAAAGTTTCTTCTTTTACTATATGCAAATTAAATACTTATGACATAATTACCGTGAATGTCTGCCTTGACGGAATGCGGATGAATGCACATTAAAATCAATATTATAACAAAAAAATCAAGCAAAAATGATGTCATTTTAGCTTTCTTTATATAATAGTTGTAAAGCGTTAAAAACTTATAAATGGTCTTCTTATGTTGAACGCGGTAGGAATAAAAGCAGAAAATGCGAGCAGTCTACGTGTAATAATATGTATTTTCCAATGTCAACACAAGTGTGCGACAAATAAAAAGGTAGGTACACGCAGTATAAAATACAGTGTGTAATTAATATTCATGAATTTGCTATGTATAGATTTAACAGGAATGTTAATTGACACTTCAATCATTGTCCAGAAAATTTATAGCACAAACACGCTTTTGTATTCTCTGGGCTCAATTTTGGTAAAATTGGACAAACATTTCTAAAAATTTTACTTTTTCAATCAAACATTCTATTGATATGGGTATCTTTTCAGGTTTTTCTAATTATGGAATTCTAAAAATTTTAATGAATTATTCAATTTTTCGAATTTTCATACGTCAAATTTAGATTTAAATAAATCACTTAATTAACAATGAACACCAATTGTTGTTAATGCTATGCATTATTTGTTACTGGTGTTAATGTCAATTGCTATGGCATTAATGTTATGCTAAAAATGTAGTTTTCATTGCACTTACAGTAATTTAAAATAACATTTTACTAACATATATTTTGTTTAGACATTTGGCTAACAATTACTAACCTAGTTAGTACAGTATATTTATTATAAACCATTGTGTTTCATTTGTTTTTCACAAATAAAATGTTATATTTATGAATTCCAACCCAATATAGTCGTATTTTAATAATAAATTTTTTTTCAAGGACGTATAGTTAACCGAGATTACTCAGAATCGTTTTTTCTAAAGCAACAATACAAAATTGATTTCAGATACTAAATAATAAGTTTGAACAACAATTCGAAACACTGACAAAAGCCTAAAAGATGTGATCCACTCCGAAGCGTAGTTGCTACGCCAAACAATTTCTCACCCGACCTTTGTTAGCCTTGACACATATTTTTTGAAAACATAATATAGAAATTATTATTACATTCATAAGGTTTTTCATGGAGAAAATAACATTCAAAATTTTCTTTTAAGTTTTATTTAAAATCTTTGTGACATTTTCTGCTCATCGCGTGTAACGGATAATAAATTATGAAGATTTTGTACTTCATATAATATTGTATGTAATAATTGTTTAATGCTCTGAAGTTCAGAGTCTGAACTATAGAATATAGTATTAGTAACTGATAAGTGTACCCAATTTCAATACAAGTGTTCATGTTTACAATGTATTATGCGCAAACATTTTACAAGCAATTTTTTATACTATTATAATATTTTATTTCGACATATTCGTGCTTAAAACGTTTCTATACGTTTTCTTCGTGTCATTTGATATAGATTTAAAAAGCAAATATATAATCCAACACGATTTAGTAAATGTGTTATGAAGGTCTGATATACGGTACCCAGCTTATCAATTTTTGATTTTTATATTTTGTATGATTATAGGATTACTTTTGTCAAAATAAATTTAGTTTATTCATTATTAATATTAACAACACTTAACAATTATTATGAAATTGTATTAAAACTTCAATATACGTGGACAATTATTTTTGTAGGAGTTATTGGATTACACAGATTGTTTATGACCGCCGTAATTTCCTTAATAAATCTGTTGCTATTACTAATAAAATATTTTAACATCAAACCTGTGACCCACCCAATTTCGTGACCTACTCCAAATAAAATGGTGGCTGTTAGACTTTAATTGATTAAAAACTTTGGATTTAAATTATGTGTTGGTTATTGAGATAATGCACAAAGACAACTTCTTTACACATATTGCAGAGAATTAAAACATATGTTAAACTTTAAGTTTCAGTGTGTGTAAAAACATTTTTTTAAGATTTTTTGATAAATAGTTACTTTGACTTTTTTATCATATCTGAAATTTTTGGACACGTTTAAACTTAAACCGTATAAAATGCATTATGAAAAAATGCTAGAACCAGTGCAATTTTGAATTAACATTTTATCAGATCATTTGCATCACGAATTTTTGGGTGGTGGTACCTCAAATGCGAATTGCTAGAAATAATTAACACTTATTCATGAGCTTTAAACAACTAGAGTTCATAATTGTATTAGTTAATTTGTCTGTTGATATCTGCATTTTATACATACCTACAAATACGATATTTGGTTTTGTATTATAAAAAAACTGGAATCACTATCTAGGTCGCTTGCGTGGTTTGACGGAGTAGTGAATACGTTTTGGAAGGGTCAATGGTTCGGAAGTTGTGGTTTAAACGTATTATTTAATATCTGAAAGCGATAATAAATAATTGCTTTAAAAAAAAAAAAACGATTCTTAGAGATATCTCAGTTCGTAAGGACAACGAGAAGTGGGTTAAATGTTTATTATGAGATTTGTAAATGAAAAAAAACGCAAAAAAGTTTTGAAATAGTCGGGGGATTCAAACCCGTAACTATAAGATTAATATTTTATCAAAAAATCGTGACGCTTTATAGCGTAATCAATATTGTTCAATCAATACGTATTTTATTTGCTTTTGTTAACCATTGGTTGGATTTTTCGGAAATTTGTTTCCGGTGATACCAAATTTTATTTTAAATAATATGCTAAATTTTCAAGTTTTAAAAATAAAATTGTGGTTGTTACAACAATATTTTTTACTACCCTACTCTGTCTATAAAAGGGGATAAAATTCTAAAAATGGGATTAAATTCTATGAAAAGAAATGTAATGTAATAATTCATTGGTTGTAGGTACCATCTGCAAATCCGTCGACAGATCAGCTTAATTAAAATTTATATGTAAAGATGGCTATGATTTTTCTACACTGTGATTCCTTAAATTCATTGATTTATTTATATCTCCGAGGGTTTGCCTTTCATATATAAAATACACATCTTCAATATATATATACTCACATAAGTTATTTAAATGATTATTATTCTTTTAAATAAAATATAAGAACATATTTAAATAAGAAATATATATGTTAGACATGTCATGATTCCAGAGTATTTTAATAAACTTTTTACATTCCAAACTTTTCAGAGATTTTTTTGTAACTGGACCACTCTTACTATTTGAATAGGTAAATGTTTACAGGGGGGAGAAAAATAACCTCATTTTAAAACCATACATTCGTTATACTCAGAGTTTAAAAAATAAAAATAAATGAAAATCAATAAACATATTTACATATATGTTATCGTTATCAATAGTTGTAAAGATAGAACACATTAATTCAAATACTGCAACATATTTCAAAAATAAAATATATAGATAAAATGTATTTTGATGATTTGGTCGAAGTATTATGAAGATTTATGAAGTATATATCTCGATCAAAACACAGTTTTACTGTTCAAAACATTTCCAAAGTTTCACAAAAATAAAAAATAATCCAGTGTTTGAAAGACCTTGTGCGAAGAGTGTTATATGGAATCCACTAATAGATTTTACCTAAGTGAAATAAAAATGTTAATCTTTTGTAAGTTTTACCAAAAATATCATTATAAAGATTGTTAAAACATTATTTAAAAAGTTTTATTTTATTTATTTCAACATTAAACTTAATTGAAAAATAGTTTACATTTTTATGCAGTAAGTAAAAAAAAAAAAAAAACATATTATTAAACGAATATTTTTTTACCGTTTATTTCTAGTTATTTATAAAAAAAGGAAGCTAAACACTTTAATAACAACGTTTGAACCTTATAGTATATTATAAAATATTTGTAAGAGACGAATATTTGAGTTGATTTTCATCAATCCATGATGTATAAAGTGGTAAATTTAATTAGGTTAATTTGTTTCTTCGTCGTCGATCTCCGATATCCTACAATATTGTTCAGGATGAACCAGGTCTCTTTCTGTAAAAAATAATGTCATAATACAGCCATGTAATAATCAAAATAATAATATTTTATGGGTTTAATATCTTAAAAATATTAGTTTTGTTTAAATGTGTTAAAGTGTGTAAAAAATGTGTGTTTTCTGTATGATATGAATTCTACTTATTGATATGTAACAACAGTAAAACGTTATTGATTTCTAATATTTAATTTTGAAAGCTTTTATGTTAGTTGCAATAATTTTGAAGTTAGTACACGTACCGTTTACATACACATTTATAGCAATATGTTTCAAGTAGTCTACTGCAAAGTCTGAAAAAGGGAAAAAATTATTTCATAATTATACTTCGGAATGTTTATTTTGCTATTTAATTATAATCGTAAATATTCATAAAATAATTAGCAATTTTATAGATAATTATACCTAATGCGAGTCATAATTAATTCATATTTATTTTAAAAATAGTTTTTAACAAAACTGTACACCTCATGTCATTAAAAAAGTCTACACAAAAAAAAAAAAACCGAACATTTTGTGGTCGGGTGGGAAATGTTGATTTTGTTTTATTTGTAAGCAATGTATGACCTTTGAAAGTTACAATTCTGAGCAATCTCAGTGAGTTAAATGGTACAAAACATGTTATGTATTTTTAAGTTTTACTATTGGTTCAACGTAAGATAGATATTATTACAATATTGATTCGTAATCTACTATGATACAAAATATTTTAGAAGGTAGATTGCATACAAGCTAAGTTTCAAAAGTTTTATGTGCCAAATTTTGAAGAAAAAAATATTGAATTTATTATTATACATATACATTTTTGGAAAAGTCAGTTTTAAAACTGTTATATTAGAATTTTGTGTTTACCAAAGAAATTTTAAAAATAATTGGTAAACATAATTTTTGTTTATAACTATAAAGATATGACGGATACATAATAATTTATACTAATGTTCTCTAAACCCAAGTGTTGATGAATGCATCTGATACTGAACTTATTTTTTACTCAAAATTACTTACTGCCTGATTCATAGCCATTTCCAAAATCTTCAAATTAAAATAGAAATAAATTGAAAATAATTGGCTACATGAGAAAATAAATTGTAAGTCGTTCACCATTCTAGCTAAATACTGTATCATCATAATTGAGCGTACTAAATTCGTTCATACTTAAATTTCTATTGATAATAGGCACTTGCTATTATATAGGTACTATATATTGCTTGATTTTTGTTTGTTTTGTTCTAATAATAGTTAAACCTTTTGATCAATGATTATGCATGGTCGATATCATGTTTAATTCATGAACATAGTATTTGTTTTTGTTCGTATTCATGCAGTGTTTCAAAAAGGACATACACTATTTTCAAAAAAAATTTATTAATTAATAATTACCAATTTAACTTTAAATTGATTTTTTTTCTGTTCTATAAATGTTGTATTTTTTGTAATAGTTCCTTGCGTACATATTAATGCCACACAATGAGTATAAAGTATAAAATAATATAAGAGTTATAATGAGATAAATACATTTCTCGTGACATAACTAATAATGTTATCGTTTGCGTTAATATTAAATTAAGTATACAAATTTCGACTTTTTTACATACATGTATGAAAAAATGCAAAATTCAAAATTTTGGACTTTGGATCTAAATAAAGTTAATACAATACTTTTGTTATTATTTTCGGTAAATTGAATCATATCAAATATGTCTAAATAGTAACAACATTTAAAATTGGTTACAGAAGCGTAATATAAAGTAGGTATTTAAAACTGAATATTTTTTGAAAAAACTTAACATATCATCTTAGTTATAAATAATATAAGCGTTGAAAAAATGATACCTGTATCTGGATTTGGTTCTTACCGTGTTCATCATCTCCGCCTGAGATTGAATTAGCCGCTGTACGAAAAAAAAAAAAAAATTAAATCAATAATTTTACAATTGCGTGAAATTATAAACTTATAGGAATTCAATTACATTACAAAGAGATTAGTACTCGTATCAATAATTATTTATTCTGGTGTATAGAGTTTGGTGAGTAGTGACTAGTGACTCGAAAACTAAAGTATAGTGTAAATTATATACGAATCCAAGCTTTGGGGGAAAATTAAAATTAAAAATTATTAAAAAATATAGAAAATTAAAAAAAAAAATTTTCAACGACGACAAGTGACATTTTAATCTAAAGAATTCATTACAAAGATTTTATATAATTATAAACATATTTGAATTTCATTTTTAGAATTAGTGAAAATGACTGAAAATTGGACATCTCCTCTTTATCTCCGAAACTACTGAATCGCATATTTTTTTAAAATATAAATATTGTAAATATTGGTCGTCACTTGCAGGATAATCTAAGCAATAGTGCTGTATATTAAAGTTAAATACTATAATATATATATATATATATATATATATATATATTTGTATATATATCTAATGTTAAAAACTCTACTCCATATAATTATATTTAAAACAGCGATCATTAATAGCAAACATAAAATCTAGCCTTAAATAAAACATACCATTAGAAAATTCAGTTAAATCATCTAATTTTATAAGAAGGTCATATTAAAACAAAAAAAAGGCAGTGATTGCTTAAATACATGTTATCATTAATGATTAACATTTTTACTTTGCTTGAAATACAAGCAACATACATACAACAACATATATATTATTAGTTTAACATAGTAAGTTTATGACTAATTTTATATTTCATTTATTTTTCCATCTAAGTTGGCTATAATTTATTTAACGAATTAACAAATTATAGTTAATTTGGTAATTTTTTTTATTATCGTTTTATGATACTTACGTAGGCAACGCGTTGCTAAAATTTGATGAAAATTTATTTTCAAATTTAATCAAGTTTATTTGATGAAAATGATGTGAAATGTTAAAATTTTAGATACAAACAATAGCTTTCTTAAGATAAATAGGTGTAGTGGACTTATATAAAAGAATGGAAGTAAGCGAATCGTGTAATTTGACGAAACAAACATTTTCACAAAGTCAAATATTTTAAGAATTTCCACAAAATTCTATTGGTAAAGTTATTTAGATGAACAAGTTAAAAATATGAACTCAATCCGATAATTTGGTATAATTTTCGGCAAACAGCATATCAGAAATTTCAAACTGCAATTACGCGATAGTTAGGTTGATGGACGGGAAAAGTACGTCACGGTGTATTGGAAACTCAACTTGATTTTTTACCTTCACCCTTTCGGGCTTACACTTAAGTCTTCTTCGTGACAAATTTCGTGAAATAATATTTGAATAAAGATTTTCAAGAAGATTTATGCTACACATAAAAATCGGTTGAATTTCACAATAAAATGTTCAAAACTAAGTTAATTCTTTGAAACTGATGCGTTTCATACCATTTCATTAGTTTCTATGTAATTGAATAAATTATAATTTAAAAATTACAATGTTTTTTGAAGTTGCCCGTCCAAAAATCATTTCAATTTTAAATAAAACAAAAAAAAAA
Source organism: Hormaphis cornu (assembly GCA_017140985.1). Taxonomy (NCBI): domain Eukaryota; kingdom Metazoa; phylum Arthropoda; class Insecta; order Hemiptera; family Hormaphididae; genus Hormaphis; species Hormaphis cornu. Next base: position 12,802,377 of record CM029362.1, read on the forward strand.
TTGAAAATAAATAAATAAATAGTGGATCCATTTTGCAATTAAATGTAAATATATTCCATTGGTATCATGAAAACCCTAAACTTGAACTGCTCTGCAAACTAGTAGTAAATTTATTTTTATATTTTATATTAAATTTCTAATGCGGGTTTGTTGTTTTAGTTTGAAAAACTACAACTAGAGTCGATCAATGCATAAGTTAGAGTTTGGTATCCGATCTTATCTAGGAGAAAAGTAATTTGGGAATTATAGGGTTATCCAATCAAAATCATTTAAAATACAAAAACAAAAAAAATCATTAATATCCAAATATCGGAAGTGATTTTTCGATTCTATGTAAGAAATAAATTTGTTCTGGTTTTATTATATAATAAGATCTTAATGTTTTAGATTTATAGTGCTATATATGTCATGAAATTCACAATATGTTCACAAATTTTTCATTTTATGCATAGTAAATATTGAGTAAGATGTTTATTGAATTTAACTTTTAACAAACTATGAATTTTCCAAAACAACCATTACCCACGACAAACCATATTTTTATTATATGTTATTATTTAAGTAAATCACTGTTTATAAACAATGTACTAATGCATTATTTAGTACAAACCTCTGTTTACACAAAATTCTTCAGGAAATAACATGTTTTGACCTTAAAAATGTAAAAAAAGTAAGTAAAATGTTTATTGATTTTTACGAGTCATCAAAATTCACGGGTTTTTTTTTTTGTTCAATAAACGAATGAATGCGTTTGTAAATATTTAATTGATTGAAATGGTATTCATGTAATTAAAATTAAAATTCCATTTAATTTAAATTTGAAACTATTTTGAATTCACAACTTTTAAGGAAATGTATGAGAATAATTGAATTTTTAAATTGTAAAATACTATTATTTTGCGAATTAAATCTTTTGAATTGTCATATGCATACTTCATAAATGATTATAAAAAATAATGAATTTAATCTTGTACTTTTGTTATGAATTCTAAATATTATAATATTTTGGTGTATTAGTTTTATCGTAAAAATACATACAAATTATTAAAACATTATTCTTTACCTCCGCTTTTTATTATAAATATTATAATATCATAGAAATCTATTATTTTTAAACATTTCGTACCTAATCATTCTAAAATCGAAAAATATTTTTTCCTTAGCGGAATTTTGTATTGTTTTACATGAAATACTTTGATAGCAAACAGGAGAAAATTTTAAGATTTTCAATTAAGTTATAGAAACATAACATTTAAATAATAAAAGAGAATCAAATTGTGTACCTGGCAACGTATTTTTTTTGAGTAATATGTAGTACAGCTTCATATAAACTAGAAAAAATA
>CM029362.1:12818981-12859593 GCA_017140985.1 Hormaphis cornu
AAAATAAATCCCAATAATATTCATCAAGATAGAAACTTTTCAAAGAAGAAAATATATTTTGAGAGTAAAAAAGTTACTAGATATTATTTTGGTGCTTGTTTTATGGTTCAGATTTCCAATAACCATTAGAACGACATTTTAACTTTAAAAAAAATTAAAAAAATTAACGCATTGAATTGAAAAGAAGTAGAACGCCTTACACGTTTTCAAAGTGAACAAAATTTTACCTAGTTATTAATTCTGGGTATAAAAAATAATAAGTTTTGTGAAACCACGATAACAAGGTTTATTTTTCGAAATTTTCAAAATTGTACAAGTTACAGTCAAAGGAAAACTTTGACCAAAACTTTCAATGTCATGAATGTAAAGAGTAGCAATTTTTAAACAAAATAAATCCCAATAATATTCATCAAGATAGAAACTTTTCAAAGAAGAAAATATATTTTGAGAGTAAAAAAGTTACTAGATATTATTTTGGTGCTTGTTTTATGGTTCAGATTTCCAATAACCATTAGAACGACATTTTAACTTTAAAAAAAATTAAAAAAATTAACGCATTGAATTGAAAAGAAGTAGAACGCCTTACACGTTTTCAAAGTGAACAAAATTTTACCTAGTTATTAATTCTGGGTATAAAAAATAATAAGTTTTGTGAAACCACGATAACAAGGTTTATTTTTCGAAATTTTCAAAATTGTACAAGTTACAGTCAAAGGAAAACTTTGACCAAAACTTTCAATGTCATGAATGTAAAGAGTAGCAATTTTTAAACAATATTTTTGCAGGTAAGATTAGGTTTGATCCAAACAAAATAAAATTTCAATCTTTTTTGATACACATAAAAAAATTTATAATATTTTACGTTCTTCGTATATTACTTTTATACTTAGTGTATTATAAGCGTTAGAATATTCATATCTACGATTATACAAAAAAATCTTAATACATTTTTTGAATACTATTAGAGCTAATAATTAATACTGGATGTGTGTTTATAGTTGAAATAAGCTTATCGTCAAAATACTTTAAATATCAACATAACCCAATTAGTTAAGTTCCCAAAATTTAATTGAAAATGTTAACATTCTCTCCCTCTCTCTCTCTCTCTCTCTCTCTCTCTCTATCTGTCTATCTTTCTCTCTTTTTCTATTTCTTTTCATCTCTTCAGTACATAATATAGTATTTTAGACTTTACATTTTGTATGTACATACAAATTTCATCTTAAAAAATTTGCAAATCTAAGTTTAGTTACACTAACTTGTTTAGTAAACAACCAATTTTAATGCTACAAAACGTATTTAACCTAGGTTTTATGTAATATATACGTTTTATAATTGGATTTGATTTGTTTATATTCGATGGTTATTTTCACAAAATAAGCATTAAGTTATTGTTGTGGCGGATAAAATTTACTGTGAGCTATATTTCATTCGTGGGTAATATTCAAAACGAAATCAGTAAATAAAATATATTATTACCTCGTACAGGACCTCCTTTTCCTAAATATGAAAATAATTATTTCTGGCACATATTTGACAATTATAAATAATATAAATTAATATTAAGAAAATAATTATAATACAGTAACCTTATAAAAGTTCTAAGATATATATATCTATATTATTTATATTTGTATTAAAAGTTATATCTTTACCCATGAAAAAAAAAACAGTGTCTCTAAATTTGATGTTATTCTAAGTAAAATTCAATGAAACACAAATGGAAAGAGCCAGACGCTCTAGACATTCAAGTAAAGTCATCATTTAAAAAGATTTTATTAACTTGGTACTTGTTATAGTATGATTTGTCTACAAATAGGAAATTTTTTTTTTTTAAAAACTTAAGTTAATTTTAAGATACTTCAGTATCCAGTTACATGAATAGTATCCATTTGTTTTCTCTTTTCCTACCAAATTGCCTTATCCTATTTATAAATTTAGAACAGCGTTGTATTTGGTTTGTTTGATATATTTGTCCAAATTTTTGTCTTGGCTTATAATAGAACCACCAACCTTCTAGATTATGATATTTCAACAAATGAAGTATGATTATCTCACGGTAGTTTTGAAAGGCTCCTCTCACACAATCCGAATGAAACTCCAGACGTGGATTAAATGCCATTACTGAAATACAAGATCAATTATAATTTTTCACATAATTGAAAAAAACATAGTACAATATTATAGAATTTAAAAAAGATAATGTTTTTGTTCATAATGTACCTATCTACAAGTTTTGAATGCATTTGATCAAAAATTACCAAAAAAAAATCGATGAAAATATTCTGAAAAAAAAAAAAAAATTTATTTATTTCAATGATGTGTTTTTTTTCTTCATTTAGGTAGCTTTTACTTTTTTTTTAATACTTTTTAGAGAAAAATAAATAAGTATTGTTCTTTTACACCTGTAAAATTCTTCTAAATATTATACATTTGGACAGAGCAAATACTTCAACTAACGCAATTTTTGTAATATGATCCAAAACCGGAAGAGTGAAATTAATGAGTTTGAAGTTATTTAAATTACTTGGAATTTTTACACATTACAAGAAATACAAACCAACAAATTTAACGATTGTGAAAAATTCTCTATTATAATAAAGAATTTTTCACGTCAATGTGAAAAGCAGAATAGAATTTTCTTCCGATTTTATTATATTTTTTTTGTTATTGGTAAAAGACAGTTAGTCTTATTTTTAAAGTTTTTCATTGTAATAATCTGAGATTATATTTGTACACTATTTTAAGCTAATTAACTAACCAACTAAATTACATAAATATAGTATAGTGCTTAATTTAATAATGAGAGAAAGTCAAAAAATTAGTTTTTAATAATAGCTTATTTACGTTTTTAGTAATTGACATGAAGTGTACACTGTGTGCATTTAATATTATTATTTAAAAAGGCACGAAAAACAAAAAATAAGTTTTGTTGTTTCAAACAATGCTTAATTCTAAGAAGAATATGATGTAGGTTTTACGTACCTACTCGCATTACTCAATGAATTATTGGAAGTTTAAAAAGACGCGTGACGTCATTGGGCCGGACTCGTCGTATAGTTCCCTATTTTACATGTGAAAAAGTTTTTTGGTTCAAACAGTAATTTACCTATCTTCGATGTATATTTTCGAATTTTTTTTTACGTAGTTGGTATGTTTTTATGCATTGACGACGTTAGTGGAACCAGGATTGCTCTAAAATGCTTAGTTTTTATTTATTAATAAATTTTATAAAATAATTATATGCGTTATGTAAAACATTTGCGTCTAGAAAAACAGAAATCATTCTTTAGTATTTTTAATATTATAAAAAAAATAAACGTGTATTAAAAACCTGATGCTTTCTATGTTTTAAATACAAGCAATTACGTAATACTGCGTAAATAAAAAATAAAAAATTTATTTTATGTGTTGATTAATCATTTAGTAAAGCGACACGTGTAAGATTAGAAATTTATGACAAGCTTGGCCCAATGTTGATGTCACGCGGTTGTTCTAAACATCGCAGTATTTCCTTAAATAATTTTTTTTTTCAATCGCATTTTACTAAATCGTTTCTATTAGTTCTGACTACGGTAATTTAACATTTTAAAATATATAAAAAAAAAAAATCGCTTTTGTGTTGTGTTCTAAAATATGTGGTTTTGTTTTCTATTCATTTTTCCACAGCAAAGACCATATTGGCGCATATAATACGATATTATACGACTTCAAAAACTCAAATACAAAAATTTTAATGATAAAATACTTTTATTATTGTAGAATTATAGAATAACTATATTACTACTCTATTATTATGATTAGGTATTATAAATTTATTAAAGTTAAATTAAATTAGATTGCTGTCGTAGTAATTTATTATTAGTTTTACATAAAAAAATAAACCTGAAATTATAAATAGTATAATATTATTATTTTTTTTCTTTATGAGTACTGATTAGAATATTTATTCACTTTTATTGGTATATTTACTTCAGTAAAATTTAGTGGTTATAATATGCATACAAACAAATTGTAAATATTTATTAATTTTTATATAGGTATAAGTGTACCGTAGAAAATATGCTTACCCATACAAATTTTTTTCTCTGAAATAAAAACAATTCTATACAGTTACAAGCCATTTTATATGGGTAATGCCTATATTTTATAGAAAAAAAACATCAGTATATAAAACATCAGTGATATTACACTAAACCTAAATCTTAGAAATTTTATAGAGTCCTTAAATTGATTTATCAAATTATATGTATTTTTGGGAAGATTTCCTAAAGATAATAATATATAATAGAAAGTTCAAGTAGATACTAGTTTCATAAGTATTGAGTCTGTATGGAGGAACCGAATTGTGTCAAACGATATTTTAAAGATTATTGACTTTAAAGAAAAATATGGTCGTATTTGTAACTCAAAGGTGAACATTGAAAAAAAAAAAATATACAAATATACAAGCTGTAAAATTTCAAAATTTATCCACTACAATTTCAGATAAAAATACATTTAATCCGTATTAATTTTATTTCAGTTTTGAAAAATTCATATCAGAAATATAAAAATTGCATTTATGAAAGTATTATTGGGGGTCAATTATAAATGTTGTGTGTAGGTACATAAGAGTATTTTTACCACCAGCAGAATTGCAGTTTTAAGAATACATTTTAAAACAAAAGTGGAAAACAAAACATTATTTTGTGAAGAATACTTAATTATAATTTATTGTATTAAAGTAAACTTTCCAAAAAATTATTACTTGATTTATCTATTTTATGTTGACAATGTGATAGAGAAATTAATGAAATTATTAAAACAATCTTAAACATTTTTCCAATGAGTTTTATGTAAATTTTCTTCTAACTGTAAAACGACGAATATTGACCAGTTAATGCAGTTATTTGAGATTTTATATGAGTTACACTTCGGTTTTAGTTTTTTTTTTTTTTTTTAACTAAATGTCAATACGATATCTGCAAATTTACACAGTATAGTAATTAAAATTTGATAGGTTTGAAACTTAAAAACTGTAGAAAAGTACAGATAAAATTGATCGAATACATAGTTTTATATTCTTTATTATCATTTACCGCTTTAAACCTTTTGGCTGATTTTCCTTGAAATGTCAAATACTATATGCGCAGTTAGAAAATTGTATTCTCAATAACATACGGCATTATAATATTTTTTCTTTTTTTTCCTGTAAAAATTGTTTCGGATAAAAGTTCAATCGTTAAATAACAAAGTATTACAAGTTTGAAAAGCGGACGTAGTAGGTACATTACTAAAAGCGTAAAATTTTGATTATTTTTCAAATAAAAACCTAAAATTCTTTAAACAATTCAAAAACTGAAATTTTCAGTACCTTGCTCACGTTTTTGTGTAGAAAACGTGTTCCGATTTTTACGGTGAATACCACAAAAAAGTTAATATTTTGGCTTTAAAGTGTATTTTATTTCGAATTTTGTTTAAAATTCTGATTGTATTTTTAATAATGTGCATAATACGATTTTTATTGTGTCATTTTGTATGGAATATTTAAAATGGGTATACCTAAAAATTATACCAATGCTATTAGAAATAATTCCTTGTCACTTTGACACTTAATAAATGGAATGAATGAAACTTCACAAAAGTCTAAAATAAGTATGCTAAGTATTATACATTTCCCTGCCCTCCCCTTCATGTAAGGAGTGCTTGTCTAAAAAAGAAAAACCAGAAATGAAGTCAATATTAAAAAAGTAAAGAAAGGCAGTAAACTTAAAGAATGGAAAAAAAAAAATAAGGAAGTTAATTCTTTAACGTTGGGGGTGTTTGATGAAGTAGCGATTACTCTTTGGAGTAGGTCACTTTTTTGGGTAGCTAACTAGTTTAGAAGCTATGGCCCAAACGTATTTTTTAATAGATAAAATTAATGTTGCATCATATTTTGTTTAAAAAAATCGATTCTAAGCCAATTCGGTAATTTAATACGACCTGGGGATCTATCACAATAAAATAGGTTACTTTGATGTTATTAGCAATGACTATTGACTAGTAGCTTTATTTATTATTGTTTTACACAAATTAAGAACACCTAGTTTTAGTTTGAAATTATTCAAGTTTAAAACCTTGGTTGTTTTCTAGTTTTACTACAAAAGAACCGATATAAACAATAATTGCTATATTTTGCGTTGATTTTTTCATAAATGAGTACATACTCGTATTACATATATAAAACTTCTTTTTAAAAAAAATTCTTATAAATGTAAATTTGGTAAATCGATGATGAAAATTTTTGTGTTTAAATGTTTGCGTTATTTTTTTTTCTTTTTCGATGACGTATAAGATTCAATGGATGTGAAGTACAAAAGTTCGTAATCTCCACTATTTTTCGACCCCGCCGTTCGGTTTCTCAAAGTATATGAATATTTTATAACTGATTTAAATTGTCGAAAATTTAAAATTTTTAAAATATTTTGAAATGTAATATGGAACTTTTAACTTGTAAACTAATTATCAGCAATTTACTATTGATCCGGTGACTTTATTTTGTTTTAGATCATAAACGTTCAATATTACAATTTTTCCATACTACGCTCGCGTAATATTAATATTAAATTAAAATTTTATTTATTTATTATAGGTATATTTAGTAAAAATTTTAGCTATTAAATTTGCCTTGCTCTTCATTTATGGTACAGCGAAATCTAACACGAATCAAGTAATTTAAAATATTATTTACATATCAACATATGCGTGAGTCTAGAGACTCAATATAGACGAACAGAATCTACAAAGCGTTATTAGTTCAGCTGGTATAAATATAACCTATATAGATTTTTTACCTTAAAGATTGTGTATTTTTTTGAAATTTAAAACTAGCCATATTTTTTGAGCAAATTACATTTATTTAAATTAATTTTATTTAATGATATTTGTTAATTTATATCAAATTTTTATGCATCGAAAATATAGTAAAATTGAAAAATGATTAGTCTATGGCGCAAATATTTTTATTTTATAGCATTATTATCCGTAATGGAGTCTTTAAATTTATCGGTAAAGCCTCATGATTAGATCTGTTTATTAATTACAGGTTCCGAACAATTTACATGAATTACTATTTTTTTTGGAATAATTAGAACCATTACAATTAAAATTAAAATTTTATATTTTTCTCTCGCGAATATGATTATTTTTTTGCAGTTATATTTTGTTTAAGCGTAGAGCCAAATTTCAAAAAAAAAAAAATTAAATTCATCACCATCATACAACACAATAATTAGATACTATTATAACTGCTATAAGTGTACAAAATCTGTATTATTTCAAAAGATTTTAGAGGTAGAAACGAGAATTGGATTAGGATAGGTATATGATACGTCATTTTAAGTACAAAAATATTTCAGGTTGTGCAAATTTGTTGGTAATTGGTACCGTACAAACGCAGTAAGAACCAATTTAATCACAGCAGTTTGTTCATTATTTCAAAATCTTCTTGATGATATTAGCAACAATTATTTTCAATTGAACAATATACACCGTTTCATGAACTACGTTGCAGTAACACATTTATCATGATACTCAGCAGAAACATTTTCTTGATCATAACATTAACATCAATTGATTTTTACACACGAATAGAAGCTGTATTCAACACGAAAAGTAATTTTATTTATACATTTTCTATACCTGGTCACCTAGGTATAATATATAGGTAGGGATGTACTAAAATCATAAACGGTATTATTGATTTTGTTTTATAATACACAGTATTCATTGTGACAATCTCGACTATTTAATTAGTTAATTTTCAACACCTGTCCAACAATAAATTTTAATAACGTATACTTTACCTAATCTATTGTTAATTTGTATCATTATTTATGTTACCTTAAGCTTTTGTACCCGAAACAAAAGAATCAAATAACATTTAAACTAAGTGTAAAGTTATTTTTTGCTAAAATATGTTCTATAGTAACAATATATTTTATGAATGGTAAAACAACTTTTTTCCAAACACATTTATAACCACTAGTTTTCTGTACCTATTTCAGAACAAGAGGAATGTTTGGGTAAGTCACATGTTTTTGAATAATTTTGAAATGTTTTAAAAATAGAATAAATTCATCAAAATTCGTTTGCGTATCCGATCGAGATCGTTTTTACATGTGAAATATATTAGTAAGTAAATATAAATCAATGGAAAATTTAAAAAAGTATGAAAATAAGTTCACTACCATTATGAATCAAATTTCGTTGATCGCGAATACTAACAAAATGTATTACGTTTCAAGTATATTTTATAAAATTTTAAAAACAAGTACAACACATATGACCCGGTGTATGGAAAGGAGTATTGATGTGATGGTAAAGCAAAAAGTTAGCGACCGGAGGTCGAAAGAATAAACACAACACAGTTTGGTTAATTATATAACGTAAAGTGACTTAATTAAATTTTTAACTAATTCTTTAGCTCAAAAATATTTTCAGGCATTAATATTTCGATATTAAAATCTTTGAAGGAGTCAATAGTAAAATAGTTCGCCATAAGTGTATATTGAGGTCTACCAGAAAATTTACAAGTTAGTATAGGAACACTTTCTTAGGAGTTATGCGTTTGACATGCACAAAAAGAAAAAACAATCACAAACATCTTTGTAAAATATTTTCCTCACTTCGCTCAGAATTTAAAAATGATACAGTTATAATTGTAGTATTATAGAAAACCCACCAGTGTTGCAGTTTAAGCAGTTTGACTCATTTAATTAGGTACTTTAATTTAAAATTTCGTTTGCTCGTTAATTTTTTACTTGTTTAAGCATTGCTGGTGAGGTGTTTGATGTAGGGTTCTAATCAGGACATATTATCACTGCATTCTTCAATCGTTCTGAACTTAGGGATAACCTAACATTTGGCAAGTTATATTGTACATTCAACTAGGGAGTAGTATTATAATACAGGGTACAATATGTATGCCACAAAGTCTAAATATAAAGCTTATGATTGATATACTTTATTTAGTGTCTATATTCCATAATTAGATTTTATATGAACATATGGGACTGAAGTAAAAAGCTACTATGCTTTACTATGTTACGATTTATTGTTTTATTTTATACGCCTTCTTAAAATAAGCGCATAGACTAAATATTTTAAAATATTAAAGCAAAATGTTAGATTAGTTGTATTATGAGCAATTTCCATACGATAAAATATGTATGAATTATTTTTTTAGAGATTTTAAACAACATATTTACAGGTATGTACAAATGAAATGTACTTTTTATATCTTGGGTTGCTTAAAAGTCGCTTCATAAATAATTGTTAAAAAATTTTAAAATATGGAAATAAAAAACAAATGGTTACTGCCACGCATTCGACATTAAATGACACATAACCTATATTGTCATCAGCATTTATTTTACGAACGATATCATATTATTAATAATAATTTTACTATAATATCTTGTCATATATACTAATGTAAATGGTTAGTAAAATTACTGATTTCGACGGTCTATGTTAATATATTTTTATAATTTTCCGTTTGTATATTTTAGTGAAAGGCATTTATGGCGATAAACAATTAAGTTTAATTGATTATATTCATATTGTAGAAGGGGTGTTTCTAAACTACCGTAAGTGAAATATAGAATTAATAATAAAAATATAATATATCTATAATGTATAATTAAAGTTTCCGAAAATATAATTCATACTTTGTAACTTCTATTTCTTTCCAAATTATAAAAACTGTTAGTCTTATTTGTAATTTTAATTTTACTTAAATTTTTGAAAATTATACCAATTTACCTTAAACTTTTAGAAATCATAAAATTGTTATGCGCTACATTGGAATATAAATAATTTTAAGAATATTTTTACTTTGGAAATTATAGTGGTATCTTAACTTGTATTATAGAATAAATTATACACGCATCTAGTCGGAAACTAAAATATTTCCTCGCTTTATTCGAAAATAGATCTGAGTTTTAAAGGACAGAAAGCATTTCATTGAACTAACCAGTAACCTATTTAAAACCAAACTAACTCTCATTAAGAGCTTTGCTTAAGAGTCAAAATTTTGTTGTTATAATTTTATTAATTTTAAGGAGAAATATTACTTTGTACGTGTTGGCAATAGCACAAACATTTTATATTATTACTATAATTTTCTTTAATTTAGAAAATTAATATTTTATTTTATTGTTAAAATGTTTTTGGTTATGAATGAAACAAATTCAAATTTTATTTAAGGAATCACAGATGAAATACCAAGTAATAACTGTATAAATACCTAATTAGGAAATTTATATCATAAAATACTTTTTCTCATTTAGCATAACAATATATTGTAAATTTTGGTACATCATATTGAGTATCTGTCCGAAAACGAAAAAAAAAAAATTTTGGAAATTTCTCGGAATGACTAAACATTTTCATAAGACTTTAAATTGTACACATTTATACTAGTAATTAATGCTATTTAAATTAATTTTTTTTTGAAAAAATACCAATTCGCCGAAAAATTTAAAAATTTTCTACCAACATACCTACTTAGTAATTATTATTAAGTTCATGCGTATTTAGTTCATTTGAGTTTAAAAAAATAAAAAACACACAAATATCGCAAAAAATAGCAATCATTTAAAAGTTAAATTTTAGTCGAAAATCTTAAAAAAACCTAACTTATGGTTTCACACTTCGTTAAAATAAAATTTTTATCAATGTGAGTAATTATTGAATACGTTTTTGAATTGCTGAGTTCGATCATAATCTTAATTTTTGTTTGCAATTAACAATACTAAACACATTTAATATCAATATCAAATCAGTGATTCGACCTAAAATTTCCTTATTGCATTTCATTAATTTCTTTTCCTTTTTTATCAATTTGTTTTATTATTCAATTGAATACGAACAACTCATAATCATTCAAATTGTTTCGTTATTATATGCATTAATTTTCTATTGTAATTCGTTATTGTTCATTATTTTATGTTATTTGCTACTAAATACTAAAATACAAAACATAAGTTTTAAATTAGTCGTGTAATATGCATAAAAAAGTTTTATTAATTATTGTTACTAGCTCAAAACTGATATTTTTTTTGTTTTAGATTATATTCATATATATATTGAAAACATGTATTACTTTATCAAACATAATGGTAAATATAGGTCTATAATATATAAACAAAAAGAGTTTAAACTATCCTGAAAATTACAGTAATTAAAGCAGTTCTTATTCATTACTCAAATTACATTGCTAGTAAATAATAACATTTATAAAATATAAAACATTTCATTAAAATCACAATCTATTATAATATTTTTTGAAAACTGAAACACATGTAATTTGAGAGTGATATTCAATTTATTAAAGAATATTGACGGTAAACCCGGCATTGTTTTATAATATAATAACGTAGCTGGTATATTGCAAGTAATAAAAGTGCATATTAAGATTCAATTAATAAAAAAATCTTGCAAATTAATTTGAATACTTATCATACATACCAATACCGGTGTTTAAAATTGGATAGAGCTCACATATTTTACGAAAATCCTGCAAAAAAAATTTAAAAAGCATCCAAATAACAAGTAGTGAGTGATACCAAACTAGTTAAATTTTGTACTGTGAAAGACGCAAAGAAAAAAATGTTTATATTAAAATTTTATTTTTCGATTTCTAGGTACAGATAATTTAATGCCACCGAAAGCTTGCTGTTCTAATGAGACACAGCCGGGTAATTACTCAACGATTTTACTGATAAGTTAATTTTTTTTAAAACGAATAATGATTAAACTTTTCGATAAAATAATTACAATATGAAAATAATAATTTCAAACGAAATATGTATAAGTTCTTACATATATCAATCATTATTTATTAATAAACTTCGATTTTAAAATAGATATTATAAGTCAACTATTGTGTTGGACATAAAACATCATTTACGTTTACAAATCGTGCAACAGCAAAAATAAATTGACCCAATTCAACACTGATTTGAGTAATTCATGTTGGTGCATTTGCAATGTTTAATAAAGTATTATAATCATGCTTTGATGTATTATTCTACTATGTACCTAATGTACAAAATGTAAATGTCTCTTGAACACTTTTTTTTTTTGTTCCTGTCTTGAATGTTGATAAGGTAGTCCACTTAGAGCGGTCTAGTTTAATGGAAACTCAATTTCTTGGGTTATGAAATTTTAGATTTACAACAAAATTGCATAGGTACGTAAGTTACACGATGTTCTGTATATTTGTGAAAAAATAACTGTATATATATATATATATATATTGTATAAATATAATGTGTCGGTCAATATTTTTGTTAAATTTACAAAGGAAAACATAATAATATTGTAAAGCACCTATTTACATTAGGTATATTATCTCGTATGATTAATAAGTTATAATATTAGTGAAAGGTAATTTCCATGACAATTTTTACTCATTTTTTAATAAATTCCCATCAGTTAAGCATATAAATCAGTATTTGTGATTTTGATGATATTCATTCTGTTCCGGTATTTTAATTCATAGTAAAAATATTATAAAATATAAAATTTGGATTTTTTTGTTGCCGTGACCAGTCTTAAAGTTGTATAGCTATTAACCAAAAAAAAAAAAAAAAAAAAACAGGAAATTCAATGTTTTGATAAATTCATCAGAAATAAATGAACAAATTAGATTAAATCGTACTCGAAAAATTTAATTATTATGATATAGCGTTATGATTTATGAGGTTGTATATTTTTGTAAATAAACATTGGATGATATAACATTTACGTGATTTTTGTATACAGAAGAAATGGAGCAGTTGTATCGTAAATTTATATATTACAAAATTTATAAGTTATAAGATATATTATAGTATGTGCAACAAAAAATAGTGTGATTAATATTCAAGGATTTTTTTGAAAACTATATGGCAATATTTTAAGCGAATTGAAAACATATCGTTTGTAATTGTTTAATCTTAGACTAGAGTTTATTTCATAAAAAATATATAAATAAAAGTTTAAATCATCATAGGTACCTTAATTTTCTCACAACTTACGCATGTATATTACAACCCGTCATACTAAATAACTATGCTTTAGGAAGTCTAGCAGTAATTTGTTAAGACTTGAATTTTGTTTGTTGGAGATAAACAAAATTAATATAAAATTTAGTTTTTAGACAAAATATAAAAATGCATTTAGATTTGTTGTGGTAGCTACCTACCAATATGTCTGTGATATAAATAATAGCCAATAATTATTTTATTTATCAAAACATGTTAAACAAATTTGCAGGTGGAAAAGACTTCATAAGAACATCATTCTTAGAAATTAGTATGTGCAGTAAAATTACTTTTACTTCTTTTAACGCAATTGATCACATAACATACAATCTTTATTAATAAAGGTTGACTACTCAAAATAAAACCCTGAGCGTAGCAAAAAAATGTAGACTACTTGGTACATGATTTTTTTTTTATGGTGTCTAATTTAATACCTACTTATTTTTCTAAATTATCAAAAATGGCACAGTTTAAAAATGCTTCAAATTAGATGTGATTTCCATACGTATTTTACGGCAATAGGTACTCTTTCAAAATTTTTCAAAATATGTTTAACGTTATTGTGAAAGTTAAATTTGAAAAAAAGTAAAATTTTGAAACAACTTTGATCATTTTCATTCTATATGGACAGATTTAAAGTATGTTTAAAAAAAAAAAATGTTCAAACTTTTTATAAAAACATAACTTAAAAATCAAAATAATTTTCGTATAATATGGTATAATATACTACATAATATAATACACAATTTCAGACTTCGACTCTCTTTCGAATTGTAGTAAGTTTTTATCAGCTTAAAAAAAGAATTTATATTTTATTTTACTTTAAAAATTTTACAAAATACCAAGAAGAAAAGAACAATAATTTATACTTGGTGAAATCTTGTATTTTCAGACAGTGGTTTATAACTAATTTATTTATAATGCTTGATGACTATTGAGTAAGATTGATTGTATTTGGTGCTAAAGAACCGTGATCCGTGGTGAAAATATTAGCTGTTTATGAATACAATTTTATTAACTTTGTAAAAACTATTCAGAGTTAGCTAAACATACGTACCAAAATAAATATCAGCTTACTTCTTTGTTTTTTGCAAAAATATTAATAACTCGTTCATTAGTGCTCGCAATGATAACGATTTTAAATCTTAATTGAGAACACTTAAATTATATTTGATTGTTTTGAATCATCAAACAATTGCAAATATATATGCATAGTTTGCATCTAAAATACATCTTATATTCGTATTATAAACTCTAACCTAAAAAATTCCTAGTTTATGTGTATTAATAGTGGCTTGGTATTATGTGGTAGGTAATTATTGTTTTATTTTCACAGGACGTATTATAATTATCGAGCTCCCTAAGAATTTTTTTTCCAAGGCAATCCATCATTGCTTTCAGATACTAAAAATTTGGTTTCATTCGTCCACTTCGCCTTCTAGATGTGTTGGATTGTCCTTTATATAATGATTATACCAGTTGTCCAGCAGGGTCACACTACTATTATGTAAAAATTATTTCAGGTTATGCACAAACTTACTTGGTCTATCTTTCTCGACAGTTTAAGTTGAAAAGTAAGAATATCTTGAATATGAATAGAAAATACAATTTTAGATGAATAAATACTTAACAATAAAATGAACATTTTAAATTTTATAAAGTCGAATAATCATGGTGGCGAAAATTGAATGCTCATATTTTTGTGGAAATCGCATACATTATTTGATTTACTAATGCACGAAATGAGAATTAAAGTGAAAACAGTTTCTTTTTTTCTAAATTACCTGTACCTTTGTAATAACGTTTCAAAGAGATTTCAATATCCATTTTTAAAATACATTGGTTAACATGTTTTTCAAGTAAAATTGTAATTAAGTTTTTACTAGCGTAATAATTATAGAAAAAACATTATATAGTATAATGTTATAATATATAATGTTATGATATATTGAAGTACATTTTACTATCCAAATTTGTTTTCGTTTATAATATACTACGTTACTTGTATACAGATAAAAATAGGTAATTCAATTTATGTCAAAACAATCACAAGTTTTTATTTATTGATAATTTACACATATTATTTTGGATCAAAGTAAAATATTTTAAGCGAAAATTTAACAATGTATTGTTTTCAATTCATATATATATTTACGTAAATTGTACAGAGTATGAAAATCGATTTGAATTTTGTCACCGCATAGCTGAAGAAAACGTATAAACAACATAACAATATAATATTTGTAATTCCTATAATTTTATATAAGAGCTTTATAAAAGTATGTATAAATATTTTATTCCTTCTTTTAAGTTTGAGTTGAACATAATGTTAATCTTAATTTCTGAAAAATCAAACTTATTTTGTACAATTAGTTATATTGGTTGGTAAATAACAGTCATTATAATAAATATTTTGAGAATAAGTTATGTAATATAGTTAATATAAAATGTATTGAACACAATAGTGTTTTTAATATACATTTTTATGTATTTACTAAATGGCTATAATAAAATTTTGGGATACTCTACTATTTTGAACGAAGTTACGATTTTATATGATTTTAAATAAGCTTGGTTATTTTATTTTATTAATTTTTTATAATAAGTAAATAATAAAAAAAAAAATATACACTTTTGAGTTATGACATAAATACTGTGAACTGACAACACATTACGGGGAAAAAAAAAAAAAAAAAAAAAAAAAAAAAACTATTACATTTTATAAAGTATAGGTGGATATGTATATATAAATATTGTTTTACTAATAACATGAATAAATAATATCAAGTAATAGGTAATGTTAGTCAAAACTTTATTTTTTCAAAAAATTTCTCCTTAATCTTATTAAGTTGCTCTACTGCTGTTTTCTTGGAAATGCGTTTACAATATTGAACATAGTTTTCTGTTACTTCTCCTTCTATAGTAACAAAACCAAATTGTTTTATTTGGAAAATATATTGACTACTAGCAACAGTTTCTTACATAGTTTTTCATACAATTATATTTAGTATATTTGTGTTTTGAAATTTTCATACAAAATGTAAGAAATAAAGCACGTGTAAATTATTCCTCACAAAAGGACATGTTTATTTGCATAAACATTTACCTCCCTTATACATTTAGGAACCGTAAGTAATGTTCCTAAACACATTTTTCACATGGGCTATTCATAAAAATACTGGTAATAATTTTTTTTATTAATCTTATATTGTAAAGTAAACAAATTAATTTAGGTATACTATATAGGTTGGGAACCCAAGAGTAATTTATAACACAAAAATATCATGACTGTATTAAATTGTAATAACAATTTAAGGCAAACAATTTGGATTTTGAATTAATTTTTGAGTGTAATGAAGAAACAATGATTTAAAGTTATGTTTTTTTTTATTTATTTGAGTTTTTTTTTAACACAAATTTTTGTGGACTGAGTGTTTGATATTTTAATAAAGTTTTTTTTGTACAAATGTTATAGTCTCAGATGGTACCTAACTTTTGGTTAAGTTATATCCAAACACCAAAACATTTCAAAGTTGGCGCTAATTGACTTAAAATGTTCTTTTTTGTGATAAATTTTTGTGTAAAAGAAGTGTTCCAATTTTTATGCCGTATTAAACGACCATATGTTAGATACTTGACAAATATTTTTACTTTATTCGAAACTTATTTTGAATTTTCGATTATTATTATTTTTATACCTATATACATAGAAACTCTAATACTCTATTAACTTTATATCTTTATCAACATTAAGCTTTCGGAAGTAACTACGGAATTATTACACATGCTTCCAGTCACAATCAGTTTGCAAAAATAGACAATTAGAAACGTCAAATAAGTCTGAAAAAATTCAAGTCAAACATTCAGTTGAAATGTTGACCTACTTGAGTATCTATCCCTCCTTCAAGTTCACTCCTAATTATAACTTTTGGAAGCAACTTATTGCTTTCTAGTTAGTTTATTATAAACATCAAACTAAAATTTCCGAACCAGTGATCCACCCAAAAGTGAAGTCGCCAAACTACTGACCTTCCCCACTTACCTGGAAATTGTTTACTTTTTTATTATTATTAAAATTACTTACCGTATAAAGTAATTTGTTCGATAACATCATATACATAGCCTTTTGCAAATTCTTAATAAAAAAAAAAACAGGTAAGTGTAGACCAACATGTCAGTAAGTTAACATCAAACGGAGATTAGTCATAATTGTGATAGAAGTTACATAAAACTAAGTAAATATAATAAAACATACGAGTATATGGCTCATAACTTATGGACAATGAAAATAAAATTGTCACAGGTAAATATAACAACTCATAAAAGTTTTGATGTATATATCAAAAAAACTTTAACACAATTAATAAATTCATTATACAACTAATAATATATATAATCTTACCCTTATTCGAAAGTAATTCAAAGTCTGTAAATTTAGAATCTTAGTTTAGTAATTCAACGTTGAGCGCACTAGAATTTTTTCCGAAAACTAATTACAAAACTACATTGTTTTAATCGAATTACCTCCGGATATTTACGTATCTAATTCGAATACGTTGTTTACTCGCATTAATTTCCATGGACACAGGTGCTCAAAAAGTATCAAGTTTACTATTTTATTTTAGTAATCAATACATTTGCACTTCAAAAAATGAAAAAAATTGTATTTAAGAAAACTTTAAGCATTTTATATATTGGTGTCGCATCAATATTGAATAAAATGATAGAAAATAGACTGAAATGGTTCAGACATAAGATGAGAAGAGAGGAAACTGAAGCAGTTAGAGTGGTTATACAAAATAATGTTGGTAGAAATAGTGGTATAAAAATGGAGACCTAAGAAAAGATGTATGAAAACAATTGAAAGTGATTTGAAGGTTGTTAATGAGTGTGTAGGGGATGTTAATGATCATGAAAAGTGGAGGTATAGGACAAGGGTGGCCGACCCTAAATAGATGGGAGCAGGGTGAAGATGAAGAAGAAGAATGTAAAATAAAAACTCGTAACTTTTACGCATCAATTAATATAATACGTCAATATTCGATATTTCAAACACTATTTGATTTGAAATAGCTAGAATTCAAATTAATAACTTTACATTAATATGCGCAACATCAATTTTAAGAGCGATTCAAATACGCAGACAATTTTGATTTGAGTAAACTGGAGAAAATGGAGTTTTGAACAGTCAGAAGTTTTAACAGATTTAAATTACCATTTCGTTATGTAGTATTGAATATCCTTGTACGTATTTGAATAACATACAAATATACGCAACGTAGTTGGTTTTTGTAAATTTTAGTTAGTTGATTGTATTCTTTTTTAATTTTCATTCAAAAAGTCGTATTTTTATGATCATGGCAGTATGATAATTGCGAATGAAATGAATCTATAAATTGTTTATAAAAAATGAGATAAAGGCTAAATTTACCGTTATTGTAATATTTTATTAGTATATTTTATATACCTTTTATGTCACAAACACAATGCGAAAACGTGATAGACAAATTTTTAGGGTAACGAGCAGTCCGCAGTCATCTATCCATATGACACGCGAATTAATTTATATAACTTTTTTATAATTGTATTTTATTTTGTGAAAAATGGATGATTATTGCATATTGCAATACATTTGCGATTTGTCGAACCTAAATATAATGTAATTAATTTTGGGATTTTCAATTAAATGAAAATTATTTTTTTAAAATCCAACTGTGACTAATTACCATAAAATATAATTACAAGCGTTATAAGATCTGTATTATTAAATGTTTGACCATAAAAGATAATAAACGATAAAAAAAAACTTTCCTCATTTCAAGTATAAATACTTAATATACCTATGTATTTCATTATAATTCCCCTTAGTAATGAAACTAAATACTTAGTTATAATACTTAAGTTGTTCGTGAGTAATAACTTAATATATTTTATAATAATTTGTGAAATAAAATTTTTGATTGTGAATACCTACTTGTATCAAAATACACAGTTCTAATTATATCATCACTAGCTAAAAAAAAAAAAAAAAAAAAAAGGTACAAAAAGGTAATATATTGATTCAATAACACAAGAACTCATAAAGAAATTTTAGTTTAAACTGTTAGAATAAAAATAAAATATAAAATAATGATAATTCAAATGATAACTACCTGTGAATATGCTCACTTCTTCTGTTATACATTTTTATTCAATCATATAAATTAAATATGGCCATCACTAATTCACAAAATACAAGCACAAAATTTTGTATTTAAAATGCTGATCAATTTTCTGCCTATGCAATTATAATACTTGTACCCTTTGATCTTTGTGTAATACAAAAATTTAAGAGTGGAGTGTGAAGTAATTTTGTGTTTACGACTCCACTGGACATAAAAATATAGTTATGATAAAAGCATTATAATGATAGTAATTTATTTAGATATTTTTAAATAATTAAGATATTAATTTTGTATCAGAATTAAAGAAAATCTGGTCAAAACTTATTAGTTTCATATTCAGCCTAATTAAAGGTGTCACGTATAAATTATAACGAATAATTTGATAATTCAACGAATGAAAGGCATTGTAAAACGCTCCATCAACATAACATATTAATAAATTAATAATTTTCTCATATATTTTCAGATATATTTTAATTTAACAATATTTTATAATTACGTATAAACAAATGTAGTTAACATTTTAATGAAACTTACGTAAGCACTTTACTCTTAATGAATCTGAAATGGTATATCTGAATATTAGTACTGAGCAGCATTGTGTTCTAAGTATTTGCTTTGGATATATATATATATATATATGTGTTATTGTTTTGAGAACGAAAATTCAAACGTAAAAATTATATCCTTAAATGAATAGTTAGATTATTTCGTTAAATAACGCTTATACGTAATTATTGGACTTTATCAGTTTTTTAAATGAGACAATATGTATTTAACATTCAGTTTAATTTTTGATAGTAAATGGCAGTGATAGTAATTTAAATTTACAATTATAGTCGTATCAAAATATCTAACTACAAATTTTGATGCTAAAATTTGATATATACTCAATTGAAGATTTAATTTAAATGAGACTGCAATAAATTTAAAAAAAAAAGTTAATTAAAGAAATTGCACTTTCATCATTGGTAATTATTTAATGAAATTATATGTTAATAAAATATTTATTATTGATTCTACATATACATTATTTAAAAATTCAATTATTTACAAATGATAAAAGAGATTTATTTTAATTCAAATAAAGTTATTATAAGGTGAAACGCGGGTGTGTGTGAACAATCTGAATGAATATACAAAAGTGTCAAGGTACTAATATTAGAGTATTGTAATTGCATTTCTACAACTTTTTAAGCATTAATAACTATACGATTGGTTTTATTTTAATTTGTAATACTTTAATAACAGAGTGCAATGTATCTTTCATAAGTACCTAGTATAATACCATACAAAATTTAATTGTTGAATATAACCAGACCTTTAATTAAACAATAATTCGATGGTGACATTAGAGTACCTATAAATAGTTAAAAATTGTTTTATAAATAACTGGAATTACGAAAATTACGAATCTTTTTTATTTTTAAATATTATTGAGATAAACTTACAAATAAAATCTAAACAAATTTTGTATTTTCAGAAGTGGTACAAAAGTTCTGCTCGTTATAGTTTTGTTAGCTTGTTTTCGTTTGTTTTCATATATATAGTTAAGATAAAATAAGATTTATAGAAAATGTATGAAAAGCCTATTTTATATAAAAAGACCTGCGATTCTGATGTAAATGTTTACATATTTTTAACTAAACTGTTCATAAATGTAAGGTACCGTTTGTCGTCTCGAGTGTTTTTAGCGTGTACAAACGTCACTCACAAAGATATAAAAGTATCAGAATTAGTTATCAGATTGTCAATTATGCTATACAAACTTTTAGCATATTATTTTGATATTTTTATGATCATGACCTACGTCACTTGTGACCACATTAGTCTTATTTGTTTTTTACACATTTATCGTTTATAATTTTCACATATTCTTGAAATAAACATAATTATTAGAACTTAGAGGTAATACAATAACAAATCATACTTATATTTTGAATTATAAATTATCTTTTACAGTTAACTCTAATATACCTATTATTCTTACAAATCCATATAAATATGCTAAATATTTGTGAACGTATGCTAAAAAAAAAAAAAATATATATTATTTGTTATTGTAAATAAATACTAGGATATTTTTTATTTACATATAATATTGTTTAAAATTAACATTATTTTTCGGATTTAAATACAAGTATAGTTATAAAGGCAAAATTCAATTATAAAGGAAATAAAATTGAAGGAAATTAGGAAAGTCAGTGATGGAATGTAGTGATAGTGATCTTTCATTTTTCTTGACCATAATAAATTAAATATTAACTTGACGTTTATTAAGTATCTAACAATTATTATATTATTTTCCATATTTGGTGTTCGGGTTTACAAATACCTAAATAAAATAAAACAACAATTAAAAAAAAAAAACGCATTATTTTTTCGGTATATTATTCTATGATTTATAATTATTATTATAATATATATTATTCGGTATAATTAAATGGTTACCTGGCAAAGAATCATTTTTTTCTAAAATAATAATAATTTTGCACATGCTTAGATATTGCATTATAATAGTAGTCATTGAAATAAATGCTACTTGAAACGATGGCGGTGCAACGATCGATTTAGAAAATCAACCCATTTTTTTTTTTTGTTGAATAACTGTTTCAAAATAATTTGATAAAACTATCAATAATTGATCGTTTAATTCTAAAATATAAAATAAAATAAAAATATAAAAATAATTAAATTGTTATCGTTTAACAATTATTGTTAAACGATAATTATATAACTGTCAATAATTTTTATTTAAATTTAAATTTGTGTCAGATGTAATAAAAAAATATAATATGATACATTATCTAATTTCAATAAAAACGATGTATAAAACGATAAAATCAATTTAATAAAACTATAGTTCACGCAAGTATTTTCTACGATAAAAATAAAGTTTTCAACTCACGGTAGTTGAGAATGGCTCCTCTTAAAATTCTTTCGTACGGTTCATTTTCACGGTTATAACCTGGAGAACATTATTGATTTAACTATGGTTATTATAGTGGTGTATTTGTTGTTTGAATAGACAAAACCAATTAATGAAAAAAAAAGTCAAAAATATTGCATTTTAGCAGTATGAGTGGTAATGAAAATGAACGTTACAGGAAAAAGAGGTAGACCAAAGAAGAGATGGATGGAAACAATTGAAAAAGGTATGAGGGTTGTTAATGTGTGTGTGTGTGTGTGTGTGTGTGTGTGAATGTGATGTGAATTATCGTGATGAGAGGAGGAATAGAATAAGGGTGGCCGACCCCAAATTGTTGGTAGAAAGGCGCAGAATAAGCAAAAGAATATGAAGATATTGCTTATTTAGAAAAGTAGGTAAATGATAATTTTGACCTCTATTTCAGGTGTTCATGATTGAATATAATTACATGAGCACCTTAACTTACACGTAAATAGTTTCTTAAAAATATCTGAAAAAAAAAATTTTACTTTGGCGTTTTATAGCAATTTATTTTAATTTTTTTTTGAAAATCTAATTCAGATAAAAATTATAATAATGGATAATGATGACTCCTATAATCTTTTAACTAAATAAGGCGTTTTACATTTTATTGAATCATTCTTTCCTAACATTACGAATGTATCGGTAAAATTTTTTGTGTTTCTCATTTTCTCTCAAACTTAACAAAATATGATTACGATTTGTTCTTTATTGTTGATAACGAATTGGAACTTTCTCATTTACTCTGTTACATGACTTCAAAGTTATACAACGTGGTACCTGCTCATCAGCTCTCATAATTATTTTGTTAATGAAAAAAATGATGATAAGATACATTATAAGAACCATACATTGCATGAATTGATTATATTTAAACAACTCGTCATTCATTTCAATCACCAGTGTAATCGTGAAATGAGATTTATGTTATGAAAATTAATTAATTTCTAGAGTGAGTTGTAATTTTTTTTGTAAATTCCAGCGTAAACTGTACAAATTTAAAGTGAATTTGTCAATAATTAAAACTAAAAAAAATTTACTCTAAAAAAACACGACGCGATTTTGAATTCATGATTAAATATTACTGCCATAGACGCCAAGTGCTAGAATGTTGTCTTACTTGAAAAAAAAATTATTAATACCATAAATTAATTATACAAAACATACTTAAAATATGGTTATACCACTTTAAACATAAACAATCAATGTAGAAACGTAACTGGTAATATGAAAAAAACAATGAACATACTCATGCAATCTGTTCTTTCTATAACAGAACAAGTTATTGTTTTTCAAGTATATTATATATTTTGTGTTCTACCTATAATTATTTCACCAATTAGTAGAATATAAATAAGTATCATTACTCTCGAAAAAGTGAATTAATCAATGCTCTATGTGAAAATTTGAGCTCATACGGTATGAGCAGTATAATGGTCAACTATATTTATTTAATTTTGGTTGTAAAAAAAGTTAAAAGAAATGAAGAAAATAAAATTTTTTAGTAGTATTCAAGGTAAGGTCAACGAAAATGATCTACCAAATACTTCGCGAACACAACCTAAAACTATGATTGAATTTTCTGAAAATTATTCTCTTGACTTGGGATTATTTTAATCAATTTCTGACACGAATGATGTAAAAAAAAAAGTTTTTTTAAAATATCCATGGACACCACCGAACGATTATCAATTATAAAATAAATTTTTAGTTAATTTTTGAACTATTGGTTTTTTTGTAATTTTTCGTACATATTATTTTACATAAATGATAAAATTTATTAGCATGGTAATTAATAAATGTTTGTTAAAAAGTTAAAATACGTTTTTCATTAATTTGGACAGTTCTTTCACCATTACTACAAATATTGTTATTTGATATCTATTCTGGTTAAAAATTCACGGCAAAAATGTATGAAACATTTTGATTATAAAATATGACACCCATAATATTACAAGTTAGGTTAGGGAAACATAAAAGTATAAATTAAGTAAAAAGGAAATTTTAATTTACGTTATTGTATCATGTTTATTGCTATTTCGTATAGTAATAGTAAACTACCTAATTTTATTAAAACTCAAGTGTGCATTTGTAACCATATGACCGATTAATGATGATAATTTATATAGGAAGTACCTACCTTATGCGCAAAATAAAAAAAAAACCCATATTTTGCTGTTGTGTCTTAATTAAATAATATAAATCATAAAAGAAATGCTAGTTTCTGGAATTAAAATTATGAATTTATTTATCATAAGTAGTGCTTACTTATACCGTTTACTGTAAGAAAACATTAAAATCAATTTTTTGATGTTGAGAATTTTTGTTGTACCTATATATTTCTTTATTTTTCTTTATGTATTATTTTGTTTAATTTGTATGAACGAATTTTTATACCCGACGGTAGATTTACTTGTTGTACAATAATATTGTGTTTGATTAATATTTAATAGTTTTTTTTTTCGTATTGTGGTATCGGCAAAAAAAAAAAAAAACAGTTTTGGCAAAATAATTTTTTGGAGTCTGCTCAAACCTAGTCATACCTACTCATTAATAATAAAAATATATCTTTAAAGTAGAACAAACATTTTTAATGTAATAAATAAATTCAATATTATTATCAATGAATGAAATTGGAAATCTGCTAGTTGTCAAATGTAGACTTAATTATATAGTATAGGTATTTAGGATACTTACTTTTATCCATTTGATTTGAATCAACAATCATTGTTAGAATAAGTATTGTTATAAGAAATGTGGTCATTAAAATGCTCATGTTCATGATAAATTTTTTTAAATCGTATAGAAAACAACGAACAGAACGCTGTTACTGACATTATATTATTGCATGGAAAAAACAAAAAAATTATAAGAACCCGTTTCAGGTGAATGCCAAATGTTATTTTTTTAATGTCGGTTAGGTTAACAGATTATTAAAATTTGCTTAACAGCGTACAAGAAAATATGTTTGTTAGATTTCGTTGCAGAACTCTGCACATTTTAAAATGATAATTATTGGTCCTATGTGGTAAAAAAACTACAAGTTTTGGCAAATTTTCAAGTTTGAAAACGTTGAATTTGACTTAAAAATTGTTAAAATCGGTTCCAAACTCATTTGTACGTTAGTTTTAACCATCATGTATTATATCTGATTGAAATAAAGCTAACTTATATAATAGAATAAAACTGATCGATATTATCCGATGCAGTTTCTAACGAAAATCAAACTATTGTGTTATGTTAATATTGCTGCACGCTAGTTCTATAATTGTTTAATAATATTTATGTACATCCCTTTTTAATGCTCCAAATTTAAAAATTTTCAGGGCTTAAAATATATTTTTGGGTATGATTATTAATTAATTCCCATTACATTTTTATTCAATTTTAAAAGCATTTTAAGCCATAGAAAATTTTCTAATCTTATTCGATGGATGGATCCAGTGACATTTAGGACGAGACAAAGTAAGTCACTAATTATCGGCTTTTTTTGATTCCACCACTGTTTTGGATACAAAACGGCAAATGTTACAGCTTCTTAGGGAATTACATAGAAATCAAATTTCCTTAAATGAAAAATGTTTAATATGATTGAAGAGTTAAACGTGTTTAGTCTAAATTAAAAAAAAAAAAAAACACGTAACTAGATTTAGCGTGTGCAATATGATGGGAACTATAAAAAATGACGCAGCTTTGAAACCAGAAAAAACAAATAATATAGTTTTATATAATTATATGTGTACAATTTATTGTGCGTAGGTTGCACAAATATGAGATGAATAACGCATACATTGTAAACATGTTATAACATTTTAATATTTAATATTTCAAGATTCTGAGCGTAAGTCACAAAGAATATAAATTTTTATATTCCAAACGGAGCAAGGAATGTAATAATTTTATAATAAACTTTCCTTAACGAAAAGTTTTTTTTGTTATGTTTAAAATTTTTTTTAAAATAAAGGGACAGAAAAATAAGAGGTTATCGGCCTCATGATGGTACAATAATTTTGAAAATGTTGATTATTTTTTGAGTTCCGATCCTAATACAAAGTTGTTGTAAAATTAAATAATGTTTCATAACACCTGAACTTTTCGCACATAATTGAGATGAGTTAATTGCATTCGTGTGTAAAATTTGAAAATTTTCATTCTTTCTTAAAGAGTTTTAATTATTTCTACATCTGATTGTTGGATTGTTCCTACAAAATTTTATGATTCTTTAAAATATAAAGGTAATTGATGATATATATGGTACACAATTTTGAAATATTGTTTTTGAAATTTGATATAAAATCAAACATCTAACATTTATAAAATCACTAAATTTCTGTTTAAAATCTTAATATATAAATGTCATTTAAACAATATTGTCGTATTTGGCGATTTGTGGTTAATTAGTTAACCTAAAGTTAAATTAGTCGTTTCAACCAATTATGTTGTATCTACTGACATTTATAAATAATTGTTACTTTTATTTTTTGTTGTTTTGTAATTTGAGTCCTGCAAGTATGCAAAAATGGTTTAAAACCAATATTACGCATGCATCATACAGAATTTCATAACATATTGAAATATTTCAGTGGACTTGGTGAAATTTATTTATTTTAATAATGCCTGATTACGTTTTTTTGACGTCTGTAAAATTTTTTAGTACATTGTTTTGGCAAGTAATATATTTTTTTTTTTTATTTCAATATCGTGATTGGCATTATATTATTTTGTAAATACTTTTGGAATTGATAAGATTTAAGAATTATTTTAGTGTGAATCAAGCACTGCTTACAATAGTCGGGGGTAATTATATTATGGAGCAATGAAATAGAAACAGTAAGAGTGGTTTATGAAAATAAAAAGGAAAGCATGGTAAATTGAAAAAAGGGATGGATTTAATTGATATGGAATGATATGAGTACTGTCAATGATGGACGTCAATGACCGAGACGAGTGGAGGTATAGGATAAGTGTGCAAACTGACTACAAATATTTGTCGAAATGGCAACGGAAACGACGAAGAATTAAATAATTAAACATTAAATTTTTAACTAAATCTTCCAAATCAGTGTTCCGCTGCAAAGTTGTAGGCACTTCTTCACAAATTTCCTTCTCTCCCCATCCGAAAATCTCAATCTTTTAAAAATGTTTGACTTTTAATTTTGTAAAGAATTCATCTATCAGCATTACAAAACGCCTTTTTTGCGATAAACTTTGGTAGTGGATTTATTCTGAATTATAACATATTTTAATACTGTCAAGATAATGTATAGTTTGTTTGATGAATTTGATTTATAATGCAAAATTAAGAACAACACACTGACGATGCGTTATTAAAATACCCTGAAGTTATTACACATAACTTAATCAGAGCTTAATATCCACAAATTTTGAATCGATTTTTGTTAACATTGATCAAATCAGATAATATTAATCTTTATAAGAATTTGAAAAGTTTTGCCTTACAATTGTTGATTCAAAAGCCTTTTATCTAGTATACCGTTTTTGAACTTAAAACTATTTAAAATTAAATACAATTTAAACATCGTATAATACCTAGAGATATCTGCAAGCGTGTCGCGGTGTTTACATCATATGTACGCCACATGTGCGGGCAGCTGCGAGTAGAACGGTTAAAAAGGTACTAAAGATCACAATCAGAATTCCATTTTATCAAATCAGTTTCAACTCTTCAACTGCCATTTACAGTACAGTGAACACAGATATAAAATTAACTAAACACAATAATTAACATGACATTCATTACCAAAAATTTTGCTGTAGTTTTACTGATTTCAATTGCACCTGTAGCAAAATGCGCCAAGAACTCAAGTGAAAGTAACTTATAATGTTTTCAAAAATATTTTTCTTTGTGTTATTCATTATTTTAACGGGTCCTGATGTCGTACACAACAATTTTTAAATCACTCACATTTTTCGCGTATGATATACAATTAAATCCAACATTGCAACTATATAAGTTGTTCAACATGTACACATTTCTAAAAATGTTTTAAGTCCGTTTTTATAAAATTAAATAAATTATTTAATTCAAATAGGATAAAAGTAGGTATTACTACATTTTTTTTTTTTTTAATTTTAACCTCAACTGTATTTATTAATTTTTCTTATTTTTTACATAAATTGTAACTCTGTAATTATTTTGAAATACGAGTATAGGAGTAGACAAATGTAAAAGTAAGTATTATCTTATTTATTTTGTATTAATAATTTCAAAATTGCTTTGACTGATTCCAACGTTATAAATTTTTACCGAAAAGTTAAGAAGTTATCATTCAAAATCGGCAAATTTTAACGCTATTATAAATAATGGTTAAATAATGGTGAACAATTCATTAGTTCAATGAAAATTAGAACCACGTGAATATGGTGTTTTCAGTCATTCTAAAAACTTATAAAGCTTTACCAGAAAGTTCATCATAAAAACAGATTATTCCTTTAAAAATACGATACGATTTTGTGTTAATTCTGGCCAATTCCTTCGAATTAGTTTAATATCTTTATAAATTGCTTTTCTTTTCTTTAGAATATGAAAATTACTATGAATTTCAAAATTGTGTTTTATGCTGAATTTATAATAAATAAACCGTAAAGAAAATAACAAAATATTTATTTACTTATTTTAAAGTTATCTTATTTTGAAAGAAAACTAATAATTCAATAGATATATAACTTTTCTATGGCACTGTAAATACTAAACACGGGGTAAAATATAATAAGGAACAGCATTATAAAACAAATTACATTCTACATAATTTATATTAAATCTAACATAAAAATAATTAGTATTAATTTAATTTCAATTAACAATAATTTATTGACTTATTTTGTCAGACATAATGCAAAAATTATGTGCTAGTAAGTATCACACCAAATAGTTTTAATTGTCATAAGCAATAAAAAATAAGGGAGTTCATTCACTATAAAAATCAGAAAAATAAAATGAATTTGATTTACACGCACAAACATTCACTTATCCAATTTTTATAAAACTTTTTTTTTTTATTTCAGTTCCTACATCCTACGAATCTTTTGGATCTTCTAGAAGTCATGGGTCTCTAGGATCATCTGAAACTTCTATTAAATACACCGAATCTCGTAAACTCTTGGGATTCACATCATCTTCTAGACCTGAAGGAAAACATTTTAACTGTTTGCAAGGAGCGTTTCTTAACTATAGTACGTTTAGTTATGAATCATCATATATTGTAACATGGGTGTAAATACGTGGAAAGTAACCAAAGGATGGACGTTTTATCCATTTTAACGCTTTTTAAAAGCAATAAAAAAAAAAAAAAAATCTATCAAAGTACTGTTTCTGTGTGTGCTCAAATATTTTAATTGTTTTGAAAAAAAAAAATCAAATTTATAAGTTTTATACCTACAAAAAAAAAATGAATGGTTTAGGAGTAGGTGATAATGTAGAGTGTGTCACGTGTTTAGTATGATATAGAATAAACAATTAATCTTTGATTCAGTTATTGAATTCCTCCTGAAAAAATTTAATTTAAAAGTTATACAACGAAAAGCACAGAAACTAGTGACTTATAATATTATTACAGTAAAAAATATTTGACTACTATTGATACGTTTAAATGATATCTAATCAAAAATTTTGTTTTTAACATTTAATAAATGCGAATTTTTTTTAAAATATTGATTGAATTTAATGTTAAATTAAAAAGATAAGTATCGTAAAATTGAATGATATCAACGTAGGTACACACTAATTACGAAATATTCACAATTTTCCTTCTTAAAAAAAACACAGATGTTCCAATTTATGATTCTAGACGACGAATTTGACATTAAAAAATAAATCGATTTTAAATGGATTCTATCCCAATAAAAATATTTCGAAGATATAATTACTGTAGGTTATAACAAAAACGTACAAATGTTGTTTGATGATATTGTTTTGATGGTAAACAAATAACATCTATTAACACTTTTAAATGTTGAAATACAATTCTCAAATAGTCAAAACATTGATGTTCGAATGAGAACATGGAACTATATTTTGTTTATTTGAGGAGCAAATAGTTTTCGTCGATTTTCACTATAATACTTACAAATAATTTATCGACGTATAGTTTATAATTGGCGCTATTAAAAATTACACCATAATTTCACATACTTAAGTATTTGATTACAAAATCATACAAATTTAAAATGTATATTTTTTATTTAGCAAGTCCAACCACAGATGTTAAATTTACGAAATGTTGTAATTTTACTTCAGGTACAGAATATGTGATTTAAATAATAAGATTAAATCTTAAAGTAATTTTTTAAATAGAAACGTGAGTTTAGTGGATATTACGCAGACAGTTTTTGTTAAATCAATGATTTGAAAAGACGTTTAGCATGAAATGCTGTACTTGCTTTCCATGCGATCATTAATATTTTATAAAAATGTCAATTCCGAGCAAACTTCGGAGACAAATACTCTCATCCCATAATGAATTTTAAAATTCTATAATCATACAGGTTGAGGTTTAAATTTTTCTGTTTTAGTATTAAATGTTTAAAATTATTTCATTGCATTTGTATCTGATTGAGAAAATTAGCGCCAAAACAGATAAAATTATAACAATAAAATTATATTACGATTTATACGATATTAACAGTATTTCAAAATCATCGCGTTTGGACTTGTCGTTTGCTAACAATATGTGCTAAATTCATTTATTTGCCAATAAACGTACGGATTTTAACAAATAAGGTATTTTAAAAGTTTTTTTACACGCATTTCATTGATTAATACCTTATTTGTTTTTAGAAAAAGAAGATGAACTAAGTAATGAACTAATGAAATCTCGTTTTACACATTTATCTTTCAATGCTATTTTTAACGATTAACATGTGTCGTATACGTGGATTCACTAACTACTCATACAACACAAGAACACACTGGAAGTCTACGTTGCTTCTCGCTTACGGACACACACACACACACACATACATACAACTTATACTCCAGCAACTCTGGAGTGTAGGCAAATAATAAACGTCGTATGTAGATTAAGCTAAGCACATTATTACAGTCTTCCGTGGTGATCGAGTCACACGATCTCCTCAGAACTCTTCTTTTTCCCTTAACTTATGACTTATATAGGTATCTACTACTTTTAACTATAAAATTGTATTGTTTTATTCCTAATTTAACTTCATATTTTATTTTAGAGTTGTTGTAACAATATTCCCTTGTTGTAAATCTAATTTTGATCCTGTATTGTTTTATCCTGTCTATAAACACCAAACATTTAGGCATTACAACTAGATATGTAATTATAATTGTTATTAGTTTTAGACTACCTTCAAGAATATTTCGATCACCTATATAAAAATATAGACACTTCAGGTAAATCGTTTTAAATTTAATACTACTAAATATTAAATATTAATTTTCAAAAGAGAGATTTGAAAATAAATAATTTAATTCAATTAATATTAACAGCTCACACTCTAAATGTCTCAAAATTTTAAACAACCAGTATTTTTAAGATCGGTTCCACATTACTCTTAATACATAATATCGTAATGTCTTTCAACTAAAACGCATAATAGTTAAGAATTTAGGTTAGCAATCAAAAATGTTGATAATAAAAATAATATATTTGTAATTAACTCTAGTCAAATTTGTTTTTTTATATTTGTAGAAATTTTAATTCATCCGGATAAATTTTGTAGCTCAGAAATCGAAGGTTTGGAAACATTTAACATTTTTTTTTGCATTTTTGTACTGAAACAAATGGAAAATACCTAATTTCAATTTAAAAAAATGATTAGTGATTATAAATACATACAGAAAAATAACTATATGGACAAAATAACAATAGTTATTTGGGCAACTTTTATAATCATTATAGTGAAGAAACATACGAGTCAAAGTTACTTTTGAATTTCTACAATATATCTTTGTTGAGTCAGCGTATTAAATATGTGACTGAAATTTTTAAGTCCTCTGGGTAGTTTTATATAATAGTATAGTTGAATAATTCATTGATTTAAAACGAAACCCATTTTTATGCGTGATAAAATAAACTTACTACTACCAATCAACAAATTAAAAGTCAACCAATCGTGTGATTACATAGAATTAAAATCGGACAGTGAACGTTCAACATGCTCAAGTAAGTGTGAAGAAAATTTAGAATCACTAATAAAACTAAATAAAATTAGAATTAACGTTCCTTATTATATTACCAATTGAAAGTTGAACAGAAAAAAAAAACGTTTTATTTAAATTATTATTTTTATTTTCGGAAAGTAACGGAGATGTAGTGATTTCTCTATGACATATTTATTTTCCTGGAAATACTTAGGCAGTATGAGACATAGAATGCTCAAATCATAACAAAATTTGGTGTGTAATAAAATGTCCAGTTGACTTAAGATAATAGGTATTTTATTGAAGGTTTTTTTGAATTTTGATTATTTTTTTTTTATCTAAACCCGAAAATTAAAATTTCTTAAAAAACTTTGCAATTTTTATGTTTGTAAATTTTCGCGAAAATTATGACGATACATCATGCAATAAGACAAACTAACATTATTTGTCATACTATTAAATATTAAACAATGTATAGTTTAAACGGTTTTGTTTAATACTTAATAATATAGTACTTAATATACTTAAAAATGGGAGTTTTAATTTTTAATTGATAGTTAAATTACATTTGGTACCTACTGGTTAAGTCGGAATTCACAATATTATTAATATTCAGACAAATGGTTGTGTGTTACTATAAATATTTGAAATATTTCAGAGTGTTTGCATGGATTTAAATAAATTTGTTTTTATATAAATTATTGTTATTTAATTAAACGTCTTGTGAACATTTGTAAGACCGATAAATGTGTTCCTAAACTATATAGATGAGATGCAGATATTAATTGGTAAAAAAAAAATTTGTTTAATTAATAGGTTTTGAAATTTATTCAAAATTTATTTTTTGGTGTAGATTATGAATTGATCTAGATTATTTTGACTCAACCACGATATCACGTGTCTAGGGAATTGTTGTCGTCTTGCGTGCGCACACGTTTTTTAAAATCTTAAAATACATCATCAGTGCATACGTTATCCTTAAAACGTTCACAAAACTTAAAATTTACAGTTCATTTTATCAACACTGATTGTAAGACAAATAAGACTAAAAGGTAAATTTACAGGAGTGTGGCAGAACCTATCATTTTATATTGTCTGGACTTCGGAGTTTTAGACGGTTGATCGGAGAAAATTGAACAGGGTATGAATGTGGTAGAATGCTTATAGATAGACAAGTGCAGTGACAAGAAACAATAGAATAAGGAATGAAAATATAAGAGTTAATACCTAATAGTGTGGCAAAAATAGTGGATAAGATGAGAGGAGATGGATTGAAATGGTTTGAGCGTTAGATGAGAAAAGTGGAATATGAAGCAGTATGATTGATTATGAATATTGCCGTTAAAGAATAAATAAGTAGAGGAAAATAACTATTACACATGAAAATTGAAATTTAGTACAAGGGGGGCCGACCCTAATTAGTTGTGACAAAAGTAAAAAAAAAGAAGAATAAGAAGATGAAGAATAAGAATATACATATCATATGATTAAGGGAAAATTAATTTTAGTTTATTTATTTATATGATATGTGTCTAGAATGTTTATCGTTTGAAATTAATTATTATATCTTTGTATTTTTATTTTAATAGACACAGGAGATAGTTTTCTGGAACATGCATTTTTTAAAATGAGTATGCAAAACTAATGTGAATTGCCATTTAATTTAATTTTACCTACATTATTAAATCATTTTATTGTGAATAACAATATTTGATTAAATTAATTCCATAAAAAAAACTTAAAATTATTTACAAAATATTTCAGATACCTAAAGATAAATTCAATTATACTTTGTTTTATATATCATCTATTTCATTATCTATAATATTAACTATAAAATTTTTAAATCATTATCTTATATATGATACGCAAAAAAATAAATCAGACAATGTATTATAGAATAATTGCGTAAACATAAATTTAATGATTTTATGTTTTTTCCAAAGATGTGACTTTTTTTATATAAATAAACTCTTTTCATAATAAAAATATCCAAACAATACTAAGTAAATTATTTGGACTTTTTAAATTTAACATATTATTTATAATTATATACATTCATTGTATATTGAATAACTAATATATAAAAAGTTAAATTAAAAAACAATGTGAATGCTATTGCTGATTTAATTTGTAACAAATATGTTTAGACCTGAAATCTGTTAATGGACAAAGTAACTTTTTGATATCATTTTACATGCATATTATGAATAAATATGTTTATCGCTATCGATGGAATGGAAATAAATTTCACTAGAATGAATTTAAATTTTTCTCAGAATCTATACAGATTAAAAGAAGTGTGATATCGTCTCTGTTTTAAAAATTTGAATAAACAAATTAAAAAGTTTTGACCGTTAGCACACCTATAGTTATACCAATACTGAATGAAAAGTGTTGAATAGTTTAGTATAGAAGTTAACTAATTTTAAAGTCTCAATAAGCAAACACACGATTGGTCAATTACTTTTGCTATACCAACGTTGTATACTAATATGAAACGCAAAAACATTTTTAAATGAAAGATTGCACGTGAGATTAAATTCAAATAAACAAAATCATGATAATATAATCCATCTTATGCTTTAAAATTTGCCTTTGTCTTTTGACGTATAGCTAGAAATCATAGAACTAATTGTAAAAATAATTTAATTTATAAATATATTTAACAAGTACCTTGTAATTGTTTATTATTTTACAATACAATTTATGTCCCACAAAAAAACGAATAACGACAAATTTACTTTATAAATTAATATTTTTAAATCAAATTATTCTAAAAAATTGATTGAAAATTAATATAAAGCCGTAAAATAATAGTTCATCAAATTTTAGTTTTTAGATATTCTATTAAAATATATATTAATATCTCGTCCTGATTAAAATATTATTGTATTAATTTACATTATGTAAAATATTTCAGAATTCATAAGTGATTATTTAGTATACCTATCTAACACTAGTAAATATTTAATTGGTAAGTTTTTTACAATACATAAAATGAAAAATATTATTAGGTACTTTACTATTCTTGACTCAGGAAAACAAAACAAAATATTTTTTAATAATTATACAACAAAAAATCTTTTAATATATATACACAACAAAAAAGGGTAACAAATTATTATACATCAAATATTCTCAATTATAATTCATTTATTTCTTCAAAAAATAATCATATTGCAAAATTTATTATCATTGGGTTAGCTAAATTTGTGTATTTTTTTCTAATATTGCAATATTTGATTTTAAAATATTGTATTTATATTCTCAAGAGAGTTTTATGAACACATTTAATTCGAACACAAAATACACTTTGATTTTCTATGACATGAAACAATTTTAAAATTAGTTTGCGTAACTAAAACTTTTTGAAACGGTAACTAGTTTGCAAGGTTTAATTCGAAAAATGATATTAAATTGAAATTAAAATGAAAATGAAAAAGCATTGGTTGTAAAAATAACGATTTTGAGCAAGTTCAGTAACCATAAAATCATTAATACGTTAAGATTCAAGTTATAGAAAAAAATATACACAGATTTCGCTTTAGGGTAGATCGCATCTTTGGGTAGTTTATTAGTCGAGATTTGAAAGGCTGTTTTTCAATGCTTTAAAATGACTTTTAAGCTTCGACCTCTATACAGAGACTATGACTTTCAGTAAACTTTAATGATTCAAATATTCTACAAGCCATTAAACAATTTCTTTTAAACTTGTATGACGTTTTGTCATACAGCTTTTTATATTATAGCTTTTTTAGCAGTTTGCATTCACTAAATGATCAACGTCACACAGTGGCATTTTAATCCCTATATCCATATTGTCAGATAAATTTCTAATTGTTGACAGTCAATAGACAAAATAACAAATTACAGATTCTAAAAATAATCGCAGAAATGACCAATTTTTGCCGATATTCGAATTTTTTATTTTTAGTTTCGCAATGAATAATGAACTTTTGTAATTCGTAAATAAACACACTAGTATACTTGTTTTATTTTAAAATTTTATTTAAAAATACATTATTTATTTATGTTTAAATCAAATAAATTGCTAATTTTTTTTCTCGTTACTTTACAGAGTACCGAGAGGCTGATTATAATATATATTGTGAAAAAATTAATAGTTGAAAAATGTACAAACATGAAAACTATTAATCAATAATCACATGTACCTAAAGTATAATATTTAGTTTTAATACGTAATTAGAACATTCATGTTCGCGGAATTAAGTACTTTTTTGTTAAACTTATTTTAACTTTACTAGTAGGTAATTTATATTATTCTATTTGAACACAAAAATGTGTAACTCACTGTCACAATCACTTTTTTTATAATGATTTTAGGTGATTTGATATACTTATCAATTAAGGTTTTAATTTTTTTTGTGACATTTTCTAATTACTATATAAGTAGTAGGTATCAAATATATTTTTAGTTGTAACATAATAGTATAAATATAAGTGATGAGTAATTACCAAAATTGTATTTATTTTGTTATTAATTACATTGCGACTTCCGACATCCATTACTGTTATATATTTTTTCCTGAATCCCATTTTTAAGAATCAAACGTTATCAAAAATAATGTTATCCTGAATAATGTAACAATAATTATTAATTTCTGTATATTATATAATATTATTTTAACGTAAACAACAGATATATAATTACGTTATATATATATTTATACGTTTCTAATCAAGAACAACATAAATATTCATTAAAAGATTTTCCGACGGTTATGACTTAAATGTCCGAAATTCAACAAATTTATAAATCATAACATCAAAGAGCCTGACGATGCTAATATTTTAAGTCTCGATACTCATGCATTTTCTAGAACTTTCAATGTTTTATAGTTGGACAAATTTACCGTGTAAAAAAAACCAGTCGCACCTCGTAGAATGGTCCGATTTCAATAGTTCTAGACTTAGAAGTCCACGTTTTACTTAAATTTTAGATTTTATTGCTGAAAACCTCCCAAAAAACTTATTAAAAAACTTATAGTAATAGGTCAAATTAAAACTATTACTATAAATTATTACTTTAGAAATTAAAAAATTAACATCCAATGTGAACTGAAAATTTTCTTCTTCTTTTCAGTAAAAAAAAATTAAAAACCTGCGATGGATCAGTCTAGGTCACGTGGGTAGTTTGATGAAGTAGCGACTACGCTTTTGGTGGGTCACTGGTTTGGGAATATTGGTTCAAACGTTCTATTTAATATCTAAAACTAATAATAAATCGTTGCATTTGAAAAAACGATTCTGAGCGAGCTGGTAAAAACTAAATTCGACAATAATAATGGCTCAAAAACTTCACAA
Source organism: Hormaphis cornu (assembly GCA_017140985.1). Lineage (NCBI taxonomy): Eukaryota > Metazoa > Arthropoda > Insecta > Hemiptera > Hormaphididae > Hormaphis > Hormaphis cornu. Next base: position 12,856,608 of record CM029362.1, read on the forward strand.
GTCATAAAAAAAAAAAAAAAAAAATATATATGAAATTAAATAATGTATAAAAATTTTAATACGTAATGGCCTCCCGATTATAATGGTATTGGTTAGGTTAGTAAATCGTAGACGTTTAGAAATAATCAAATATAATAATTATTATAAAACGCATAAAATTGTAATTTAAATTGAATATAAAATATTTTCTAGAATTGTATTCCCTAAATTAATCGTACAAAATACTTTGTTTGTTTAGGTGTGTTTATGTTTTTAGATTCTGAGCTAAGCAAAGAAGCTATTGATTTTACAAAGATGTGTGTTTTTATTTTTTTTTTTATTTTTGTGTCTAAGACACGTGTAGCTCCTAGAGAATTGCTCCGATCTTCAACAACAGTACCTGTTTCCGGTAGAAAATTTTATATCCTTGGTGCATTATCGATTGTAATTTTTCAAAATTTTCAATTCCAAAAAAGGGTTTTCAGGAAAAACAAAAAAAAAAATTTAAGAAAAAACTGAAAAAAATACGAAAAACGCATTTTTGACAAAATCAATTTTATTAATTAGTCATAACTCCTAAAATAATGATTGGAAAGATTTGATATTTTCACACAATGTTCACATTTTTAATTTACAGGTGTTAGGCGAATTTCAAAACATTTCACAATTTTTTAAGCTAAATATAAAACTTTTAAATTTTATTGTCATTTAATTTCAATAAAAACTTAAATTTTCTAGAAAAAGTTTTGAAAATTTAATACATTGTTGACAACATATATAACTGTTCGTAACTAAAAAATTTTAAAAATCGTTTGACACAATTTTTTTTATAGTCGTTTTAGTTCTGAAAATTGGCCAAAATTTGTTATTTTGTGTTTTTTTTTTTTGAAAAAATAAGTATTTAAAAATTTCAAAGAACTTGTCCCAGTAGTTTTAAAGAGCGTACAAGAAAAGTGTCGATAAAATGGTGCGTCACACTATAATATTATATATTGTTCGTCGACTGGGTGCCGCGCTGGTTCGAATTCAACTCCCGGAAAAAAGTTTTTTCTCGGATTAGTTGATCCGAGATGGTTTTTTATTTGAAACGCTGATTATTTTTTTAACAATGTTTTAGATGTTTTCGATCATAAAATCCAAATTAAAGATTGGACCAAGCTGAAACTTTTACACAATACCAAAATAGGAAAGATACAGATTTGACAAGAGTATTTATTGTTAAATTTGTTTTTACTACAACGTATACTAGACAACTGAGGTCACTCAGAATCGTATTTTTGAAGGTAATGATTTATCATTGCCGTAAAATCCTTTTAAATAATATATATTCATATTTTAAGTCAACATATTATTTATATATTAATACAAGTATCTACACTAACAATATTTACCAAGCATTAATTAACATTATTCTTAATTTTATGTTATAATTTGAAATTGAAAAAGAGGAGGTTTAACTAAATATTGGTAGTAAGACCAAAAAAAAAGTTTAAATTCAAAATTCATCTAAAAAATTAAGTAACTGTAATAACATAAATAGTTACTTTTATTTGATGGTTAGAATTTTTTTCGAATTTCTTTGTGAAGTATCACTCATTTTAGACAATCATTTTTGCATTCAATTTCTAGCAGTTATTTATAGTCACATGGAATTTACCAGAAAATGTAGCAAGGATAATAAAAACTTATGAGATTTAACAAAAAAACTTTTGGGTTGGTTGGGGATTAAAGATTGGCAAAATTGCTATGTTTAAGCCGGTTGCATTTTACCCATAGTTAAAACCTTAAGTACATAGTAAAATATTATACATAAAGTATATTCAGGAGAATATTCTTGAGTTCTTGATATAAATTATTGACAAATACCATTATCTATGATCTGAGGACTGTGATTAATTTAAAACATACAAAATTTCGTACTTATGGTAAGTTAGAAGTCAAGGACTCTAACACTGAAGTTATTACTATTATTTTGTTAGTAAGTTGTTGATATATTTTTTTTTAAACTACTTTTAAGTTCTTTATTGTAATGTGCCAATAAAAGCTGTTTGACTTGAAGATTTTGATATTATATCTAAGATAATTGTTACAATAAGTTAAATTGTGTACTAAGAATTCCTCATTGTGTGATAAAGTATTTTGAGAACTGAATTGAAAAACTTTAGATTCCAACTAATTTTAAACTCTGAAATATACTACCTATGTATTACTAGTGGCTACTGGCTGCCATACAATAAAAATTACCGTCTACCTAAGAACTAAAGTAATTAATTCACACACTAGAATAAAATACAAAATATATTTATAATTTAATATTAAAAATTTAAACTTTGTTATTTTATTTTGGTTTTTTAACTATATATTTAACCATCACAAACCATACCCATAAGATACTAAACTAAGTATTTTAACGTTATGGCTAAATTGGTGAAAAATTGGGTAGAAAGAAAACAACCGAATATTTTCCATTTTTGAGAATATTCTCCAAAAAGGTTTTTACCGTAATTTTATATCACTAGCCCTACATAGCTCAAATTCGGATTTGGATGGGACGGCCAGATTTTACCATAGTATAGTTTGGACTGTGGGGTTCAAGATGACTATGTTCGAAATTTAAATCCAATTTCTGAGTTTAATTGAGCTCAGGAAATTCGTTATTAATTAAGCAAGAGTTGTATTTAAGATCTTAGCTAGATTATTATCTCTCAATACTATTCATGTCCATTCCCTGTAACCAGTGTCCCTTGTCCAATTCTTTTTTGAACCACCGTTTTTTGCGTTGTAAAAAAACGCTATGACATAAAATTGAAAAAATTTTTTTCTTTAAACTTAGTGATATATATGCACGGCAATACGGTTGAAATTTTGCAAGTGTGCAATTTTTTCATGATCTAAGTACGCAGCATTTGTGCACATGTGCAAACAATTAGAATCAATATAATGTACCGAAAATTACTTACGTAATTTTATGTTTATTCGTATCAGTATGTTTTTTTAATCGTCATTA
>CM029362.1:12894399-12944947 GCA_017140985.1 Hormaphis cornu
GATTATGAAATATTTTACGAAACGACTAAGTGTTATTATTTTTATAAACTTTGACGTTTCGGAAACCATTTTTTCATGAAAATAAGTGAAGCATTTTTGTAACTCCACGGTACAATCGTTTACTCTTATCTGTTAGTGTTCACAAGCTCACGCTTACTTTTCATCCAGTACACAAACGATAAACAACAAAAATAAAAATTACAAACAAAAAACATAATTAATATTTGTACGTTTAATAATGAAAAATATACAAACCAATATCCTGACATTATCTTATCATTACCAAAACTTCTTATATTTAGTATGTTGACACCAACATGAAGATTTTTTTTTTCAAATTTTTTACTAGTTAAAACTAATAAGTTATTCAATCAAATACGGGTTTTTGTCACGCGCGGTCTAAAAAAGTGAAAATTATTATCTTGAATACATGGGAAAAGTGCCGTACTTTTAATATATTTTTGTGTTATGTTGGACAACACGTGTGAAAATAATTAAAACACTTTTGTTGATTTACGAGTGTAATGTGTTGATTTACGAGTGTAATGTGTTGTTTTCGAGGATCTTTTAGAAATAAATTCTACGCACAATGTATACCATATAAACGTGCAGACTTTGACATAATTAACTTTTTATTTTTCAAGAGATCTACTTTCAAAAATGCGAACAATAATCGTCACGAAGCAATTACAAATTTGTCGTATTCAACTTAATATTTCTTTTCTTTTTTTGGTGTATAAAAAAAATAAAAAACTTTTAAACGTTGTCAGAATCATTTACATCAAAAACTACTTGTTTAAAAGTTAAGAAAAACAATTGGATAAGAAAAAAATAGTTACTACTTTGACTGTTTTTTAAGATCCAATCGTTATATATTTTATTACATGAAAAACAAACAAGAAATAGTGACCTGAGTGTGCAATCGATTGTTTTTATTGTGCGTATAGTTTTGCGCGGAAGGTAATAAATGCGATATAGATAATGGACGAAAAGCCATCAAAAGAGTTATTTTATTTTCACGTGAATCCGCAATATCTATACACGTTCAAAAAACTAACAAAAAAATGTCTTACACAAAACATTTATAAGAATATAGAGAGTGAACCGTGACATATCCACAAATTTTTTAAAACATTTTTCAGACAGTTGTTTGATTCATTCATTACTTAAAATGTCAGACGTATTCAATTTTATTATATACATTTGTGGTTTTTACGTAAATTATTCGAGTAAAAATTCATTTGCAAGCTCTCCAAAATTACGTTCCACACTAACCCACTAATATTAGACAGAACAGGGTCACGAAAACGTTTCGTATGCGTGTTAAAATAAAAATTTTTGTTTAATTCCGTTACGAATTTATAATAATACAATTTTACTTACGATGGTTGTACATTTTTTTTAGAAATACTAGGTACACTTGGAACTTTTACTCTGCGGATGTGATAACTATACGACTAGGATTGAGCAAGTAAAAATAAAATTTATGAAATCGTGTTACTTAGTACGGTGATTATTTTTCTGGATATTATAACTAAATCGACAGGGTATTTCACACAAGTCTCGATATTAATTTGTAATTGTTTTTTTTTTTTTTTCACTTGAGATAACGGCAACACTGAAATTTCTCGCATAGATATAGAAGACTAATTTAATATTCGAGGACCGAAGGGCAGAATTGATAAACAAATGATAAGCACATCAACGAACGTAAACAATCAATACGTCGTTTCTTAGTATTTCTTTTTGATGTCAGAACCAATCGGTAACCCCACATGTTTTGTTAGTAAAATGCCGTTAGACTTGTGTCTTTAATCGGACGGGACTCAAGGATATTTGAATATTTTACTTATCTGCGTCCCTAACTGAATTTGAGTATTGATAAAACTTTCAAGTCGTTAGTTTGAAGCAGTTCGTGAAAGAATTTCGTCTACAAATTTTATCTTTTTATTCGAGCATCGGAAACGATTTCAAACGAATACTGTTGTTCGAGTGTAAGCAGTTTGCGGACGAGAAACGTGTCCGAGTGATCGGACACAAACGTTATTAGGTCGTCCAATCAGTTTTAATGGCGACTTAACAACGAATTCACAACACATTAGAGGCGGTTCGGAAAAATCGGGGGCTTAAAGAGGACGTGTAAATGTTGACACGTCGTTATTTGATCGCTATCTGCGACTCCGGGACAAAATAACGTGTCATTTTGTCCGTGAGAGGGTAAAAAAAAAAAAAGGCGCGTGTGTATCAATTTCTCCGCCACAAATTGCCTTGTCACGTCGTGTTTACCACTCGTCATCTCGCGGATCCCAACGCACCCCTACGCCACTGTCCTCCGAGTATATCCACTGTCTTTAAACGTCGTCATGCTTTTCACTTTATAGTGTTTTGAAGAATATTTATTTTTAAAAGTATTTAAAGTTCTACCGAATTACATTGTCTTCGAAGTATTTAAAATACTAGGTGCTCAAACACTATGAAAAGTATGTTTAAATAAACTCTTGGTAAAACGGAAAGATTGAAAACGATCCAACAAGGTCGATGATTGTAGTCGTTCCACACAACAGTTTTCAGAATTATTATCGGCACCGATGGATCAATTGTTACGTCTGAAACAAAACCGTCTAAATTTTAATAATTTGCGCGTGATAGAGAGGGTTGCTTCTAGCCCCCTTAAACTGCTGTGTTATAACTAATTTAACGAGAAAATGATTTTAAACACGGTTAATTAACACTTAAAAGTATCCGATTGATTAATATAGTGTTAGTTAACGAAAAAATGTATTTAAAATATTGTTTAAATGATTACAAAGAAAAAGTATTGAAAAAAGTATTCAACACTACCGAAAGTATTTGAATTCTTTTACCCAAATACTTTATACAAGAATGTACCATTGTTCTAGTTTAAAATTCAAATAGACATGCTTTATACAAAGTCGTGATATTTTGTGACCGTATAATATGACGAGTGTGAAATACTGTAACACAGACGCCGCCTGACGAAGAAGAAAAACCGTTTTCGGGAAAAGTGATTTGAAGAAATAGATATAAGAACTAAAGTTCACAAGATACTTTTTAATCACCGTATTTACAATGGTAAAATATCTATAAATCGCCTGGTTTCAAGGACGGTAGTTTTAATCCCCCAAAACCCGAAACCTTCCGCATTTACCACTATCAGTAAAAAAAAAAAAAAATAAATATTTTATCTAGAAAAAAAAGTAAAATTATCTTGCCGGTGGAGTCAATCACTGTAGTGCATAAATAAATCGTTGCTTACTATAATATTACGATTCTGATGGCGGGTTTTGATAGTCAAATTCTTAGCAGATTTTGGATATTTTTATTGAGTTGCATATATAACTTAGGTGTATAGCTATTTAAAAATGGTCAAAAATTGTAGAAATTTGAATGACGTTTGAAATTCATTTAAATCTAACAATTTTGGGTAGTTACTGAACAAATAATAAAAAATAATAATAACATGCAAGGTAAGAACAACGTTATTTATAAACCAAAAATGTGTTTTCCGAAAAATATAAGTTTAATACATTCATTGCTATGATCATAATATACAATTCTAAGATGTTGATATTTTTAACTGGATAATTTTTCTAAAAAAAAATTGTCACGAATACGTTTTTAGCTAGATAAATAAGTAGTGAATATACAAAAGAAAAAAAATATGTTTTTAATGGCAATCGCCTTTTATGATATTGCAGGAGAAAATGTCGTTGATCGTTTGTAATTATAAAAAAAAAAAAAAAAAAAAAAAACAATTCCATCTTGAATAAAATGGAATTATTTATTTTAATAAATGTTAGTTCAAATCAGAGGGTATTCATTCACTTGATTTCACAACCAGCACGATTTGTCGCAACAAATTAAATCTTTTTGAAAAGCTTTAATATTTTATCATTTTTTAAAAATCATCATTATTTTCTTTCTACAGCCATAACGCAAATTAATTATCTTATTCGGTATTAAATCATCGAAAAATACTATACCTCTCTTCGATAAACTACAAATACAATAGGAAATCCAAATGTTTTTTGGGTTTTCGTTAATCGTTTTCAAAATCGATGAATATAATGTGCTGTACGTGAACGGTGATTTTTTGGCGAACACTTCATAACATTGCAATTATCGTATGATGTTTTTGTAATCGACTGTTGACGAAACAATAACCAAGTTTATTTGTTTCTTTTCAATCAATTAGCAGTCGAATAAAGCAAAAATAAAGGTTATTTTCCTATCGGGTTTTCTTTATTCTACGTTAAAAAAAAATCAAAAATGCCATTAGTTGCCAAAGTTAATTTTTTTTTTTTTTTAAGAAAACGTTTTGGTGGCTATTTTAATTTTTAAATCACCATGCATTGCATGTTTAAAACTGTCTTTATTGTCTGCCTGCATATACTCGTAATGGTATTTTATAATCTGAAAATAATTAGAATACTACTTAAAATATTATTATTTTATTACAATATTTTTTTCATAAAAACCGAGTATTTTTGTTTGAAAATATTTACTAATATTTTTGTCTAGATACTTTTTGACCAGAACCTAATAACTTTTCCGCTTTCAGCGCATCTTGTATAGCCGTTTACAAAACATGTTTCCAGTTTTATTAGACTTCAACGTGTTACCGTTGAGGTCATTTCACTGCGCTGTTTAATCTTCATATTATGCAAATTACTCCGATTAGTTTCATCTTAATATTATTTCCGTACGAAAGTAAATTTAATGAAAGTTGAAATAATAATATTTCAATTGAATTATTTGTACATTTTACGAATAATAAGTAGGAAACGTTGTTTTTTAATATTACGAATCGGGTGGCTTAGAATTAACCAAAAAAATTAATAAATTAATAATTGTAACCATAGTGTTTAACAATATGATTTATAATCAGTATTGGTTGTCTATGGAAATTTAAAATCTAGTTGATATTTATGAAATTTTAAACAAATATAGTTCAAATTGAACAAATCGAAATACCTTAAAACATTACATGTCAAGCAAAAACCTTAAATCTTATACAAATTCAGTTCAAAATTACGAAAAAAGTGCTTTGGTTATTGAAAAAAAAAAAAAAATAATAAGTAAAAACATTTGTAAAATAATAAATGTTTTCATAATTTAAGTGATTGGAGTTTATCATTATGAGAAATGTATGAAGTATGATTGGTTATTATAATTTACTGTTACTTATATACAAAAAAGGTCGGCCATTTTTCATCGCGTTGATGGTTGATATATATAGCTTTTTATGTACGTTATTTAAATACCTTATTTTCAAAAATAATACTTAATAACGTAACGTTTTTATGAAAAGAATTACTTTTCAATTTGTGTATAAAAAAAAAATATGATTTAAGGCTCTACGGTTCCGGGAAAAAATATGATGAAAATTAATAAACATACATTATTATATGTACTTTTGAAATGAATTTCGTATCGAATTTTCCAATTACTATGTATTTTATTTTTTGTGTATAACGAGAAAACCATGTTATATATAACGGCGTAAAACAATGTAAAAATTGTATTTGATTTCTTCCGTAATTTATTCTCGCTGTAATAATTTTATGTCAAAGGAACAATTAGATTAAAATATTACTAATAAAACCCGTTTTCAGCTGTATTCATCTGTTACATGAAAGTTGAACGTAAAAAGATATAGTTTCCAAAGCAAAAATTAATGTCGTCAAATCATCACTACTCAAATTTGATTACCAGCTGTCAATTGAAGAATCACTATTGATTATAATTATTAAAATCATCGCTTTCATAAAAGCTTGGATAACTAAGCGATTTTATATTACATTAACGGTTTTACTATATGAATATTCATTAGTTTCTCAATCGTTATAATTTAATTTTGACAATACATAATATATTGTTCGTGGTAACATACTTGTATTGTAGTTGCTTGAAAAAGAAGCCATTAAGTTCCGAATTCGAAGAACACGATTCCAAATAGTTCCAAATAAGTTCCAAAATATTGGGCCGAGTCTTGAGTCAATCGGCCAAAGTGGAGGGTCTGGCCCCCGGTTTTCGTAATTTCGATACTAACGAAACCATTAAGTTCCAAATTCCAAGAACACGGTTCCAAAACATTGGTTTTATTTACATCACTCTAGGATCAAGTAGGGGGGAGGGCTACACGAAGATGGCCCCCCAATCGAATATGTTTTTTTCCAAGAAAGGATCCGAGTTCCAAATTCTAAAAACCTGCTTCCAAAGAGGTACCAAAATATCGGCGCAATTTCGATTATGAAATAGCGCGGTGGTGTGGGGGGGGAGGGGGGTTTAACTTTACGTACCCACGTCGAAATATTTGTCGAGATGAAAGTATAAAATCGACCGTAATATTCGACCGAGAAAGCATTGCGATAAAAACACCCCAGACATGGCTGTATTATACGCGACGTCAAGCGACTATTATATTATTATTGTTATTGTTATGATGTACGACGGGCTCGAAGAACGTGGGTATTTGACCGCTTTCGGAGTGAGAAATTCGTTTGGAATAAAAAATGAAAATAAATACAGCAGCCTTATCTCGTGCCGGCGCTGTTCGCGGGCACGAGCTTATCCTCGTGAAACAATTTCTTTTTTCTTCCCCGTTTCATCCTCTTTTTTTCCCCCGACCCGTTACCGGATCGAGCCGGGGTCAGACACCTTCCCGGTTTTCGACACGCCACGGAGACCGCGGTTCGTCTATTATTTCCTCCGTGTTTATTTTTATTTTTTCGCGAACTCCTCGGTTTTCTCCTCGTCTCCGCCTACGGGTTTCGGTTTTCCCGAAAAGCCTTCCGACGCGGTTTTTCGATAATAAATCATCAGAACAATATAAACCCTCCGCGTTCCCTGAACGGTTCACACAACGCGTTTCGGGCCGTTTTTGCTCTCTCTCTCTCTCTCGCCAAGTTAATGTTACACTTTGCTGTACAGTGTACATCCACCTATGACATACAGGGTAGTCCACTGAATGAATTGACTTTTGTTTGTCTTTTGTTTATGTGCTCAAGTTATTGGGTATAACAAAAAGAATTTCAGCCTGTTCAACGTATTCATTTAAATTTCTAAAAAATTACTAAAAGGACTTTGGAAAGAACCTTCGGTGTGTCCTAGAGTCTGGGTTGATGTACCGTTGATCGACGTTGTGCGTATAGGATGAATTTTACGCCGGCCGAGTTATGAAAATATTCAAGTGTGAAAAAAATTGAGACAATTTCATGAACATTTAATAATGATTGTTTAGAAACGTCACAAAAAAATAACTTATTGAGTTGAAATCAGATTAATTTTCAACTATCGTCTTCTTTTGACTGGATGATAATAGTTTGGTTTTTTTTTTTTTCATTAATGTTTCGTATCGATATTTGAGTTCTTCAAGTCGACTATAATGTTAGAACAATTCGATTTTGTTTTTAAAATAATTATTTACGATAAAATCATAGGAAATGCGATTTTTGCAGTTCAAACGTAAAAGTTTTAAAAAGTTTACACTAAGAAACCATGTAATAAAAAATGAAATGAGAACTGAGCAAGTTTAACATAGATTGTAAAATGTTTATCAACATTTTTCGTGTATAGTTGGATCAAACAAATCTCAAAATTCAAGTGAATTATTTTTATATCGCAAATGTAATTCTACCGAAAATGTACAACGAATGTAGGGTGGTCTTAATGTTTTTTTTAGCGGGCGCGACTAAGAAACAATAATTACCATTTTTTTTTTTTTTTTTGTGTACAATAATTATAAACTCTGTACAGAATAAACCAAAGGAAATTTATCGCGATACGGCAAACCGTTTCTTCAATCATCACAAAGTCGTATTTTTATTTCGAACAGTTCCAAAACAGTTCCGCGTTTATGTGTAAATAATTAATAAACTATATGCCTAATTTTAATGTTGTCGTTTGACATAGCAGTTACAGCGATGGAAAAAATTCTCTTTACAATATTACGTTAGCGAAATTTCGTGAACCATCGGTGTTTTATCATCATATTTTAATCATGATCTGAAATTTCATTAAAAAACAACGTTTTTTCGTTCGTAATCCTATAAATTTGTGATACCCTTTCCGTGCCAGAGTTTTATCTTATTACAACATTGACGGCGTGAAAAAAAAAAAAAATGAAGAACGTTCTCTCAGGATATCCAAACGTTTTTCACCCATCAATAACAAATTATGATTAAAGTTTTTTTTGTTTTTAATGCTCGTATCCCTGCTTTGTAAGTATATTGTTTAAATGTCCTAAAAACGTTGAATTATTAATTATTCGGGGTAAAACGTTCGCGTAGGTACATATATTATGGGGTTTATTATAATATTTACACCGTGAAACGACACGCAAAACAGTGTCCCAGCTCCGCGGGCTTAAGTCCGCCATAAGCTCTGCCGGCCGGATGCACGAGGGCCGCACGCCGGGCAGTGCTTAAAAATTCTCGTAGGGAACAATAATAATAATTATTGTGTCACCAAGCCTTCGACAGTAATCCGTGCGCTACACGTGCACAATTCATATTCGTACATTTTATCGTGACATAAGAGGTGTCCGTGTTTACCCGGGTGTTTTTTTTACCGGAAATTATTGTATTTTATTGTTTTCGTAAAAAAAAAACCATCGATCTGAAACGGTTTAGCTCTCCGATCGCAGGCACGTTCTTATCGTTGCGCGAAAATTTACCCTATCGATCGACATTTTTTAGAGTGTCTGATAAATGATACCTAGTACGTATAACACCGTACGGTATTTCTGTGTAGTTTATACATGTAGTAATCTACAAGAGAAAATATATCTTTTTACTGTTAATCATATATAACACGATTATTTGAGTGCGGTCTCTCTACGCAATATTATCCTACCGACGCAACAAAAACTATTTTCATATCGAGCAAATTTTACAAAATGTGCAAATCGTATACGACACGTTATTTTATCATAATAGGTACATGAAAAAACGAAATCTGTGAAATATTTCCACGAAACTTATCATGTTGTTTGATATTTTTTTACCGTGACTGTGTGTCGACTGGTCAATTTTAGTGATCACGTCTTAAACAATAATTTAGCATTCAGCGAATTGGATAAAGGTCGTATTTTCCATCGCTCGTAAGAAAATCTTGTTGAGAACGAATCGACGTAAAAGAAAAAATTAATACATTTGAACTTTATGAATAACACAATATTCTAGTTAAATCGAATTTGTAATACATACACATTATAAGTTTTTTCTTAAAAGTGAAACACGACTATATCGAGTACAAAAACGGTTGGCAGTGTTGTGACAACGAGTGGTAATTTGAAAACGTCGAGACGATTATTACGGCCGTACAAACGTCTTTAATTCACTTTAGGTTATTCGAGTGTGGTATTACTTGATAAGATATTGGAAAAAAAAAAAAACATTCGGCAGGAAATCATTTTCGACCGAATTTCAACGCGACAAGTGAATACGTCAAATATTTTTTTTCTTCGCGAAAACCAAAGCCTATGCATGATTTTTCTCGTTTGTAACTAGTAGATTTCCCGCACGCGTGAAAATAAAATTATTATTAACATTATATTCACGTTCACGAAACACGTTTCTGTCAACGAGAACCGTTTCGCCGATTTATTTTGGCGAACACATTTCGTCCGTTTAGCGTTATCGCGAGGCAAATAAAAAAAATTGCTCCCATCGATCAGCAGCGCGCGCGGCGATGTTCCCATGCACGTAACTCGCGTAAACCGAGCCGACCGTGCGAGTTTCGATGGAAAATTTTCGTTTTATTATATTTTATGCTCGAACGTCGGTCGTATTTGGAAAATTATTGCCGGAGCTCTGCGAACGGGACGCATTGTGCAAATATTAAACGCACAAATCGAAGTGATCCGTCAAACGTCTGCCGTTTCGTACTTTTATTCGGTTTTTTTTTTTTTTTATGTCATATTTATCTCGTGTTACAATCCGATTCGAAAAATCGGTGAACGTTTGTAAATATATTTTTGAAAATACGCATGCGTTTGCGTACGTCACTATACTACACTAATAGTTACACCACCATGTAAAACGAACTTGAATAAAATACCCCTCAACGAGCTTATAGGCTTTTGTTCGGGTATGAATAATTCATAAACAGATAGAAATCTTCGCGCCCGAAAAAGAATATTGTGAATGGCGCAAAATCGTGTTTTTTTTCCAGGAATGAATTTCATTTCAATTTTTTTATCATGTTTTTCGGTGCCCAAGACATTTTTTGTTTCGTCGCAAAAATTTGTTCAACAAATGATTCGTTCAAGAATTATTACTAAACGGAATTCAAATTTTTTGTCACGAGCTGATATTTTGTATTTTACGCTTCGTGACAAAACACTCAAACGCGGATTCTATATAAAGATTTCTCGTTGGATTACACGTACGGCGAATATGAAACGCGACCGAAATTCCGTATTGCGGGTCTTTTATTGATAATTTCATATTTTCTATTTTCGCCACGGCTTTTTATGGCATAATAAAATTACTCGACCGTTTTTCTACGGCGTCTCTGGACGTTTTGTTGACAGTAAAATACAAAATACACTACAGTAAATAATATCATATTTATAGTCCATCGAACATGTCTGATAGTACGCGTTCGATATAATTTAACACGGTATCGTCATAAAACCGAAATTTTTATTTTACATTTCTGCAGTGCGTGTAGTGTGTTCGTATAATCCGATACGATTTTGTTTTGTGTAAAATCTTGACGCTTTTATTGCAGCCGCAAACAGTGTGCAACCGAACGATTACTACTATTGTTTACCCAATTGTTTTCTAGACACTAATAATAATATTGCACTAGAATATTATACGTCTCGAACAAACCGTTTTCTTTTCTGAACACTAAATGATCGTTTTTCTTATGGTCGGTATACAATATAACGGTTTATTAAATCCATTAAATGTATCCGATATTTGAAATTGAAAAAGTTATAACGCATCCGTTCCGTATTATTTCAGACAGTTGAAAATTGGTTCAAGCACTGTTTGCAACAGTGCTTGAACTATTGCAGTTTAAACTATAATAATTTTAAACAGAGAGAAATCTAATTAGAAAAATTTCCGATTATATAAAACACTATTTAGATTTTAACGCAAGTCTAGGGATAAAATGATAAATATTGCTATATTTTCCCAAGGAAATCTCAGTTTCGGAATAAAATATGACGTTGGTTTCCCAATTGATTAAAACCAAAAAAGAAAAAAATTTAAGGCCATTTAGTCTGATATGTACATAAAAAAAAAAAAAAAAAATTCACGACACTTTGGATAAAGAACGTTGTTTGCAAAACTCACAGTTGTCTGTATTTATGAGAAACAATTATACTGCAGATTTTCCGCAATATGAACTGTATAGGTCCTATAGAATCCGAATTACGTGTATTTATACAACCCATATTATTAGGGAAACTAATGTAAAACAATGATCGAGTCCCTCAGAAAATATTGTGAATCAAACAAAAACTCTCGTGGTTTGGTTTGAGTTCTGTAATTAATCTAAAAATTTTGTACTTGTATATTGTGACTTCCGTGAAATTTGGAGAGATATAATTTGTGCCGCATGATGCGTTTCTAAAAAAAAATCTTAAAACGAGAACGATTTCGGAAAGCTTTTTTGAAAAAACATATTTATTTCCTTGCGTTAAGTGTGAACTTTGGGAGGATTCAATGCCCTTTAAAGTCAACAAAGACGAAAAAAGAAAGAAAGGTTATTATCGACCTTTATAAATTTTTCAAACATACATATGGAAAACCATTATTACACTAACGGATATTTATGATTTATCACTATTCATAATAAAGGCCGTGCGAATTATCTTGGGACCAAATAGATATTATACTAAGCATTATATTGCTTTACCAATTTATATTTTTAACAATTTTTTTTTTTTTTAATTATAAAATGTTTAGAAGTTTTGGCTAATTGTCGCGTTTGCGGGAGAAGTTGGCAAAAACTCCATGTTGAAAACTAATTTCTTTCGCTTTGCTTCACACCGTTATTTCGTTCAAAACCGTTCAAATAATCAAAGTGCTTTATTCGCTCGAAAAAACAGCTGCTGTGAGTTTCACGACCACCGTCTTTTATAAAATACGAAATTACGATAGAAGTGGTCACAACGTTAGTTTTATATAACATTATTTTTACGCATCAAAACGCCCGATAGTACCAACCTATTGAAAATAATTCTCGTAATGGAATTGTTATTCTTATTTCGTGAAAGGTTCCGTTCAATGTTTCGTTTCCTTTGATATTCGATTTAATATGACGTTACCATACCAGAATCCGTAAAACTACATAATAATGTTATATTATATTTACGAGAAAAACCACAGTGAATACACTATATAGGTAGGTACCGACTTTGATCTGAAAGTAATGAAAAATGTGGAGTAAAATAAAAAAGGTACATTTCTTCGTAGATTTGTTTATCGGTTTGATTCGGAAAAACGTAATTTTTAAATGGTCGTCAGATATAACCCATCGGACCCGGTATACATACCGTGCAGTTAACGGTTTGATTGCCGTATAAATGAATCTTCAATGACCGAATAATTCGATACTGAGGTGTTGCTGCGGCATCACCGTCGCTTTTAGTTTTCTTTTTTAAGCCTTTCGCGGAAATTGTTTACTCGTCGAGACAATATTATAACCGTGCAACTATAGACGTACGGGGAAGGTGGTACACTTAGAGTTTAATGACGTAGAAACTCGATTAAAAAAAAAGCGAAAAAATGAAAAATAGCCAAAGCACTTAAAAATTTTCCTGGAAAACTTTTCGATTTTACCTCACCACCGCAAGTCCTCTGCACAGTTTTAATACCGGTGCTAATAAAGTCGGTACGGTTTGTCCCGTTTTAATCGTAACACAGACCGCGTTTCCGGAAGGGTGACTTCACACCCGAAAACGTATAAAACGGATTCGTATTCCCTTTTTTTTTTTTGTTCTTAGAATTTAAAGCTTTAGCTGTTACTTTCCTCCTGTACCGAAATGCACGAAAAAGTCGAAGGGTCCTCTTTTTCGTTTAGTCATTCACACTATTATTGTATTGTATCGTTTTGAGAAAAGGAAAAAACAGAAGGAAAATAATACGATATTGTACTTTTTTTGTTTTTTTTTTTAAGACAGCTTTAAAAATTATTTGAGTTCGATAAAAATTATTCAAATCAACGTGAATAGATGATCATTCAGCAGGATAAGTTTCTTTAATCGGAACGGACAAAAAATCATTTATTTAAATCATTTAATTTTGCAAATTGAAAAAAAAATAAAAATAACCACATATACGTACTTTTATGTAAGAATTTTTATAATTGAGTTTTTTTTCTGATAAATCGTAACGGTTATAATATATCCAGAATTAATGATGATTCTGATAGACCTTGAATATGTGTACTCCCCAATGGATAAACATTATATTGCCAAAACAAGGACAATAGGAAAATGTTACAAAATTATTTAGCTCAAAATGAATGAACGTGTTCCATAATTCCAAAAAAATATTAATACTTCTTAAGATGACGTCAATGATGTGAGTTATTACGGCATTAATGTTTACTTTAACAGTGGTTTTTAATTGACCAGTAGGACATTTGTCGTGAAAATACGATGACAGAGAAATATAGAGCGTCATATAAACAAGAAACGACTACCATAAAGTTTTTCAGTAAGTTTTCTTGAGATTTTCACTACGTTCTGTCAAATAGTTGTCAATTTGTATCCCAACACGAAACATCTGCAAACGTTGTTTTTGTGTCATATCAGTTTTGACAATAAAACGCGAAAAAACAAAATTTTAATTTAAAAAAAAAAAAATAAAATAAACGTAATAACGTTAATAAAAAATAAAAATTTTTTTTTTACGTCATAATACGTTTTAACATTCTACAACTATTTGGAGAATTCTTTTAAACTGTGGCCCCTTAAACGTATAAATTGTCTCGAAATTTTTGCATCTAAATATTTACTCGCCCATAAAACAGATAGAAATACTTGTGCGTACTAAATGCGATATCGTATTGAAGTTTTTCGCGTTTAACTCTAAAACGGCTTTAATTTTCCTTGAACATTTCCATATTTTTGAAAAATATTTGATTTGTATTATTTTTCTTGTGACCAATTTCGCAGCTCGGTTAGAAGTTTTAGCAATTAATTTATATTGTTATTTTCAATCTGCATTAATCATTATTTTTTTAAATTTTTTTTTAACTTTTTTAAATATATATAAAACAAATAATACCATGACAGTTATTTTATGTATTATATAAGCAGTGTTCAAATCGCTAAGAGTTAAAAATAATAGACGAAATAAAAATAAATCGTGAATAATTTTAAATGATATTTTCAAATCAATCATTACGCGTGTTGAAAATCTTTCAACGCGTCATACGTACAACCCGAGGTGAAAATCGGAAAGTTATTAATGTATTGGACACTCCTAGCATACCATATCGGTCGCGTTTCTGTCTTTTTTATAAGATTAAATCAAAAAAATGCATTTGCGCTTCGAATTTTACTCACAAGTTTGTTGTGCAAAAATAAAAACATCACGTATGGTGTTTAAATTAATTTTTTGGCATGAACCGAAACGCTTCGGTTACTAAACGGCTTTTAAATTTCTATTAGAATCGATACAGAGAGTGTGATGTGTGCTCGGAAATTACCTGCTGTGCACAGAAAACGTATTGCGCGCACTCGATTGTTTTATAAGAGCACTTGTCTAGGATTTTATTTTACTCTTTTTTTTTTATTTCAACTCGTGCTTCAAGGACCAAATCGTGATATTTTTTCATTCGTTCGTATTCACGGCAAAGCTAGAGCACTATATTTGTGTATATACCTATATATGTATTCCAATTCAAATCCACAGTGCACTCATCTTATTGAATAAACTACCAGGCTTTTATTTGTATTATTCGCGAGCGGGCTGTATATAGCGTTCTTACTCAAATCGTATTGAAAGCGGAACGTAGTGTGAGTAAATACAGTACGAAAGTCAAACAAAAATAGAAACAATTGTAATAACTTACATTAATATCTCGGTACGGTTTTACGCTGTTAATGTCATCGTTGATATTCATCGTTTTATTTTGTTTTTGTTTTATTTGATTACAATTCAAAAACAGCATAATATTATATTTAACACTTTTTTTATTGTTAAGATACCGTTTTGTTTGCGATACAAAACTAGTTAAAAATGACACATATTATACGAATGACTGTTTTATACGCATAAGGAAAACCGTTGAATATTTTAAATTATAAAATGTACAAAATACACTTTGCTAGTAGTCTTTAATCTATCGATGAAAGTAAACGTAATTGAATAATAAATGAATTTGAATAATAAATAAAAAACCCATTAAAAAAGTTAAAATGAAAAAACAATTACTATGCCCACAATAATTATGTAAAAAAGTAAACGGTTCAATAGCAAATTTTTTTGAGCGAAACTGTTTAAATAAAACCCAGAGATGTCCAATGACGTGAACATGCGGTTTGAACGATAAAGTTGTGTTTATACGTTGTTAGCCCACCGGGTGCTCGTTAAAAATTTCAAAGACGAATGTTCGCACGAAAGGAGCGCGTTTTAAAAACAAACGTTTTTTTATTTTTCCCGAATACCAAAAGTTATTATTTATTTAGACCGTGACGATTCCATGGTTTTTTGGCGGTTTGATCTCGTTTTTTCTATCATTTCTATCATGGTTCATTATAAATACTATGTTTTTTTTTTCTTCAAAAAATGTTTTTTTAATTTTATTCGTTCAATTAATAATTCTTCTACCTAACTCATAAATAATAGTTTAATTAAATTTCACATTATTCTACGAAATAGGTGTTACATCTGTGGAGTTTATAAGCTAAAATGTTCACGTCTTTTTCCCGTGACAATATTTCATTCCCCTGAATACTATGTAGATATTGAACAATAAGTTCAATTCAATTATATCCGAACCAGTAACGTTCTTTTTGATTTAAATAATAATAAAATAAAAAAACTTTATAAACATAAATTTCGCACGTTTGATCATTTGTTTTGTGTACGGTGGAAAATAATTATGGAAATTTTTATTTTTTAACCTCAAGATGGGTATCAAAAATGACTACCTACTTACATATCTATAATTATGATGAATTGAAAACATATTCGGTATTGGCAAATCACGGAAGTAAAAACAGAAAATAGACAAATTATAAATACAACATAGAAATACTAGAGAACATATAGGTACAAAACAAGAAAAGAAAAATATACATTTTTGCAAATACCCATTTCTTTGTTATTTATTGTTGTACGATAAAAGTACCTACTTCTTATGTTATAAAAATATTGTCAGCACGTATAATTCGTTTTGCTAAAAACTGTATGTGTTTTGTACGAGTGTTTTGTATTTCGTACTTAAAAATCCGCTAAAACTGTAAACAAACCGATAACGAAATACCAACGAAAACGTTTGTATAAAGTCGGAATTTTTCGTTTTGGACACATTAGGCTACCCAATAAAAAAAAAAAAACATACAAGTCCGAGCAGTTAAAGCTCTTACTTAGTCTCGTTTACCTTTCACCGCAATATAATGTTCACACACATGGTTGTTGTTTCGCGAAAAAAAGTTGAGATTAAACGCAAATCGTTTTTACGCGGCGTCTTGTATAGGCAAAATTGATGCTTGGGTGTAATCGTTATTTAACCATTATGTTATTTTACGGTTAAAATTAAAATTATATTGTCCCATTATCTGTGTGCTTACCTGCTGTTTGTATTTCGTTATATCATTGATTTTCTTTATTATTGTCATAATAATAATATCGACATTATAATTATTATTATAAGGTTTTATTATCATCTGATAATTATACTTAAAAAAAAAAAAATTATTCGTTCGTATCTCAATTAAATTTAATTTGTTTGGTTACCATAAAATCTTCATCTTGGAAAAAAATGTATTCGAGCGGGGGCTTCCTTAATGACCAAAATCAATATCAGGTTGTGTTGGCTTATAAAAATTCTTAAGATTCGACTAAAGAGTATCGGTTGATAATATGATAATAATACGATCGGTTATTTATTTTTATGTTGAAAATTTGTTAAATCTGTTAAATTTCTAAGCTGGAATAATCTACAATGGAATAATGAGACTAAATACGTATTTCTCAAGTACAAGCTATTCCGTCGCAAAGGTATCGAGCGTGGCCATTTTGGAATAAAAAAAACAAAATTATGTACGCATGCAGTTACTATTTACGAGGAAGATACTGCGCGGTCGTTTCCTACGTTTGAACAGAATATTTGAACTTCGATTTTGCCGTTCTGTAACTTTATTTACGTTCTACAACTCGGTAAACTTAGATAAATTACTTTTTATTAAAATCGAGATAATTTTAATAATCGTTTGTAAGTTCCAGGTACCTAGTTATTACTTTACGTAATTATATTACGACAAAACCGTCGCAGACTATCAGGATCGGAGTTAAAACGAAATTTTATGAACTTTATTTCATTAGAATGTCGTATAAAAAAAAGTGTTTCTCGTTTTACGCCGACTAGTCGTGGGAAACGTTTACGGGATGAAAACGTGGTAGAAGGAGTGTGGTTAAAGGGGTGAATACGTGGAATATAAAACGAGTTAATTAAAACGGACAGATCTCTTGCAATGTGACAGGACACGATGAAGGGTCATGAGTTCCCCTCCCTCCCCCCCAAAAAAAAAAAAACATGTAAACACTAATGCAAATTCGTTTTTAAATTTTAAATTTTAAGTTCCGAGACGAATAGATTTTGTTTTGTACAAGTATATTATAATAAAAAAAACCATTTTTATACATTTCACAGAAATCCAATCGAGTATAATTTTTTACATTTTTTTCAACTTACTTTCACCACTGCTAAATTTTTTTTATTATTTCTAAAACACTGAACTTTACTACCTGTTATTAATTTTTCAAACGGTGCACGCGTAGAAGAAGTTGGACTCAACTTTGTATACATTTTACGGTCGGTCTGTGATGACGAAAAACAAAAGTCGATTTAGAGTGTAAAATAAATGTTTTTTTGAAGTAAATCAATGTCACGATTTGTTACCTATTAAAAGTTATCGTGTCATGACGAAATTAATTAAGTGTCAGTCAAAATTATTAAACATATGTATACAGTTAATAAAATAACATTTATTGTAAGGAATTTAAAATTAGGTTTATTTTAAATTCTAATTGACGATGAACGTTTTTACGTTATTTTCTCTGTAAACAATTTTCTAAATTAAAATGAATGATCCGATCCAGAGATTCCTGTGATTGGATAATTTTTTTTTTTTTTTACCAAAACTCATTTCGATGGTAAATTTTGGTTGAAACGATTATCGAAGTATCGATTATATTTCAGTTAAAATCCTACGTCTAAAACGACATGAAAATTGAGTGTGCAGTTATTAAAATTAAATACTACTAAAAAAAAAAAAAAAAATAAAATAAATAAAGAAAAAAGGTATTTGCGATTTACTTTTATTGGGTAATTTAATTGTTCTTTTATTTGGTTCAAGTTTTAACTTTCCATAGGGTAATTACAAAATATTGTTCAAATTAAAATTCACCGCTCATTCAAATTAAGAAAACAAATTACACTAAATGTTAAAAACAATTTGTTGCTAAACGCAAAAGCTACTTTTAAATCACGACGACTACTGAGTGAAAAAATTTGAACACCTGCAAAAATTGTATCGTACTATATTATTACATTTTAAAGTAATGAGTATGGTGTGTAATAGTGATGAATTGTGTGTGTTTTATGGCATTATATATTTATGATAAAATGTAAAAAAAAACGTCCTGGAAAAAAATCGCCCTTGTCGAGTGGAAACTACAATAAAATTATCATAATTACGAAATTAACAACGCCGGAACAAACGACACGCCTTATTACTCGTAAAAATAATAATAATTAGCAATAACACTTTTTCACGTCGACTTTTTTTTCTCGTCTACATTTGTTTTATTTTTTATTATCATCATTTCCACCGACTTTGTCATCGGGCTAGCCGGTGAAGAGGGATTGAAATATTATTTTTTAGCATTACAATGAACGTCCCATTTCGTTATTGCGTTATCACGTACACAGTTTTTGAAGCGTGTCTGTTAGGTATTTGACTCATTAAAGACACTTTTTTGAACACTTTGCAAAATGAATTTGTTAAATATTATAGGCGACGGATGCAATAAAAGTAATAAACAAAAAAACAACATATAGAATAAAATAATTTAGATATATATAGTGCAGAATGTATGAGTGAATGAAATAGTTTCAAAACAGTTTTAGTTGATATTACTATTAAAATTGTTAAAATATACGCAACGTCGTATAAAACGATGGGAAGAAAAAAACTCATACGCGGTATGCGTGAAATCTCGGGTTTTGCAAGTGCCTATTTATTATACAGATAAGTGCGCGTATTATATCGATCGAACAAAAACTGAAGTTTGTCCATATAAATTGCAGTATAAATGAAAAAAACTTTTTTTTTCGTCTCACAATTTTAAACGTTTTACGCATTATGCGTAATAGAATAGAAAATTAATAGTAATAAAAACGCATAGAATAAAAATTTGTTTAAATGTGCCACCCGTAAATTCAAAATCGTCCCGATTTCGGAGTACATTTCAATAAATACAAAAGATAATTGTCTTACAACGGTTTGATGGTCGTAATCAATTTTTATAAAGATTCTTGCGAAATTAAAAAAAAATCGAATTGTGATTTTCATTCAGATGTATCGTTACAATAATCTTATGGTTTTCGGCCAAATGCAAAAGAATACGTGATAACTCGTATGAGTGCGATCCATTGTTAACGATTCAATGTTTCATTCTGTGACACAAAAGAAAGAAAGGAAATAATTTGACGTGTGCGTAACATTGCTAAAAAAATAAGGCTCAGTGGCGCACCCTTCGTCGCCCCTAAAATCGTCCATGGAATTCAAACGAATTAAATATACTCGCACTTTGTTTAAAATCACTTAAAATAGACGAAATTCGCGTACAACGATAACCCAACGATGAATCTATTGAAAAGGCGTCTCGTCACAGTCTCGTTACGTGTTTAACGCGGAAGACCGGCGCGATTCGTTGTAGATTCGTGTTGGCGAGGTGTTGAGAAAATAACGTAAACCGCTTTTGTTACTGTCCGAATCGCTTGGTTTACGCTCGCGTGACCACAAAAAGCCTTAACGAGTCGATATGTGCTCTGTTTTTTTCTTTTCTCTCGTCTCCGCTATAACGACGTTATGACGACGACGATTTAAAAAGAATAAAAACGCACAGAAGTATCAGGATCGAAATTTTCGTACGACGGTTTGTTCACGCGATAACCATTACGCATCTCGTTAAAGCAACGCGGTAATCGAAATCGCTCGTATACATAACGCATAATCTTTGAATCTATCAAAAAGACATCCATCTCGTCGTCAACACACCACAACACGGATTATTTCAAACGGATTATTTCGTTACGGTTCGGCGGCAAAACTCAGTCACACTCGCTCGGTTCGGAGTGTTTAAAAAGTAGAAGGAAAAATCCGCTTTTCCGGATCGCGCGGTTTACTAAGTGCGCCACTCGCCGCCGCAACCGATTTATATGAATCCCTCAAAACTCGTTAGTTTTGCAATCCGAATTCAAACCGCGCTCGCCTCAAGAAAAAAAAAACCGTTCGAGTTTGTTTTGTTTAGAAGTATTTTTCGTACGACTATTCCCGTCAGAGTGGTCCATCTACAGATTCACGGGGCGATCGAATCGAAACCGCTCGGTCGGCACAACCCTGGCCATATCATAATGCGTGTTCGAATCTGTCGAAAAACAGTCATCTCCAGCTCGTTAGCTGGCTGTACGGACTGGATCTCCCGGGGCTCGACACGGTTCGGCGGACACGTGGCGTTGTAAAAGAAAAAGCGGAAAAGAAAACCGTTTTCGTTCTCCTCCGGAATGTACACAAGCTCGACTGTACGAAAAGTCCTTAAAACTCGACAGAGGGTCGTTTCAGCCTTCGCCCCGTTCGAACCGCGTTTCGGCGCTAATGACCACGGTCGACGATGAGGAAATCGTAAATAAATAACGATAATATCATCGTTGTGAGTTTCAGCAGCTGACGAACACGAGTGGCAGAAAATCCTTTTCGAGTAGATGCCGTACGCAGAGTATTCGAATCATCATTCTGTGTATGGTTTATCTAGATTTTTTTTTCAACACACTTTCGCCTCGACTGTCGAGTAGTTCATCTTACAAAACGATTTTAAAAAATATCCGATTTTCCATCGGTGTTTGCTGCCCGTTTTGTTTTTTTTTTTGGCGGTTACTACACGGAAGTCCGTCTCTAACTGTTTTTCGTAATCAACACGAAAAATCGCCAATCTCAGTGTGTCAATACGGCCTTCCTATAAACTGGCGCACAATATTATGTTGACAACGGTGAAACTTTTTAAGAGTCCTGTAAGCTAACGTTTTGTACGCGACTCGTGTGTTAATTATGATCTTAAAAACTTGAAAGAAATAAGCAAGAGAATAGTTGTTAAACGGTTTCTTAAAGTTTAAAGTTGTCGACGGATCGACGATTATTGTAAATCCTATGTAGAATAACACGGAATCGAGTTACGCGCACGTTTATTGTGCATACGTACAACTCTGAAAACAACTGAACATCCACCGTTCGCGTTGAAATAGAAAGAAATTCAACACATCAATTGTAGTAGTAATATATTTTACCCGCGTGCGTGTCGAATTCATGCCTGTTTAAGTAGAATCTGACTGCACTGTGGTCAAAAAATCGAGAAAGATAAATACACGAAATAAAAATATCGCTGTTGTTTTGAATATTTTTCTGACCGGCCAGATTACCGGTGTTTTTTGTAGGCGTGCGTAAGGGATTTCCACGAATCGAATTAAATACCTATATGTCAGCTCATCGAAATGTAAAACGCGTAACAACCGCACGTAGGTACCGTATAAATTATGTACGAGGTTAATCACTGTCGATGCTAATTTTGTGTTACAAAACGAAATCTCCGCGAGCTCGTCGCAAAACGATATGTTGTGCGTACGCCGGAACGTCATACGACGACGATTGCGGTGAAACTGATGTGCTTTGAATGTATAATGTGCGTTTATCGATCGCTCGATGGCGGAATGCGCAAAAAAAAAAAAGCGAAGAAAATTTCGAACGGGTAAAAATTGGCTATATTTTCTAACCCCCGCGAACGTGTCGCAAACTCGACGATGCTCGAAAATTTATTAAACTATAACGTTAATCGATATCCCTAAAAAAAAAAAAAAACACGAGAAATTGAGTTATGTTTCGAATAAGTGCGATCTCGGTCCATTCATACTTGATGATAAGATCGATTGTTCTACACTTTATAAAATACCACTATCAATTGGTAAGTAATGGTTCTGAGCGAGCACAACGAATCGTAAACTTTTAAAACTCTGTTTAGCTCGAAAAACATTTTCTTAACATTCGTTAATCCGTATTCTAATAGCACGCGGAAAATTAAAAAAAAACGTGAACGGGAAAAAAATTACGAATTAATAACAATAGGTATGATGATGATAATGACGATTTATTTAAAAACAACTAAAACCAAAATTGTACTGAACCGTATGATATGAAATGAAGACTTAAAATTGAAATACATATCACATGGGTTTTGCAGAACAACAGTTGCGAATAATCCGAACCGCAGCCGTTTGTTTGATATTTTAAAATATTTTCCTTGTTAAACTGCGATTATCAAAAAGTATAGAAATGAATAAGTAATATATACAATATGTAAAAATAAGTGATTTCGAGTGGAAACAAAACGTGAACTCTGTTAAATAAATAATTCAAAAACAAAAGTGGAGCACACGTGCAAAAATGGACCCTTGTATAATGTTTTTCTGAACTAATACACAATATATACGTTTAAAATATGTTAATTTTATGACGGAACTTTCATAAATATGAATGTAAACCTACTACAACACCTATCCGCAGTATATCCTTTAATTTACATAATTATTTACAGTGGATTAATAATATTTTAATTAAAAACAACAATATGATAATGTTATGACGAACAATTAATGTTCGATCATAACCAAACCAATTTCCATAATAATAGCATCGTGTCGATGTCAGAAAATGCACGGCCGTTCCGGTCCGTTAAAACGTTTTGAAATAATATGTCCGTTTAGACTTATTTTAAAATAATTGTTAAATTTTAAACAATGCTCACAACTGTATCGCGTTCGTTTCACGTCCGGTTCAGGAAAACGTCGATGCTGTCATTACAATACAATTATTCAACTCTAACAATCGTAGGTTGAATAATAAAGGACCGGTGTATAGTATCGGTTCCCACGATCGGTATAATCAACCGCACACAACACTTTTTAATTGTATTGATAACTATAAAAATTTAAAACAAATATTGATCGCAAATGAATTAGCGATATGAACAGTATTTAACTTTTCGCAACTGTCGTTCCTAGAATCTAGTTATTTTAATAGTAAAATGGGTGTTGTTATTTTATACAATGTACATGAAATGCAGTAAAATTTAATATATTTCATTAAGATTTGACAAAAATAGGTACCAGTAGATCATTTTAAAATAAAAAAGAATCCCTTCGCGATAATTGGTAGTTTATAAAGAATGGTGATACTCGGTGAAAATAAATAATAAAATTAGTAAACATTCGACGAGTTTTAGAGATAAAATCTTACGTACACAGCTGTATTCTTTACGATCTAAAATTTTCTAAACTTGATTAAATGGCTTAATGATTATAATGTACTTACAAAGTTTTCGCTGCCTTTAATAATTGAAGTATTTGTTAGGAACATTTTTTATGTAATATTGTCCAAGTACATTTGTTTTTCTTTTTACAGGTAAGTAATCGAAAATCATGCGTCCGTAAAAGAACAATTGGCGATCGTATCGATGTATGAGGTAAAAAAAAAAAAAAAGAAATGATATTCCCCATTTTTTTTCAATATCTGTTCTCGTATCACGGGTACTCCTTATCGGTTTGATCGATCTTGTACGTTTCGCTTTCTCAAAGAACTGGTTTTTCATCTTCCGTCAATTTCTTCTGGACCTTAATAGGCTTTTTCTTATCCAATATATACGTTTGGAAACGAAATGCTTGACGTATAGTTTTGTTTTAAAAGTTATTTTTCTAATCAGTTACTGGTTGTGTTTTATCGTCTCTCCTTACGTTGGGTTGTGTTTATGCCATCATTGAATTTCAGTTCGAATTACGTGTAACCTGCAGCACCTGTTGTCGAGATGAAAGCGTACGATTATACGGTTTATTTTAAAAAACAAGTCCGGAGAGACCGACGATGAGTTTCTGCTGACCCGTTACCAGCCGACCGCTGGCCATACTGTTTGGGAATGGTGTCTGGAAATATCTGGAAATACATATGGAGAGGAAAAGGACACTATAGCGTACACAATAGCCTCGTGGCTTCAGTGAATAGAGCTGCGCGTGGTTCAATTTGTCCGCGCGAAACGTCGCTAATATTTCATCGAGTCTTACCCGTGAAAACAGACCTTTTTCTCGTCCACTCGCCCGTTTTTCCCCCGTCCGGTGATGTACGCTACGCCAGAATCTCCAGCAGATGTTACGTTCTCGCATGCGTGTGGAAGAACTTTGAAAGTTTTTCACCGTTCGGATAAACCGAAAGTTTGATAATATCGACAGTGTTCTGTAAACAGTAGTAAATCGTATAGAGAAACCGTAACATAACATCGTCGTATTTATAACTGTTAGATTATTTTCTTTCGCCCGACCCGGGGTCGTTTGATTTGATGGGCGTATGGAAAGCGATGAAAAGGAATTGTTTCTATTGAATATAATAATATACGTATCGTAACATCACGGGATAAATTCGTGTTAATTTCGCGAACACGACGGTCTCGTCAAACGTGTGACCGTCGTTCGTCGGAGTTTGCAATTATTTTCTCGTTTGAAGCGTGCCCCAAAGGTCGTGACGTTCGAGCCGAGAATGACGTATTATTCGAAACGCATAAACTGTACGTCGTTATTTTACTCGTGTTTGCGCGAGAACACTTTGCAGTACCCATACTGGAATTTGTTACTCTTAATCAATTTTTTTTTTCCGTTTTCTGTACACTAACGCGCGTTTGAAAATTTTCGTTTGTCGATACATTTCGAGTGGAAAAAAAATTAGCAAACGGCCGAACGATTGGCCATAATATGTTAGTAAAACACGACTATGCCGGGCAGTGCTGACGACATATTACCCGTTAGCGTACTAACAAAATATGTTGATAATAAACCAAAAACGAACAATAGTCGTCACTAGAAACCAGAGCGTTATAAGAACAAATTCGTATTCATCGTAGCACCCCTTTCGTAATTATAATATGATTTTTTTTTTTTGGTAGAATATACCGCGCGAAGCAAATAACACTTGAGCAGAAAAAAAAAAAAGAAGTACGTCTAATTTTTAACGTCATTAAGCTTCCGGCAAGATTTGTGTACGAACGATGAACGAGATGATTAACAGTTCTCGCTTGTACAGTGAAACCGCGTTCGGATGGACCGAAATCACTGCGCTGTACTATGAAGTGTCGGCGGCGGTGTTCGACGAAGACGCGTTCGCTCGGCGTCTCGGTGAACACGGCCTACACGTATCTATATACGGTCGATTTTAACCATTGTTTTTGTCGATCAGTTTATTTTTCGCATCGTGACAAGCCTATGGACAACCCCCCATGATGTTGTCACGGGGGCGGAACAATTGTTTTAAGTTTTTCCACGACGATTTCGTCCGGTCTAATCGTCACGCGCGCTCGTCCCGCGGAACGTTCAATACGTCCAACGACCGCCCGACGCGTTGCCCGGTCGGCGGCGACGGCGTTCTCGGGGTTTTCGGACCGGCAAAACTCGACCCCGCTCGGAACGTTCGTCAATAATAATAATAATCGTGTACAAACAGACGGGACCTCTGGCGAAGCACCGGCGGGGCCTGCGTGGGCGGGTGGTATTCACGCCGTGTTCATTATTAATATACGCAAACGTATAACACGCTCTCCGGTACGCAAATAATAACCGTTGTTCGCCGTAATACAGTACGTATACAGCGTGTATTAACGGCGGGCGGACTGAATTGCTTCGCGTTCCCGAAGGATGCCCGGCCGCATACCCGCCGCACCCGCTCGCCATTCGCGCAAAATTCCCGCGAATTATCGTCCCGTCCGTCCCGCCCGTCCGTCCCGGGTTCGTGCGGGACCCGCCGGTTCGACCGTTTGATGATACCCGCGCGATCGGCGGCGTGTCTCTCCTCCCGCGGGGACGCGACGAAAATCCCGTAGCCGCCGACGACGCTCCGCGACGACGGGACGGGCCGGGCCATTTCGAAATTTTTAAATTTTACCCCATTCGGACGGTTTCTTTTTGATGTAGTAGACGGCCGAAAACACGCGCACCGAAGTACAAACGACTTTCCGGCGTTTTCGTTCTTTTACGCAGACCGTAACACTTGGAAATGAAAAGCTGAATGTTTTCGCAAAAATCACACGCACATATAACGTTTCCAAGTAGACTTTGCCGCACGTCCCAATCGGTTTTCGCAAACCACGTCGGATCGATCCGTAGGTTCGGCGGCGGTGCGGGCAACGAAGGAAGAATTTTGCGAAGCCCTAAAAAAAAACTCGTAAAATATCCAACATGACCGAACCGTGACGGTTTGTTTTATTCGATCGGATAAAAATTACCACATTGCATACTATTAACTTACGTCAATAGGATCACGAACCGACAAAGAATTGGACGAAGAAAATAGATTCTTCTCTCTTACCCGTACTCGAACGAGTTTCGGTTTTATTTTCAAAAAGTTCCGTTTTCTCTGACGGTTTTAATATAATCAGTCCTATTCGAACCTTTAGTTTTACCGACCATCGCCTCGAGAAATACGTTGTTAACCGGCGTGGTCGCTTGCGAGTTTGTAAAACGAGACTTTGTTATTTTTTTCTCGTAAGACACGCAATTAGCAATTATTACTTCCAACAGTTTTTCCTTTTACTAACCGACGAGGACCGGGCGGAGCTATTTAAAATTCCGAATGCGTCGGGAAACGCGCCAACTGATTTTCTAACGATGTGTTTCTTTTTTTTTTTTCAGTTAATACTTTGAATCACTCCGAATTAACATTTAGTACTACTCCAATAGGTTAGGTTAGATAACAACGTTACGGTCGAAGCATTATTTTTTTTTTTTTCGTCTACAAAATCGACATTTCCAAAACGACCGACATGAAACCATTATGATAATCATTGTTGAGTAGGTTTAAATCGAAAAATTTTCTGAAAACTTTGCTGTTGATATTTTAGGATTCGTTAATACGTATTTACTGCCTACTGTATTGCTCTCGAGAACACGCGTTTCGGGATTTTTCGAAACTTTGACACGACGACGCTCGGCAACAACGAAGCCGACTGAGTGGCGGAAAGCGAAGACGGGAAGGTAATTTCGACGGAAACGAAAAAGAAACCAAAGTATTTTTAAATAAATACGGGCTTAGCGGGGTCGTGAAGTCCGTGGATGTGACGTTGAGTCGTTGAGATGGCACGTTGACCGTTGCAGTCGTTGTTGAAGTACGGCGATGATAAATCGTAAGGCACCGAACAAAATATTATCTTTTGAACAGCAAAAAAGAAAAAAATCAGTAGTCGGTAAACAAAGACGGTAGCGAACACGAAACGCTTTTCGCGTGTTGACAAAAAAAAAAATTAGAATTTATTTTTTTCGTGAATGCGAAGAACGTTAATTTTTTTGGCGGCCGAATTGAAAAAACTCGTTAACTCGCAAAAATAATGACAAAAAAATAAAATATTCAGCTAAAAAATGTTAAAATAGAAACACGAATAATATATTAACGAATTGTAAAAAACAACGAAACAAAAGGAACTTTACGACGAGGGATCGTCGAAATAAAGACCGTAAAACAACGTAGTGTGCATGTATAAAAATAATTAGCATAATCTTGAGAAACGTTGTATTACAAATAACAACTTTTGACCAAAACGTACGGAACCGTTAGAGAGTCTCTCTTTAATTTTAATATGCCCATTTTTCGTAACGACTTGAATTGTAATTTGTACAGTTTTGAATCGTTTTTAGTTTCCATTGAGTTCAAAATGTTGTCGACTAAAACAAAACGAACTGTGAATGATAACTATTGTCGGAAGAACGCACGTCACAAATAAATAACGTACACATTTGTCGGCAAAATATTATTTTGGAACATACGAAATATTTTAAATTGCATTTCAATCAATAACATTGATATTATAATAAAAATATCAATTATATTCACAGCGATATACAATAATAATTTTATTTCCCTTAAAATAAAATACATTTCTCCGTGAATCGTTTGAGCAGAGTTTTCCCGGTGGCTTAAGTTTTACGTATTTATAAGTGAACAATATTAATTGTGAATGCATTGTTTTGATGTTGTTGTAAACTTTACGATTTGCGTTGTAATATAATACATAAAAACCGAGAAGATTCACCGAATCGGTTTATCGTTGAATCGTGAAACTAAACCAATTTATTTTCGATCGTATAGTAATGAAACGTATTATATATAAATGGAAACGTCAAAAGCACATTTTCTAAAGGTTTTAAATTTATTTTTATATATTTGAGTTCTATTGTTTTCTTGAGTGTAAGGTTCGGCTAAGTCGGTTCTCCGTATTAAATCTCACCGAAATGTTGTGTCATTTCACAGAAGAGTACAATAATGCACATTCAATATGTACATCAATAAAAATTATAATAATATGTATTATACAAATCGTTCGCTTATTTATATTATTAATTTTTGGTTACTGACCTCGAAATCATTAATTAAAAAAATAGTTATTATGTAAAATTTAAGCATTAAAAAAAAATATTGGGTACTGTTCATTTGAAAAGTGGACAAAAGGTGCTATTAAAACAATTCCAATAGTGTAGGAATTCTCATTTGAGAATTATTTAGACGTTATTTTCCATTTTACCCCAAGTAAAAAATTTCAAATTTCTCAAATCTCATATTGTGTTTTCATCTGAACATTTTTCAGTAGATTATACTTTTCCAACACTTGTATGATTTAACGACCTTTAATAAAACAAACAAATAAATACAATCCCAACTTCAATCTTTGTCCTGTAAAAAGATATAGGTCAAGACTGTTGATGAAAAAACTAATTTCGTTTTTAAAAACAAACACTGCAATAACCGATTTGCTCTAATATAAAATTGAAATAATTATGTATGTACAATTTCGATTACAAAACAGACGGTCGTTCGTGATTATAAAATTAAATCATTCATCAGAACGTCGCATATAAAAATGACCAATTACGATCGGCGTTATTTGTAGTCAATGTGATTAAAACACATTAAACGAGAAAACTGCTATATATCATAACGTACAGTAAAAATAACTTTTTATTGAGAATCGTGTTAGTTTATTATAGGAACGCTTACCAGTTAGGGTATGCGAATAATCGCAATAATTCACGTTTCGTGGGTGAACCCTTCGATAAGTAAGGTCGAGAAACACATTCCTGCAAATGCAATCTCACCAAGACCGCGACGTTGCGGAAATAGCGTCACGGGAATTTTTCATACGAGTCGAGTAAATATAATGTTATATAAAAATAAATTTTCGCGTGAAAAAATTAAGAAAAGATACAAAACGACAAAACCCTGTGTCAAACTTATTATCACCGAGAATTTATGATTCTTTAATTGTTGTTTTCGAACGACGATGTTGTTTGTACAACGTAAAACGGTTTAAATCGGAAAAAATATCGAACAATTTGAAACAAAAGTTCAAATACGCGACTTATTTTTGTTGGTAAAAATGTTTTACCGGAAAAAGTCGACACACCTGCTTTGAAATTTCAACTATCGAAACGTATCAATTAGTAAACACAAATAATTGTTTCAAAGAGAAAAATCCTTTAGTTTTGTGATAATACCATGAGTATATATAACCGTAGACATGTTTCGATTTGAATTTTATTTTAAAAAATTTTTTATACTCCGTATCGTGGATGAGATAATTTTCGTAAGTTTTTTTTCACGAAAAATACTTAGATTCTATCGAGATTTAGGCGTACTTTCATCGCGCACCTTTCACGGTACAATCGGATTAAATCGCTTTTCGTATCCGTGGTCGCCCCGCGTTCGTTTTGCCCGATTTCGGTTTCGTATCAAAGCGCACAGATCAGTGCACAGGTTTACGTGTCTGACGGCGACGACGACGACGATCGCGTCAAGTGTGTCGCCGGAAACGCTCGTCCGCTACACCTGCAAAGTCGCTCTCGGCATCGACCCCCGTCGTCGTTGTAATATTATTGATCCTTGAACTTGCCCGAAAACTTGCCGAAGTTTAATAACATCAATGGAACTCATCAATCAAGAACGCGGATTTTTGCCCGATAAGAATACGAGCGGCGGAGAAAATA
Organism: Hormaphis cornu; assembly: GCA_017140985.1. NCBI lineage: Eukaryota > Metazoa > Arthropoda > Insecta > Hemiptera > Hormaphididae > Hormaphis > Hormaphis cornu. The sequence continues at coordinate 12,924,958 of CM029362.1, forward strand.
ACAATATCGTAACAACATCGTTCATCGCGCTACGATAATATTATAATATATGTTATACGATACTATTATCAATATAATTCTGTACACTAATGGACGAGACGTAGTGTTGCGAGAAAGCGGATTTACGAACACGTTTTCACGTGCAGCGGTTATATCACAGTCCCTTTTACGGGGCCGGTTTCGAATGGACTTTAAGAACTGAGAGATGCTGTATGTTCGAAAAAATCTTCGGTTTTGCATAATACATTCTACGATTGTACTATCTAGTTTAACTGTTGTATAGGTCGTCACTTCAAAAGTGGTCCCATGTATCGGAATCGTTTCAGTGCTTTTTGAAAAAGTCAACAACAACCAAATGAAACATACAGGCGAATCGCAATAGCGTGTTACGGCGGTAACAAACGACTGTTTTGAGTAGGTAGCGAATGACCGGAAATTATGAAATAAAAATTAATTTTAACAAAAAAATTAAACCGATTTCAGATCACCATAAAAAAAGCGCCAAAAAGTATAAATAGCCGAATGAAAACTCAATTATTGTATCATTTTTTTTGTTGATTCGTTGCCGTCCAACGTATAGGAATACTAATGAAAAAAAAAAAAAATATTGTTGAGAACAGACTCAAAAAAATAAAAAATATTATACATTTGTTTTTAGTGCCTTTTTTTGGTTTTTGAAGTAGGTTTTGTTTTTTTTTTGTAAAAATGTTGTTTTATATTTTTTTTTTCTGAGATATTAAAAATCACCGTGCAATAACCCGAACAAACGAAATACGAATATAATATCCGGACGAATAAAACGGAGACCGATTTTAGCGGGTCGAGACGACAAACTTGTCACCTCTACTATAAGGGGCATTTTTATTATTTTGAAACGTTCTTAACTGTTTTTTTATACTTTTTAAGAACTGTTTAACACCTACCAATAAGCAGAAACAAATAATTTACAACTGTGCTAATCGTTGTTTTTCGGAAATTGTATGTCTAAACATATTAAATTATCTTTAAAATCTTAACACAGACGAGTCATCTTTTGGTTGCTCTTGTGTTGTAGTGATCCACAACTGTGGTGGATTCCCCTCCTCCAAGATTTATAAACTGTTGTTAATAATTCGCTTTGACGAGAAATAAAACCTTTTCGTAAGTGTAGCCGAATCAAATCCCATTCAACCGGGTTGGTTCGGATTCAAATTATAAAAATATGTTTATCAGACAAAATTGGTTCCTGTTAATTTTTTTTGTTCTGAAACATTTGAATCAGATTGAAAATAAATTAGTGTCTTAATAATAAAAAAAAAAAATGAAAAGTATACCGCAAGGGTGATCAACATAAACGTTAGTTGGCATTATATCGAATACAAAACTATATAAGCGAGCTAAGTGGTTCACATTAAGAACTCCAAAACGGAAAACTCAAGTTCATGGGATAAAAGTATTTAATTTTAATTGCTATTTGAAAATTCAGTGGCGTTTAATTTTTCAGTATTAAAACGAACACGTTAATTTGCAACTGCGCCGGTAATAAATTGTGCGATCTCGTTTTAAAACTCGTTTATCCGGTTCCCGGGTATTTATAATTTTAACGAGATAATAAAGAGTAATGCTTCTAGGAGTTTTTTTCATATTATTATAAAGGTAAATCAATATCGTTAATTGCTCGTTAATTTTACTCTTCTTTTAAATTAAAAGAAAACGGATTTTTGAAAATTTAAGCAATTATTCTAATACTGGGTTGGAACTTTTAAAAGTATTTTCCCGAGAACCGTGAAATACAAATTGTTAATATAATGAAGGAATATTTCATTTTGTTTTTTTATTTTAGTGTCTGAATTTTTATACGAATGCCTTAAAAATCGATTGTTGTTTCTCTGCAACGAAAGAATTCAAAGTTTTCAGCGAAAATACGTTCAATATTTCAGTAACCTAATTCCAGTGTTTTTCGTCAAAACCATTGAGAAAAAAAAAAGGTTGGAAAAACTTCCATAGACCTTTTTCAACACCACGTTTGCTAGATGTCCAGCCCTGTAGGTTTTTTCTATGTATAATCGACAATATTGTAAGCCCACCAAACACTTTGTTCAGGGTTTTTGTAAAATATGTCACAAAAAACGTAAATTACAATACATAATTTTCCTTTGTAGGTCTAAAATAGTGTTTTGAACTTTCCAATAGATTTTTTTGTCACAAAAACAAGAGTGAATTAATGACATCCAAACTATACCGTAGAAAATTTCTTGCCTTTCACAAAACTTTTGTTTGATAGCTTGACCGGAAATTGATATACTAGTTTTATCATTTTTTCTTAGTGGTAAATAAATTAATTTGACAAAATTTTGTTCAGATTCGGGTTTGCAATATTATAAAGTATCTTCGTTATTTCAAATAACAGCTGCTTCATTTCTAAACTTATAGTTTAGAACTAATATTAAAATCAATTCATAGTGCCACTATTTCATTCCCGTTTCAATTGCAATGGATTGTTCAAATTATGTGTTTATCATGTGTTAAATAAATTTAGAAATTAAAGTTAAATTTTACAAACAAAACAGTCCTTTCTTGAATTATTTATTGTTTCTATCGTTTGTTTCCAATAAAAAAAAATTAATAAATAAATAAAAGTTGTCATTAATCAATGAAGTTTCATTAATATAAATATGATTTATTTACATTACAGAGTTTACGCAAATTAAACATTCCTCCGTCCGTTTGTATACATATATACTACTCGTATATCAGTTATTTAAATTGTTGTATTGAAAACGACGTATGGACAAGGTATATTCACCGCACATTGTTTTTGGACTAATTCCGAAACAATGATCGACGTAAAACAAACGAACGAATAAACAAAACCAAACAAGTGAAGTAGCCATTTTAGTTTTGCGTCGATGTTATTATTTAATCGTCCTAATACTGTTTAATCCCGAACGCGGTTCATATCTAATTAAAATTTTCATTATAACCCGAGACGAAAAGCTGCATACTACTTTAATCAACATAAATTAGGACGTGACATTTAATGGCGTTTTGTAGCTAACGAGGATCGTTGGGTAGAAAAATTAAAAAAATTCAACCTATAAAAATAAACAACGGAAAAGTATCGAATTCGAAGAGAAGTCCGTTTTTTGTGGAAACACGTCGAAAGTTTCTTTGTGTTTCTCAACTTCGAAGTATCGATTCTTGCTTATAAGTTATAAATTATAGCATTGTGTTTTATTCACGTACAATTTATAGGTTTAACGTTGGCGATGAGTTGTATTTTTTTATTTCGTTTTATTATACTCTGAACATTTAACTCAACATTTAACTTTTTAATGCTTTACATTTATTTTTTTCTGCGTTTTCCGATCGATTGGCGTTTTACCTACCGAGTGTTTAATTTGCACGTGGAGGATGATCTATATATATTCCACTTCACTTTAATTTTTTGTTATTTTATAAATTTTGAACTATTTTTCATAAATTACCATCACAAAGTTAATATTCAATTCACAATTAGGAGAGCAGTATGAATCACATTGGACTTTTTTGAAGCGTTTCAATAAAATGGTAATACAAACGTTTTCATTTTATATTTTATTGAAATAATTGATCATGGTGTTTAATGTCTGAATACTTAACATATTTAATATTATGAAATATTCACATACATCTTATGTTATATATCTTTGTGAATTTTTAACGTTTCTTAAACGATTTTACTAAAAATCGGTTTAATCTTATATGTTTTAAACGGCCGTGTTGGGCATCAAGAAATCAAAGAAATGTCCCGCGAATAAGAGATTTAATACTTGACCCGTAGCTAAATACGTCAAACTAATTTGGGTCAGTTTTTTTCGTTCAAGTTGTTTTTGACAGTACTGCTCGTATTAGGTACTCGCTTACTTTTACTTCTCCGACCGTCGTACTTCGATCGAAACAACTCCGCTCGGCTGTTTTTTCCACGTAAGCCGCTACGTTTTCTTTCATTATTTATCGTGGATTAACTTTGGACGGGTCTGCGTCAGTCGACAAACCGTCGTCATCTTAAAAACAAACATAATAAAAACAAAATAACCGCAAATTGGTTGTCGTAAAAACGCCACAAACAGTATAACCCTCGACGTCTGACGCCCATTATATATTATGACCGCGTGGGTCTCTAGTCAAGCTTAGTTGGAAGAACTTTCATGCCGCTCGGGAGTGGAAGTTATTATGAAAAGCAAAACACTGTTTGCAGCGCTCGTTTTTATCGGAAGATTGATACGTTTTGAAACAGAATAAAACAATGCCGGAAAATATACGGACTAAGCCGTGGGGCTAAGAAAAATAAGCTATTTTTCCTTGAATATTATAAAAATTTTTCAAATTTGATTAGAACACATCGAACGAGGGACGCGTGTATCGCACGTTTTTACGAAAATCTTCGACGAACTGAACATCAATATGCGATCGAGCAGGCGTATGATTATTAAATATGATCATTATTATAGGAAATTGTGTAAAAACTAATAGGATTATTATTTGCACAATGTACGTTTATATTTTTCTTGACTTTTGCCGGTCTTCTCTAATATTGTACAGGAGGACCGGTCGGATACATATAAAATGGGTGAAATATTGTATGATTGTATAGAATGCATTTTTGTAAAAAAAAAAAATCACATACATTTTTATCGTTCGAAAAATCTATGAAATTAACGTCAAATGTCGATGGAAATGTTCCATTTTTGATCGTTTTGCACATATAGCCGTCAACGTCTAGCCACGACGAGACGATGATATCAACCAAGACATTATTCGATCTCAGTATGTAAATTTTAATGTTTGTTTTTGCGATGGATAGTATGGGAAAGTTATCATGAAAAAATTAAATTATCATAACTCCGGACGGCGGTTAGCCGACGTTTTCTATTCCGAGTGTGGGGGGGGGGAGGCGAACCTTAAAAACAAAAATTTAATTCTTTTATACCATTTTTTTTTGACATTTGTTTTCTGAAATTACGAAATAATAACATAATTTTACTGGTAAAATAATGTATTGTAATGTTTGTAAAAATTTAAAACACAATACGTGCAATTTAAGTAGGTATTTGTTTTTTGTTTTAAATTGGTAAAATAAACACGGTTATGCGGTGATAAAGTTTGATGTAAACTACACCAACTTTAATAATGACAATTCTGTTGGTTTTCTGACGATTCGAGATGTTTAAATGAAATTTTTTCTTTCTTTTCCATTTTTTTACAACGTTCTACTGTATACGTATAACTGCATCATATCATTCTAAGCTAGGAATTCGACTTCCGGTGAGTAGCGAAATGACGAGCATTCTCGTTCTCGAAAAAATGAAACATTACCGTCAATACGTAATAATATACCGTTCGAAAGACAAGTTTTAGGTAAAGTCAATAAACTCGCATGTCATTGAATTTTTGTTTTTTTCAAAATTCAATATTTGTTTTTGAAAAACCAGACCCACAGTCTACGCTAAAATGTGATTTTCAATATTTATTTTGATTAAAACGGAAAATTTTTTCAAGGTTTGAAATATGTGAGTTTGTGCATATTCTGTACGTGGACACTTTCCTAATCGAAAAACCGGATTTTAACCGGAAATTATTTGTTTGATTGCAGTCATGATTGTTGAAGGTCTGATCATAAGGTAACCATTGGAAAGGCCATAAAAAATAATGAATACGATATTTTTGTTTTTATTTTTTGAAATTGCTTAAAAAAAATAATATTCCTGCGTTAGATATTTTTTTTTTTTTTTTTTTGCTATTTCTGCTCCTCGGGATAGTTACAAAAAGAAAAAATCCTCCGTACGAAATGTATAATAATTGATGGCCTTTGTTGCTGCGGGTGTGTTTTTCTGAATAAATACGCAATAATATTATAGCGCACAGTTTTATCCCGTGTAATATATGAATATTATGTATTTTCTGCAAACTGTACGGCCACAATAAATCGTCCGGGCTGTTTTTACGACAGTGCACGCTGGATCGAAAGGAAATAAAATAAAGTCGGCTCGGCCAAGAAGTTATACTATATTATTATTATTATTTTTTTTTTTTGTTTCCTAGATGCATCGTAAAATTTAATAACAAAACTCGAAAGTAATTGCATAGAACAACGTACTGTATTCATCTCGGAGAACGCGAGATCGTTCGCTGGTTCTAAAAAAGAATGATGAAGAATACTGTATAGTTTTACTCGATTGAAACTTGTTCGGCAAATCGATACAGTCTGAAACGTAGACATACAGACTGCGCTTAGGTATTAAATTGAGTCGCAAATATAAACTTCGGTCAATCATGGATGAAATATAATTTAATTTGATTGTTCTACGAAAAGTACGTAAAAACAAGCCTAAATTTTGATAAAACAATTATTTTTCATGGAAAAAAGTATAAAAACTATTTTAACAAGGATAAAATCATTATTTTTCACGGAAAAAATTATTTCATCCATGATAAAATCGTTATTTTTCATGAAAAAAAAAAAATAGATGTAACTTATTTCATCCATACTTGTGTGTTAAAAGTGAGATGAGTCGCAGTCTATAGGTTTATATGTCTATATGGTCTGCACATAAAATTATCTTAGTTCTGTGCATAATTTTGAGCTCACTGCAGTAAAATATTATTGATTCAATCGGTAATTTTTTTTTTTTACTTGTTCAAATATTTCAAAACTACCGAACAAATTTTAACGCTCCTGTTGTAATTAAATTATGAAGTTTTATAGTTACCTAAACGTTTTTTTTGTACTACTATTTTGCGGTTTCAATATTTTTTAACACCACGTGATGTCCGGTGTAGATTTTTTCCTTTAAATTTATTTGTACATAAATACAAAAAAAGGAAAACGAATTTTTCTTCGAAACGTACTGTTGCTACCGAGCTCTATTAAGGCCCACCAGAAGCGTGTTATTAATTATAGGTACATCGTTATATTTATGAAATGTTATGTCAATGAAATAGAAAACATCACCGCAGTAAAAATTATTTACACCATTTATTTGCTTATCCCTCATAAGTTTTCCATTATTATTTTATTAGTCTAAAAAAATGAAATTTTTAATTAATTCGATTGGCCTTTTATGTACCATTGATACAATTCACCTCGATTTTAATAGTTGTCTTTTAATTAATAAGATTTCTTCGACCTTCTGTTTCGTATTTTATTTTCAACAAAAGACCCACACAGAATCTTTCATTTATTTCTACCTCTTTTATATAAAATTTTAACGCGACTTTACGAGTTATCTTTTCAACGAGGTCTTAGTAAAGAGACAGTGCAGATAACCCTGAAATGAAAGGATAACAATATACGCAAAACTAATTTATGTTTAGTTTCTTCTTGAAATTTACATTATTATTTTATATCGTGTTAATAAGTACATTTTACGAGACTAATATAATTGAAAAAAAAAAAAACCGCATGGTTTATTATTGGAATGGTTCATTTTTATTGTTTATTCGATGTATTTTGGTTAGTGTATTTAAGGTTATAAGTGAATATGCATAAATATTTGTATAATGTACGTGTACTTTAAATTTTAAAAATGAAATAAATTAATGTAATTTTGACAAGTTTTTCGGGAAATTTATATGGTATCACAAAACTGTAAAACCCGTTTATGAAGTATTAATTTATTCTGTAACCGTTATGGTTTTTTATTACATTTTATGCTGATGAATATTTTAAAATTATTTTTGTACGTTTATAAACTAGACCTATACTGACCCGAATACGAAACGTACTATACTTTTTCGAAAACGTGGCGAGATATTTGCTAGGAAATGGTCAAAATTTGCTAGTTCCTTCAAAAAACATAAGTGGACCAAATTTATGTAACACACCTATTCATACCGAAAATATGATCTACCTTAATAACAAAATTCGGCATACGATTATAGCTACGTTTCGCTAGGATGGTCCCTATAATGTCCTAAACTTCATGTACGAGCTTTCAAAATTCTGAAATTTTTCCGCCCAAGCCGTTTAGTACGTCTTATTCGGTATTATACCATATATTTTATTTAAAGTATATACTGATGCGAACATTATGTTTTGTTACGGGGCAAACGCGTTTGCTATCCACATAAATTGAACCGTTTCGACGTGAGGAAATTGAAAATGTTCGATAGTTGAATCGCAGGAAAAATATATTTTTTTTTTTTTTTTTGTAATTACAAAAGAACAAACTCTACTTTCGTTCGGCGAGAAACTAAATCCTTTTTTTTTTTTTTTTTGAATAAGCTGATCACCATCGACGGGCAGATGGTAAAATGCGGGTTCCGAGACGACGTTATAATCAATCAGCAGCTCGACACAATAACGTTTTAACGGCGGTGTCGCGCGCTCCAAACAATATGACCGCGTTTCTGTTTCATCGCGCGAAAATCTTTGTCCGCCATTAATGGACGGACCTTTCGTTTTAATTATTGTTATTCGCCCGCTTAATCAACCGAACCGCGACCTCTTTTTCGGCGCTTGATAACCGACAGCTCGCCACAACCACGCCACAACAACTCCGCGAGCCGGTTTAATTACAAACAGTGACCCGATGTGAAAAACGCGAAAACGCGTACGACTTGGAGAAACTGTCGGGACGCGAAAAGACCACGAAATATATATGTATAAAGTTTACGATAAAAAAAGAAAAAAATCACATATTAATTGTGACGTCGTCGATTGCTCTGCCGCTTTGCTCAGAATCCCAAATGTATTTTCTGAATACATTCTAGGATCACCGGACACGTTAGGCGAATGTCTACGCATGTTTACACGAGGAATAAAGAATTTTTTTTAACTCGTTAAGGTCATCGAAAAAAACAAAAAGTCAAGTAAAACGTTAATTTTTTCATTCTTATCCAATTTCATAATTTAACCAAAAAAAAAATAAATATCTTAAAATAAACGTGATAGTTTGTTTTTGTAATTGTTATGGTTTACTATGACGTTCCGTTCTTTTGAACAAAACATTTTATGTATTTTTTTTTTTTTTTGTATTATTACTACAGATTAATACAACAGTAACACGTCGAATAAAATAAAGTTTTACATATGAATTTAAACGTAAAAATAATAATCTATATATATATAAAAATGAATGTATGTATGTATGTTTGTCGTCAATGATCTCGAAAACCGCTTGACCGATTTTCATGCAATCTTTTGTAACGAAGTGCGCGGGATCAGCTAGTTATTAATATAAAAAAAAAATGATTTAACGAGTTAGTTAATAAAAATCGACTAAATTTTTTAACTTGATTTCAACTTCTAACAGCTTTGCCTTTACACAACCGTTGAACGATTCGTCCGTCGGTGTCTTTACGTCACAAAGTTACGATTTAACGTTTATTTTGCTGTACCAGACCAAAACATCGACAGAGAACAAGTAAGCAAACGTGCAATATTTGTTTAGGACTTGAAATGTTCGTGTTAAGTAAACGGCGAACATCGGGGGGTTTTTAAAAATGAGTTTAACCATGATTCGAGCAGATTTTTGGAATATCCCGTTTCTCCCGTTAGTACCTCAATACATCGTGTTGTTTTTACTTACAACTCAAGTAACGTACACGAAATTCTTTCTCTGTTTTGTGATACTTGTGTGTTTAATGCTTTGGGATTATAACCGAGCAAAAACACCAGCCGTTTTGTTCTATTTCCACTCGCGATTACAAAATCCGAGAAATACCGCTTCTCACAAAAGTTCTTTGTTACCCCAAAACACACCCATAGCGAACGTAAGAAATCGTTCGCGATTAAATAGCCGTGGTGGCAAATTAATATCCCGGGCGAGAGTGTAAAAACTACTTGCTCTCTGTCGCGTTCACGCGTGAACGTTATGTGGACCAAACTGCAATAACAATAAATTATTGTTCTAGCGATTCGCGGTGGTCCAATGTTTTCATCGGGTCATATCACGATTGGCGTTTTATCCACGATCTTAAATCGTTCTGCCAGTTCGTGTTGGCATTTATCTACGTACTTACACAATACAAGGCTAGACATTAACTAGGTACCAAAAAGTTAAAATTAATAAAAAAAATAATTTTAATTTAGTTAACTGACTGATTAATTTAGTTTGGTAACTTTTAACTTGATAGGTAAATTTTTTTAAAATTTAACGTTTGAACTTTTAAGTAATAAAAAGTTTTTGAATTGGTGCAAATGTCATACGTTTGGTACAAAACCGTTGAATTTAAAATCTGATGTGACAGTTTTAAGTAACGTAAACTTTTTTTTGTAAGTTAACTTTTGATTTAATAAATTGAACAAATTAAAAAAAATTTACTTTTAACCAGACTCGACTTTTTTTTTAAATAACTCAATATTTAACGAGTTGAAAAAAGCTATATTAGATTGCCTAGTCTTGACATAATACTACCGACATTTTCACGTGAATCAATATTGAAGTCATCCAAATAATTTATCCAATATACGACTAGAATATATTATGTTATGATCATGAAATGATCGAAGATTTTTTCCAATAATTTGCGTCTAAAAAAATACCTGTTTTATCACTTCGAGCTATCTATCTAAATAGACAAATTCCAACGATTTTTTTTATTTTCCGCTAATTTTTTAATTTTTGTAATTTCTGCTCAACGTCACGTAAAAATCAATGATAATTTACTACGAAACGATATCGTGCAAATCAGCACAGCCTGTATCAGTTCACTATACTTCCGCATCAAAAGTTTAGTATTATTATTCACGCGCGTTTTCAGCGACGTCATTTTTTATCTACACAAAGCTTGAAAAAAACATTCGGTGAGTTTTTTTGATACGATAACATCATTAAAAAAAAAAGAACAAAAAAACTAATTACTTCTTCGCTCTTACAGGGATCTACGAATCCAGTCTCGTTTTTTGTTTGTTTTACCGAGTATTGTCTCTAGACGAGAACGTAGTGGCGTGCTTAACTCGAGTGCGATAACGTACAAACAAGACCACGTGCACGCACGACCGGACTTAACGATTTTTTTTTTTTGGTCGCTCGTTTTATGCATTCAAATAATATCATCCCTAACACCGTCCGCCGTCATTAGCGGGTACCTGTATGCTTATGTAGAAAAAAAAGGTCGAAATAATAAATAAAAATTGTTATCATTTTAATACTAATTTCGTTCACTACCTGCAGGTTCAAAAGTGTAAACTATCATCGGATTAACTTAAATTAACGGGTTTAAGAAAAAGATTTTGCAACACTTTTACGTTCTATTGTTTTCTATAGATTTCCATTTGATTTTCCGTTTTCAATATCACCACGATTTCGAGTTTTGTTATGTACGTATAATATTATGTAAATGCCACGGTATCTATAAAATTTCGTGTTTTCGTGTTGACAGCTATTGATTAATTAAATATATTTTCATTTATTCGATGATTTTTTTTTTCAATAAATTTGGCCGATCCGAATCGATAATATTACGTTTCGATCAACCGTGCAAAGTTGACAAAATAAAACGAAAATCAATAATTTATGATTGTACGCGGTTCTGCTTACCAGTTGTTTTCGCTCCAACGCGTTTTGTACAAAAATAATAATAGTCTCGGAATAAAGTCACCCCGGGTAACGAGCGAGGAAATTGTAAAATAAAAATACGATTCTGGAACGCAAAAAAAAAAAAAAAATAAATATAAAAACAATAATAAATAACAAGGTGTTTGAATTTGACAGTTTCGTATACACTATGATATAACCGCATTATGAACATGACATCACGTCGGTGATAAATTACCCGAGGAGGCGTTTGTGATTACGATGCAAATAAGGCATTAAACTTAAAATGTATCATCTACCCAGGAAGCACAAAAAAAAAAAAACAAGAACAAAACCACTAGACTCAAAATGATCGAGATTTTGAATTTTCGCACATTATTTGAATACGATGTACGCTATGGAATGGAAATCGATACATTTTAAACGTTAAGTGAAACGAAATTGTTATCAACTGTATCGAACGCAATTAACAATTTTGGGATTTACAAAAAAAAATGTTTTTAATGTGTCCTTGTCCCACATTTTTTTGAGCCGAACATCAGTAATAGTTTGAATTGTCTTTTAATCTAATGATTACATACAATCGAAATAAAAAAAAACTTGGCCGTATTAAAAAAAGATCGCTTCAAGTTAAAATTTGCACAGTTACCATGCCATTTTACGTATGATTTCGTCTCAAATATATAGGAATATATGTCCTGTGTTTAAAAATAACGATTGTGTACAATTATTTGGCGTTAGTCAGCATATTATGCGCAATCATACAAAACGATTATAATATGTGCCGATTCGTCATGAGATTATTATTATGATTATTTAATTTATCTGTTTTGAAACTGCAACATTGGAATTCGGAAGTTACGAGGCAACTATATAGACACGTTTTATTTGAATATACGTACACTTTGAGTATAGCTAAGAATTCCTATCTTCGAGTTTTTTCCTAAAGTGTAATTTGGATTATTTTCTTACAGTAAGTCTTACGGTAACATTCGAACCAACAACCCAGTTTTTCAAAAAAAACTGACAAAACAAATAATAGTCATTCACTCGTTTTATCGATATTATACCGACTACGAATCCATCCTAATCCGGTGAAAAAACAAATTTATTTTTCTTCTCTTGTGCTCCACGCATCACCATCAATATACGAGACAGCAAGAGGAGAGTCTTGTGCGAATACCGCTCTCCTGCAGCTGTTGAGTTCTCGCCCGGCTAGTTTCATCGCAAAAATACGCTTTCCTCGCCCGTTTAATACGGCCAATTTACGTAAATTCGCGATTGCTTCCGAGGATCGGGAAGACGAACGGTTCGTTAACCACAACCCACCACCCCCGGATGTACGTTGAATGTGATTCGTCGAAATTCCCTAAATACACACGTGTGTCAGCGTGATATATAGGGTGCGCGTGAGCGTGTTAGATTTGCCGCATAAAACCGTTTAAAATAAACCCGAAACCAGCGTTCCGACATATGTGTAACAATCGAAACCGATTAAAAATATAAGAACAGAAACTGAAATTAAAATGCATCGTGTTTTATTGTCGTTTTATCTACCCTAAACACTAATTGGACTTCATTTCATAGTGCTATTAAAATCGAAGCGACTCAGATATACACCTATTTAAAATGTAATTTTGTAGATAAACGACCTGCGGATAAAATATACAAGAACAGTAGAAAAGGGTATAAGGGATTTTTGGATTGCTATGATTTAAAGACGTTCATGTCATTGAGTTATAAAATAATACTACTTGTATATTACTATGTTTTCGCTACGTTTACGGTTGTGCGATGCAAATATATTCAAGGGTAAGGAAAACGATATTTGAATTAAGTTAAACCAAAATTTGACCATTTTAATCTTTTCGCCAATTATGATAATAGTACATTGGTTTCCTCTTAAATCGGCATAACGGCAATAGCATTGATGTCACGGTAGATCAACAAAGCGTGACAATAAAAATCACAGAAATCACATATTAGAAAAAAAAATTGTTACCGGGAACGATTCGAAGATTTGCAGCTAAAGATAAGAATAATAAATTGGTCTTAAAAAACAGACCGAGTAATTTAAGCGAGATCACCTTTTTTTAATATAAACCATTTCCCGGGATTTCTCGTTTCGTTTATACGCGTTTCGGTATATTTTTGAGGGTTGGAACAACTACTGTATACACGAGGAGTAAGCATGCCAGGGGAAGAGAAATGTGTTTATTTGGACCGGGACTTTTGCCAACGACCGAGCCCCAGATACCCAAATTGTTGTACCGGGGATGTCGAGAAGGAGGCGAGAGGGAACAAAATGTATTTTCTCGACATCAAACGAGGTGGTTTTTTGCTGTAGCGCTCACCAACACAATAATATTGTCCGCAGCTACGACGTTTAGTTCACTCGTATGGTTTTAGTGAGAAGAAAACCGAGTCGTTTTTTGACAGTTTTCATAACGCCACATTGTTATAATAGCGATGAAATTACTCGGTTCCCTTCTCGCACTAAAACCGTCCTTGTTATTTCGTAACCGGTTTCCACAAGAAAATTTTGCATAAAAAATGCCTAAACGGCGTCCTGTACTAGAAAAATTTCGGGTTCTTCGAGAAACACTGATTGAATAAATTATATTTTTTGAGAGATGTGTACGGTAAAAGTCGAATTGAATACACTTAAAACAACATACGTGGCTTATGATTTAAATGTGATTATTTATATAGTCTTGCTATCACTGATATATTTGCATGTTTGATGAAGGTATATTTAAAAATTCATCAATATGCATAACAAAATTATTGTATTATGATTTTTGATACGAACATTAACAGCAGTATATCGTTACTATTATCATTTCAAGAACTGTTTATGAGTATATCAAATACACACATTTTTTCGTTATCAGATTAAATACATCATTGTAGGTTTTAAAGTTTTTACAAATCCGAAAAGCTCGTATAAAATTGTCTCGCGCAAAGATTCTATTACAGAAAATGACGCGTCGCGTTAATATTTAAATGTTCGATATACTACAGAAAATACTTCTTGTTGAGCGTTATACAACATCCATTCGGTTTACGGAACGATGAAAACATAGTTTCTACGTTATTGTCACTCTGGGCCGCGAGGCTATGATTTATCGCGGGAAAACTCGTTCGAAACGGAACATTATAATATTTTTTTATTTTTTTTTTTCATTTCCACTACCTACATTTATTCTGCCACGGCATTGAATAATGTGACATGATATAATGTGTTTGTAGAAATAGAAAAAAAATATGAAAAAATAAAAAAATATGCTTCAAATATTACCATATTATATTATATTGTCTCATGTCGATGCCTGTACGCGTTTCGTATTATGTATTACGCTTTCGCGTAGAAAATAAAACTGCTCGAGCGTGTCGCATAAAATACGCTTTGCCTGTTCTGCGCATATAAAATGCCCCGCATATACACTGTTCCGTCCTCAATAAACATCTTGAATAAAATCGTCGTCTTATTTGCTTTTGCGCAGGTGAACGCGATGAACGAGAAAAAAAGCATGTCGCTCGTTTTCCTGCTGTTTGCCGCCATTTGTGTTTGCGCATCCGGACCCGAAAACAACTGCACAACCAGGTAACATCACTGCGCAATAATTAATTAATTGTCTAAACGTTTTTATATTCTCATCAAAGTTGCAAGATAATTAAAATATAATATATAGAAAGTGCTCGATTCGCGGGCGGGGAAAGTGTGTGTGTTTAAGTGGCCCTTCTTTTAAATAATACATTTTAGCGTACCATACTTCTAAATTGGTACACTTAAATTAGAGACTATAATTTATAGGTACGTAAATTTATACAAGCACCAGGGTTTTTTTTCCGGGGGGGGGAACTGATTTTTCAATAATAACCAACAAATATGTATCTGATATGTTTCATACTAATTACACTTAAAAGACAAAAGTTTAATGATCAGAATAAATGGTTTCTTTATTATTATTTTTATTTTTTTCAGCAATTTTTCTATCTTTGTTTTTATACGCGGCGTATTATTAGCGTAGCAACAAACGCTATTGAAACTGTTGTGTAATGGTAAAACCACGGTGGTTATTTTACAGTTTTGTGTGGTGCACTCTTATAAAGTTTAAATTATTCGTTGAATACAACGACATTTATTTTCTCCAAACCGTCAAAAACTCTGTTGTTGCCGAATACCCGTCAATTTCTGACGAGTAATTTTATCAATAAACAAAGCGACAATGATTGATTACTAATGTTGTACTTGCACGAATGTTCATCATGCGTTCCAATATTATTTTCAAGTAATACACAGCAATTTTTAACTAGTAATTTTTGTAGTTTGACGGCTTAAAGTATATTTACTCAATGTGTTAAAAATGATCGAAATTCGTTTTGAAAAACTCCTGAGGAAATCCATTCTATATTCAGTGTTTATGACGTCATTGCGCTGCTATTGAAAAATCAAATCGTACTGAAAACACTGCAAATGATTACAAAAATGATGTGCTATTTACACTATAAATTTCTTTCGAATAGCCCACGGATAGTTGTGTATATAACTAATATTTTATTAAATCCGATTTGTTAAGTACGCGAACTGGATCAACGCTAAAAACATTCAGGTCATTAACAATAAAATCAAATTAATCGATAACTTATTTCGTTATTACAGATTACGTTTAGTGCGATTCACGGTGAAAAATTACGTATTCTCTAAAAATACAGTTTTCTTTTTGTAAACAAAATTTTTTACAAAACGTTTTGCTTTGTACGATAATATTAATTTATGTCTGTAATGGACATAATAATTCCGTATATACCAAGTATTCAATTTTCTGAAGTTATTTGTTAACCATATAGGTGCATCATACTAATTACTAACTATTACGGAGGAAATAAAAAACAATTTGAAGTGTATTACAGCTTGTGTTCGAGTCGAAACTACAAAATGGTACACAATAATATAAACAATACATCGCCAGCAAACAAGCCGGAATATATCGTGCAATTCTGACGCACGATAATGGTGCTGATAGGTATATAAGGTTTTGGGGAACTTTTTCAAGTAGTTACTCTTAATTACCGAGTGTGCCTGGTAAATAAACGAGAAATTTACTGTTCTTGAGTTCAAATTTAGCGCTCCAAACACATCAAACACCCCGTGTATACGACCAGGTACGATATAGGACCCGAGTCGATGGTTTCAGATTTCCCGTTTGCTCGTCGTCAGAGAGACGTTTCCTAAAACAAACCACTCCGCGTTCAAAGATTTCGTTGTCAGGTGGAACAGTAATACATCTCGTACGCTCACGTCACATCAAACGCGTACATCTGCCAGAGATCCTTGTGTATAACACTCGTTTCCTGTCATGACTGCTTCCCCCGAAACGTCACGGTCCATTTATATCCCCGTCCAGGAGCGGCTGGGAACTCGGTGAATATCTGGTTTTGAGTTCAGACCTTAATCACGTTCGCGGTAGGTTCCTTCAGAACTATGCCGAAAACGCCGCGCCGTAGTAAGAAACAATGCGCGAAATCACTGAAATGTAAGACAGTGCAGCTGTGTTCTGCGAAATCGTAACATTTCACTCGGTCGCGTGATAGACGCGGTTGAATTTCCTATATAGCTTTATTGAATAAAAAACGGTTGTTCAAAAAGTTTTTTTTCTTTTAAAGCTCATTTAAAGTGCGTAGGAAGCAGTTTCGTAAAAACAACATTTTTTATACGCCGTGAAAAAACAATATACGGCCACTCTGTGATTAGAACAAGAATAATTCAATGTATACATCATAATATTAATATCTCTAATTTGTTTAGTTCCTATAATTATTTTGTCAAATGATAGTCGATTCGCGTAGCGTTCTAAATAATATGAATAAAAAAAAAAAAAAAAGTATGTCACATGTTCAAACCGGCTCTGTTTTCCTTCATCTTATCCGCTATATTGTTCCAACACCAATGCTCCCTAATTTAACCATTCTCGTTTCGACTACACTTAAACTCTTTCTATTTTCCTGTCAACTGCCCAATACTCCAAATCATACAACTTGGTGTGTCTCACCACATTCCTGTAAAATTTACTTACTAGACTTATTGGAATTCTTTTATCATATAAAACACCTGACCCTTATCTTATCCGTTTTTTTCAACCGCACTTTATTCAATGTTTCACATCTCTCATAAAGCCTTCGCCCCATTTTTTTATAAACGAAATCCTAGGTCCATAAAGTTTTCTACCCCTTCCGTTAAGTCATTATTGCTATTTTTGTATCGTCAAGCACCTGCAAGTCTTTCTCTCCATAATTATAACACATAAACACTGTTTTATCTTCAATGCGTTCCCTTCAAGTGTTAATCCACTCCACTCATTCAGCCACTCCAACTATTGATAATTCAAATAATCGATCGATTCACCACTCAGCTGTCACTCTTATCGAACTTAAATGCGTCTCTGGTTCGAGCAGTGTTTTTTTTTTTTTTGCAAATCTACTTCAGAAACATCGTTACTAACACAGCTCGAGTACCTTATGTCGTTTCGTGAAACCGCTGCCGCTCAAAGTGAACGCCAGGCGTCGCAATATTATATTATATAACTGAGTGCATGGAAACAATTTCCGAGTGCAGTTTCTGCGGCCATCGGCCACGTTGTTATACAACACTGTGCAGTGAACTTGAGCGCACCGCTCACGGTTCAACGGGTCGCAATAATGGAGGCAAAGGATTGAACGCGCGAGACTTCGCAAAGGGAATACGTTTCCTGCGTTTGGAAAAATTGCGGTCGAAAAAAAATAGGATAAAAAAATTGCAGTCGGTTTTTCTCGACCATAATAAATAAAGCCTGGTGCCGGCGTTCATTTCCTTTTTTTTTTTTAAATTTTACCATTGTGAACCCGGCCTACTAACATTCCTTGATTTTACACGACGAGTAAAAGATTTTTGCGCATTTGTTTCAATATGTTCGAAATATGGTTTAAACTCGAGATCACGCGGGTTGCCGGAGACGGCTAAACCGTAAGAGCTCGAAGTTTCAATGATATAATAATATTGTGTTTGTCGTTATGTGCAAATGCTCGTTTCGAAACCGTTTATAATATGAAATAATTTATTAACTCTTCGGTTTTCTGCAAACGTTTCCCGCGTAGCTCGACCTATTTTTTTTTTGCTGCTAAAAATAGTTTTTTTTAAATTACCACGCGTGTAGAATTTTATAATTTCTCTCTTTCGTCGTCATATATTTTCCTCTCCGTATAAATTCTTACCGTCTGAACGTCGCACATGAAACTTTGTGCGTTTAACGCCCGTAACTTTATTGATATTGCGTTACGTCCGGTGAGTTTATATCTTAACATTTTCAATTTGTCCATCGCGAACGCATTAAACCCGACGAATGACGAGCGTCTAATTTAACGGCGGGTACACAAACGATTATGTAAAATACGGAACTCGTATATCGGACTCGTTGCACGCTCGCGGAGAAACGTTTTATTCGTTCGGGGCGGATCTCCTACGCGTAATATGACGGTCGTTTCAAATTTGTATGCAAATGTCGTCGTCTCGATAGGGTGTTTTTGCCAGCCTATCCGTTCCCGGACGTATCCACCGCTGCAGGTTAATCAATAGATTTTAATTAGTTTGCATGGCGCTACGAATTCCTTCTGTATTATACGAACGTCGTAATATCATCATCGTGTTCACGCGACACGAGATTGCCGTCGATGTATAGAATATTATTATTATAATCGCGATAATATTATAATATTTTCCGGCCCGGGTTTAAACGTTCGAGTGCTTTCCACTACACGCCTAAGGCAGTTGGAACCGTCGATTTTCATTCTCTGTCCGTCACACGCGTAAATCATAATAGAACGGTTTCGTTTTCCGATCAAACTATATCGATGCGATAAGGAATCTAAAGTAAACGGATTCGAATTCTTCAAGACGTCTGTTTCGCATCCGTCGAAGCACGCTTTCGATTTTATCTTTTAAATTTTTACGAATTCGATTAAAAAAAAAAAAAAACAATACGAGTTTTTTTTTATTCTTAAAAAAAGTGTGAATAAAAAATGTATCCCGACGAATCAGACGTCCTGTGGAATTTATCTAATTTATTTAAATCAGATTCTTTATCGCGCTCGATTGGTATGTTGGAATATGTTAGAGTAAATTATTCACGGTTAGGTAACCATAAGAAAAACGTGTGATTTTTATGTATCCAAAAAAAAAAATTTTAATAAAATATAACATAATTTACAAAACGATATTTTTCCCTCGTCATATTGTTTCCAAACGAAATAAAACCGACACGCTTATCATTTTCACAAAACAATAATATTGGCAATGAGATACCTCGATTATAAGATTCGTCCTTATAAAATCTCTCTCCTTCCGACTTCGCTACGAATCGTAAAACTTTTAACGGTTCAATTTGTCACTGCGCAATTTTTGACTGCCATCGCACTAGAATTTGAAATCCAAACGAAGTGCGTATCGTTCC
>CM029362.1:12945347-13009908 GCA_017140985.1 Hormaphis cornu
TTTTTTTTTTTTATAGTACCCACATTGCTTCAGACGTGCTGATCATAAATCCTATTTTGTTGGCGCGTGTACTTGAACAAAGGTAAGGAGGTTTCGTTCGAATCGAACAGAACACGGATAGTTAAATCGATTATACGGCAAATAACCGAGACGGCAAAGGAAACACGCATCGAATAATACCGTTTCGTATTCCTATGTAGTAGACCCAACACAAAATTAACGAACATGTACGCGGGTAGATTTAATTCAAGTCAGGAAAATAACATAATAATTTCAATTCGGGTCGGGGCCGTGCGCTATCAAAAGACGACATAATTAGTAACGACGTTCCGTCAAAACTGTTCCGTTTCAATTCCGTTACTGACAACACAATACGTGTCGCAATGTTCGTGCACCTCCAGTAATTTCATTAGAAACTTCATTCTCAAAGCGTTATGTACGTGAAATTTTATCGATTGAAATTGATTGGCAATCAAACATTTTTTTCATCGTTATTTTGATTTTGATTTTTTCTTGAATTTGCGTAAAATAAATTAAGCTCATGATTTATTTTAGTTGTTCGGCTTATGGCTTGCGACGCGACTCATCGTCAAACATTCTGTTCCAGCGCTGAACGAATAATAATTATCATTTTTTTTTTTTTATTATCCACGACATCGTTTGTCGCTCAGAATTCAATTCAAATTACGCAATGTGATGAAAAAACGACACATCTACATCTACAGACTTTTTTTCTGCTAAACTTAGACATTCGTGTCGCAGAATTGACGCCTTAGAGAACTTTATACATTATGATATGTTTAATAACTTATCCGCGTCGATTCGCTGCAGAAAAACAAAAGAAAAAAACCACTTGACGAAGCATTATTTAGACAGCGCTCGTCGTAAATCCGAAACAATTATTTTTGTAACAAAACTTTTTTCTTACACCGACGAGAATATGCGATGATAAGAAAAAAAAAATTGTCAACAAAACTTTGCCGATCTCCATGAAAACGGAACACTCGCGTGTACTTTGGAGGACGAAAGGGTTTTTAGGGGAAAATGAGCGAAAACTCGCAACACGTAAAGTTTATTTCGGTCAAAGTTAAATCATAAAACTTCGGAGGAGTTTTAACCGCGATGTAACTATAATATGTGCTTAAGGTGTACGGTCGAAAAGCAGTATATTGGTTTTACGTGCTCCATCCTGTTATCTAGTTTTTGACAGGTTTATCAAATTATTGACGAAAAGCGCAAACGAATTATATCATAGTCTAGTGACTATATACATAACTATTTCCCTTTAAGCTAAAATACGAGTTTTTTTTTTGGTCCCCCTCGAATAGAGAAAAACTTTATTTTAAGTAATCATTATTGATATATTATGCGATATAATTCAATTTCAACCAACACACGGAGTTTCAGTTTGAATTGTATGTGTTAGTTGTCATTGTCCGAATAATATGAACATTTTAGATATTGAGCGTCAGAAGGGAATGCATTGTTTTTACAATTATGTTTTTTATTTTTTCTGTCAACTACATTTTGGGTAGTAAGAATGCTCATATTTTTAAAGTGAGTACCTTTACTGATAGGTGTATGGACTCTAGTGGAACTTTATTTTAATTTATTCTTTTATTTCGCTCTTTTTGTCTTTCTGAATTTTTCCGTTTGAAGTTTGATCGATTGACACGCGAAAAGAATAATTTGCGCGTAACCTCTAAGTATATTTTACTAAAAAAAAATGCAGATTTTTGAAAATCAAAAAACATTTCTATTCGGTCCACCGCGGATTAGACCGGTGATTATGTATGATTTATGCCGTTCATGGCGTTTGAAAAACATTTCGCTGTTTCCTGACCCGAATAACTTGTACGGAAAAACCGATTTTAATGGTTTTGCGGCAATAACCGTTGAATATCGATTTCCCGCTTTTACGTGAGGACATTACATGTTATTTTATTTTGTACTATCTTCGGTGGTATCGCGGATTGGTAACTCTTGTGGCTATAAACACAATAAACGACTTCTGGAATCCCGAGGTCGAATTATCGGATAACGCAGAAAATCCGTTGATTTATATTTTTTTGTATTTATTTTTATTTATATCAATAGTCTACATAAAACACTGATAAACTGTACCGCCTTAATACGAATGAAACGACTTTATACAAAATACTAACTTGGTACTATATAATAATTGCCATCTACGGTAAATACGTTTCTTCCACAATTATTATCATTTTCTTTTTGTTAATTTTTATTACTTTTTTACTGAGTAAGACGTATAAGACGTCAAAAATTTGTATGTAAAATTATTTTAATCGATTTCTTCTTTACTTACTCGTTTTGATCCGAGCACACGAAGCAATTTTAAAATATTCGTGTTGTTATTCCTTTAAAAATAATGATTTATTTCTTCTGAGTATATTTACATAAAAAAAAAAAAAATGGACGGTACCATCGAAACGAAAATCAACATTAGATCCGAAAAACTTATACTTAGGAACTCTTGCACTTATATTAGGTACGCCGACGTTTATTTTGGATAAATTCAAAATGCACTTTAATGCTCACGAGTTTGATGAGTGATGATGAATAACACGTTTTATAAATGGGTGAAAATATACATGGAGCAAAAATAACGACAGACGCCATAACGATGTATTGCGTTTAAAACGTGTACTCGCAGCAAAAAAAAACAAAAATTAAATAGCCCTTAAAAACGCGCAAAAATTTATCTCAGTTTGAAAACTCGTGTGTCGTAAATATAGTAAATTATGGTTTATCCTTTTCCTACTGTGACCGCAGTGTGCGACCCGTGTAACTCCCACGTCGCCCATACGCGCTCGAACGTTTTTTAAAAAAAAAAAGAAAAATACTAAAATCGTTGCTTTTTTTTGGGGGGTTTTTAACTTTTAATGACCTGCACGCGGTGAGTTGTGTGGATCGCTGCCCCGTATAGTTGGTTGTTTTTTCATTATTACAACGGCTCTCTCTCGAGAGAGAGACAAGTTTTGCCCGGTGAAAAGGCGGGTGTGGCATCATGTTTTACAATTATTATTATCATAAACTCGAACGCGAAACTTCCCGAGACTCACATTAATGTACGTATAAGGTTTTCAGCAAACACGGGTCGAAAATTGAAACGCACGTGCGCCTCATAAACAAAAACGCCATTTTTTTTATAGAGGAATGTATTGATTTTACAATGATGTTTTTTTTTTCTGTAAGCAACTTTTCGGGTAGAAGGAACAAAGTCAGTAACTCAAACGATATACATATATATATGGACTCCGGTGGTACTTTGGTTGAAAACATTTTTGATGCTATCTTTAGAATTTAACCCTAAAAACCAAAATAAAAATCGAGAATTTAACGGCAAAAAATTTGACATTTTCAGGTTTGTTTATTGGGCCTACAAGTTACGATTTGCAAGGCATTCATGTACCAACATTGCCTATACGGGACGCCGTGTTATAAAATCTCTAAACTTTTTTATAACAACCGCTTGCAAATTATTTTATTACAATAAATCTATGACCATCTGACCGAGTTTCTGATTTCTCATGTTTACGACGGTATTTTTTATGTAACAAAAAAGTGTTTTTTATTTATGACGTCGATGTTTGGCCGTTTTGCAAAATCTTGTTTATATTTCAGAAAAATTACATGAAATATAAAGCAATCAGTGTTCCTAACAAAAAGAATTTTTGTACGTCAATAAAAATGTTCATCACCATTATCGTTTGTAACATATTGTTATGGAAGAAAAAAAAAATAAAATGGATTCTTCGTGATCTCGATGGTTTTAAACTATTTTTATAATACTGAAAATCTAATTTTATTTACACGGTTTCCGTACAGGTCGTCTCAATTTTTGTTTCGAAAGCTATATCAGTTTAACTTTTTAATATAACATACTATAACAGCTAAAGAGTTTAACGGCCTTGTCTAAATTGACTTTCGGAAATCTTTAAAAACGCGTTCTCCGTGAACACATGGTGAAGTTGAAGAATCAAGTGAACTCTACGTAACATATGTACCAGTAAAATATGGGACGAGGAAAAAACCAAATTATTCAAAACGTGTATGCGTGACGTTGATGCGTCGCATATACACGACGCCGGAGGTGATTTCTGCGAAAATACTATGATTTTATGTTCCCTCCGTTGCGCTGTGTACTTTCTAAGCGCGTTTTTTCTATTTTTATTTACTTTTTAATAATCTTTCTATCTTCTCGTTAGGACGGTGGACTCCGTCGTGAACACGTCGTCGACGTTACGACCGTGAATTTTACGAGGATTTAAAAATTTTAAATATAAAAGAACACGTCATAACTGTTTTTTATTCTCTTCTCTTCGACGTGTCGTGTATAATACTATCGTTCGAGTCGTAAACTCAGACCACGTGTACAACGCCGTTTACCACGACCGTTTATTATTATAGGACCCGTGAGTCGTGTTCACAAATTGTTTTTTTTTTTTTGTCCTTTACGTCCCTGTACTGCACGTATGACTCTTTCTGTCGGCCACTGCGTAATATGCCATATTCAATTTACGGCTTTTCATTTGGAATACAATACTTGTATTTTTTTTTTTTCAAGTTCTGTTATATTGTTAGCACAATCGTTTGTAAAAAAAAAAAACGACGCGTTAGGTTAGGTTAGTTACGTAAGGAAAATTACGATTTTAGTGACTATATAATATTTTGAGTTAAGTTAACTTTTAATTCGATAAATTCGGGACATTTAAAAATTTATTTTAACTTAATCATTGGTTTTTTCCAATTAACTTATTGGGTAAAAATGGTTGACTTGCCCAGCCTTGTGAAATAAGAAATATAATCAACAACGCACCACGACAGACGCGTATTTCGTGCGATTCACTGGGGTATTATTTAGTAGTACAGCTGCTTCGTGTTAATTGGGTTTTTATGTGACTGTACAAATATATTACACACCTCCGATACATGAGGCTTTAGCGATTGACTTTTACAAATTCTATTTTAAATCCGTTTAAACGTCCGAATGTTTTAACGTGATACGGTCCAAATTAATCCGGACTAATGTAAATAGATTCGATTCGAGTTGGTTTAATATCGTACAACACACTCGGGAAATCGCCATTACGCGGTAAAAATAACGACTCACGTCAAACAGGGTTTTACTCAAAATCAAATTGATGAACAGTTTTGTGGACTTAAAATAAAACCGATTCTTTTGTACAGATTTGCCCGGCCAGAACGGTTTGACTAAACGTTCACGTGTTTGTTGTTGACTATTCAAAAGTGTTATTTATCGCTTTAATAACACATTTCATAAAATCACAACGATAATACACATAAATCGTAAATTCGATCTGTTTTTTTTCACTGAGGTTTTCCGGCGAATGTAATACATTTTACATATACTTTAAACATTTCAATTATTAGAACGAAACATCTTTCATTTTGTGTATAACTAGAATTTTTCACACGACCAAAGAACACCGCGATCGTTTTATAAAGCTAAAAACACAATATCAGTATCTGATTATAAAGTTACTTTTTATGTATTCTCGTGAATTTTAAAATTAAAGTCCAAACTTTTCGAATAGACTTCACTATGATAACTGAGCACGATATCCATCAATGAATTATAGATTAACGTGTATCTAATAATTACACCTAGGAAACAGTGTGTATTTCAATAAGCATGCGTTTTCTCATACTACGTCTTTCGTCACAATAATAAAGATATAAAATACTTACGACCATACACATTGTTTGAAATAATTTTCATTATAATAATTGTTTTTAGCCGCGATTATTTTATGAGAAATTCACATAGATACTATAATTTCGCTGTAGTTCTAAAAGATTTCGTAATGATTTTAATTTTCAAACAGTATTCTAATAGTAATAATATTATACTAACACTTCTGTTAGATGTATAATAATAGTAATCCGTTCCTTGCTGTTAACAATTTGAGTTCCGGCGGATTAGAAAAATGAAGAAAGTATACCGAATTCTCGTTTTGATGTGCTTCTAAAAAGTCACTGATCGTTTTCGTTTTGTTCGTCATTACTTATTGCAGCAGAAAATTACGTTTGTCAGCGTATATTTATCCGCACAGTTTAACGTACCTAAACAAATCGGTCACGGATATTTATATTTTTGTCAATCCTCTCCAAACGTTTTCCAATCGATATCAACTGCAGAGTTTGGCTGTCAGCCGTCCAAAAAAAAATAAAAAAATACGATAGTACTGCTCGACATTCTATACTACAGTTCAATGACAAAATCATTGTCGATTCGTGTTTCATACAGAACAAAGCACGCGTTTTGCAACAATAGACACAATCGAAAACCCATACCGCGGGTCATCGTATATAAAATATTTTTATTATATTGTTATTGCAGTTGTACGAGAGAACGCGAATAAAAAAAATAGAAATATTTCGTATCGGAAAAGATTGAAAGGCAAATCTCGTTCGAGGGTACACTATTTGCGTGTTTATTATTTAAGTTGTTATGTTCCACGCGTGTTTGGGCGAACAAAAAAAATAAGCGAAGAGCGTCGCGTGGTTACATACGAGAAACCGGACGGCAAATTGATTCCCATTGTGAGAATAAGGACAAAAGAGGTTGAAAAGTCTGCGGTCGTCTGACCGAAACTCGGACGAAAAGTATACCGGAAACTTTTGATTTACTGTTGACCAAAAATATTTGTTAGGACGCATGTTTTCGTGTGCCCACACACATTGTGCGTTTTTGTGCAAAAAAAATAAAACAGGCACGAATGAAGCACCCTAATTCATAGGGACGCGAACACGATAGTAAAATGTTTTTAAAACAGTTATTATGTCACGAATTTTATTCCGTACAAAATATTAGTTCCCCAATATATGTCGTCGCCAAAGCAAAACAAAACGGCTAAATTCGAGTTGAACTTACTTTGCTAATCTTACGTGATCAGGCTAACAACATGATTATTTTGAAAACATATGTTTCCGCTGTTCACTTTTAGTTTCAAAAATCAAAGTTGTATTTATATTTTATCCAATATAGGTACTATAAATTTCCGCCAGACCGCGTTCAATACTGTATTTCTTCTATAGCAGGGTTTCTTCACAATCGGTACAATCATTATTTTTTTTTTTTTTTAAATAGTTACGTTTCAGAACATCTGTCTGATGAGATTTAGTTTATTTTTTTGAAATTTTGATTATTAACTAAAAAAAAGAACCGTCATTAAATTAAATTTACTGACAACGAAATCAGAAAATTGAATTTAGACCTTGGAATCGAACTGATTTTGAAAAAAAAAAAAAAAAAATTGATTTAAAACAATTGGTCAACGACGGTAAACCGAAAAATATGTATGGATTGTTCATTTTGAATTACAGACTTCTAACAACAAAACTGAAACTAGTGTGAAAGAACTTGAAATGTGAAATTTCAATTTTTAAACCGTATCAACTGACTAAAAAATAAGAGGAAATTTTTAAAAATTTTTCTTCGCTAATCGGAAGCCTAAATGTATACTAAATATGAACCATACTCGATCCCGCCGTTTAAGCGAAAAAAAAAAAATTTACAAAAATGTTAAATATATATATTCATAGTAAATTGGCTAGTATTTATCTAGGTACGACAGCTTTCAAACGAACGTTAAATTTCTTCCTCTTCTCTTTTACTTTCCTCACAAACATTATGGGTCCTCGCCACGGAGCTTCACGTGAAAATCATCTTCAATCGTATCGAACCGTCTTTTTATCCGGTCTTAACGTCTACCACCATTTTTTCCTCTTTTTTACCTCGTCTTTTTTCTTTCCTCGTCGCACAACCGTCTCGGACCTTTCTCTCTCGTCTTTTCCGCACTGTTTCGCTTTACAAACCGTCGGTCTGATCGGTTTTTTTTTAAAATTTCGCACATTGGCCCGGGTAGATTTTGTAGTCCGAGTATTCTTTCTTCGACGATACGAGTTCCCGGGCTGAGAGACCACCCTGTACCCACGACCGACCGTGTGGTGCTATTTTGTTTCGCCAGAAGAACGGAAACGCGAGTTTCAAATCAATATTTATCGTGGGCCCCGCTCGCTCTCTTGCGCCGCGAGCCCGGTTGAACTGGCCGAACGACTACACCGCCTCGTTCTTTTGTGCCGTTCACGCGCACACCGAGCAACGGACCTATTTGTATAGGATTTCACGGGCTAATGGCGGAGAATAAGCTCCTTATCGCGTTACGTTTGCATAAATCCTCTTGTATAAGGCGTCCGCGTCTCGGTCGAAATCCTATCATCTCCTACTTAAACGTTATTATTTTTGACGTCGACGTTTCGTGGTTTCATAATATTTTTTTGTACTTCTTTACCGCGCATCGATTGTATTAAATCACACCGAATCGCCTTTCTTTTTTTTTTTTTATTGCGATATTTAATTTAACGGTTAAGGAGAAAGATTTTTAGAAATATTCCACATACATTTTAGACGTATATACGATGTAAAACTTTAGTACTAATACTAGTTCATAATATGAAATAAAATAAAAATTCAAAATAATATTCCATATGTTTGTGTATGGATATTGTTGATTATTTTTTATCGGGTATAATTGGGTCATGCGAGTAAGCGCAATATGATTTTTTGAAAATTAAATACAATTTTGAGTACCTAACACAATTTTACGAGAATATATATATAGTTAAGTATGAGACGTTTTTTACTGAACGAGTTTTTCCACACTTGTATTTGAACGACTCATTTCGAATGAAAACCACGAAATGTTTAAAAAGAAGTGTATCGTATAAAACAACACCCCAAATAATTTCAAAAAAAACCTAGTGAGTTTAATACTAGGTTTTTTTAATAAGTTTTAGTACTAGTTTAATACTCATTAATACTAGGTCCAATAAATTAATATGTGTTCTACTAAAGAGATTTTGTTTTAAATTATTGTCGATGTCTTTTAACAAGTACAGTATAAATAAGCGTGTTTTCAATCGTTATCTGAATAATCATACCGAGTGTGTTATCCAACTCTTATGTTTTACAAAAAAAAATGTTCGGAAACCAAGTATTCGAAGTTAATCGTAAACGGTTATTCAACTTAACAATTATGTACTCCAGACTTTCTACTGTTTCCTATTATAAACACAGTTGTTGTGCTCACCAGCTGTTTGTACGAACAAGACGATTACAAATTTACTCAAGAGTGCGTACAACTGGTGGGTACGATCACGCTGGCTGTCGAGTTTAAAATATTGAAAAATAGTTCTTTGGGGTCACAGTTTTGCGCCTTGATTTGAACGTAGGGTCACAATAATCATGGGCGGAGGTTGCGGGTGTTTATTGGGGCCAGGGAGGCTTATCCTCCCAAAATTACTAAAAGTCTCAACCCAAAATATTTCATCACTCTTAAAACTCATATACTCCTCTACTATAAAACATGATTCTTTTTCATCCTTGGCTTTTTACAAGCCTTTCAATCCCGTTGTCGCAAACTACATACTGCCTACTCTATTCTTCCCTGTCTTTTGCAGCTCCTTCTCCATTCTTCTATTACTCCTAATATTCTCAGACTTCTCTTTATTCTGTCCGTCCATCGCTGACTGGGTGTTTCCCCGGCGACTCATTGTGTCCTGTTTCCACGCTGTAATTAATTATTGTCCAATTAAATAGTTCTTCTGAACAATCCACGCGTGATCGGCTCAACTCGCTTGCGAACTTTTGACATATAAACGGCCAAACTCTCGATATCGAATCTCTGAATGACCGTATAGGTTTCCGTTTGTCGCTAGAAACCGCCGAATAAAACGCAAACGTTTCATCCCGAACCGTATGACACGATTTGAATATGATAATTAATTAAACGCCCGCATCCGAGCGACCTCGGGCTGCTCGTCTACGACCCGCCAGAGCTTATTCGGCTCGTTTAACGGCCTTTTTTCTCTCTCTCTCTCTCACTTTTCACCCGGTCCTGCCTCGTCGTTTCCCCTTTTCGGGCCGAGGAAAAACGGTCAGATTTGTCAACGGTACGGGTGGCATCAGTGTGCGGCGACGAAGCTCCGGCCGCGGTGACTTATCGCCGCCATTAATTAACGCGGCCGACTCGACGTCCGGTCGCTGATAAAAAAGATATACTTTTTTTCCGTCTTCGCAAATCCCACGTTTCGCCGAATCCGTATTCCAGGCCAAGTCCCACCGATGCCAGCGTATTTTTGCGCGAACCGATGTACTCGGTTTCTCGGATCCTCTTATCTCGCGGCTTCCTCTTGAAATAAACCTACGAAATTCTACACATCGATTGAACCTGAGTAAAAAAAAAAAAAAAATTATTTATCAACATTAAGCCATTTCCAAAGGGGAGTGTTTCAAAGTTTTCATTTTCGTTACCGATCGGCTGACCGACTCTTCATCATCATCACCATCACCAGAACTATCATAACGCACTTGTCGTAAAGGCAGAAACGTGAAATTTAGCTCAGAGGCGGGTCGTAAATTATTGTATATACTTAAAAATTTGAAAAATGACATTTTCTGTTAAAAATTTGCTTTGGGAAGTGGGTTTATTGTTACGATAACTGTAATAAATAAGCACTCCTCGTTTAGGTAAAAACGTAAAATTTGGCACGGAGGTTGGGTAATTGTGGGTATTATAATAACCGAAGAAGTTCACTTAATTAACTTATATATATTGATCCCAGACAGGTTAGAGTTAAGGATAATGCCATTGTTGAGTACAATCATCTACGAACTTTGTATAAGACAGACATTCGTTCGAAAAAAAAGTGAAAAAAAACCAAATTCCACACCCTTCAAAAAACAGGTCAAACTGTAAAAGTAGTGATTTACAAATAGATGTTATCTCATCGTGTATGTCGTTATGTGTTTTCGGTAGTAACAATTTATGAATCAATAGACACTATTGATCAATCTCGAATTCATAAAATTTTAAATTTGTTTACATTTTAATTGTATTTAGCTAAAATTAAAAGAATAAATCTATTCTTTTAAATGCAAATAATTCTTTCTATACATTTAACGTGAAGCAAAGAGCCGGTATTTTGAATATATTATATTCAACGACTGTTTAATATCGGTTTTAACTGTGAAAAATTTCGAAAAAAAAAAAGAATTTGAATAAGGAATATTAAAAAAGTTTTTTTTTTATATTTAAACTTTATCACACGACTATATTGCGTTTAACTTTTGAAATAAAAATGACAAAAAGGAAAATAAACACTGGTATATAAGAATAAATAACATTGTTTTTATTATAGTGTGGTTTCTTTTTATCGTATATATTTCTGCTTTCATCAAAACTACCTGCTTCGATTAAAGTTTATATTTTTAGTGGAATATTTTTTTTAAATATTTTAGTGGAAAACGGTTTTACATTAAGTACTGAATCGATATATTGTTAATATTGATCAAAGCAATTTAAATATTAAAATTTAAGATAAATATGTATGAGAAAATTTTCCCGTGTTATACCATTTCCATTTTCTTCACTACCTTTGACTTCAAAGTAAGATGTACAATGTATATTATACATTAAATCATTCAAGAATATATATTGTATTTTTTGTGAAAATCTTATGAAGATTAAAATTCAATTTCAATATTATTTTTAAAAAATTATGTAACATAAATAAATATGTATACAAACAGAAATTAAAAAAAAAATCAAATTTAATAACATTTCCATTTACCTATGTCATAGTTAAAAATTATCAAATCATAACATCCATACACGTTTATAATTAAATCTTTAACGTAATTCGAGGTAAAATTTCTCATTTTCAAAACAATAGTTTAATTTTGATTCTATGAGGTTAATATTTCTACTATCATATTTTGATACAGTTAACTGTAAATTGGACCAATATTGTACAATCGTTCAGTTGGTCGATCCTTAAAATAGGGTCAACATTGTGAAACTAATAGTTTTATAAACATTTATACATTTGAAACATATTTACTTAGTAAACTTAGTATTTGAAAATTAACGAAAATAGAAAAGCATTGGAATAACGTAAATATTTTTCGTTAAAACATTTTCAAATATTAAATATGTATACCGTTGTACAAAATTAAAACGAAAACCTCAAAATCGACTAGAAAAACGAGCGCCTAACAAGAAAAAATTGCCCAATGACCCTGTAATTGCATTTTTGTCCTACCTACCATATAATGATCGTTGTAATATAACACCATTATCCAAAGCGCTGTTTTCCTCGGGAGCGGAAAACTTTTTACGTCGCGCGGGATTATATCATTATTTATAGGTAATACGTTTTGCGTAGTTTCCGCACGACCGGGATACATTCGGAAGTGAGAAATCACGATAAAAAATTTAAATCGCAATCTAGTATACCGCGGAACAAGCGATTGTCTCCGTTCGTTTAGTTAAAAGTTAAAACATAAAAAAAAGAAATCTGTGTTAAGTGTTGAATACGTCCGTGTTTTGAAAGTTTTGAAGGCCAGTTTTGAAAGTATATTATAATGTATAACATATTTAGGTTAACGATAGATCGTTGCTAACGAAAAATACAAAAATGTTCAGCGTAAATAAAGTAGAACTCAAAAGCTCAACAAATTGGAATTTTTAATGCCTTGTTAACATTCTAATTAGATTTGAACTAGTTTTGGAGCAGTTAAGATATAAATAAAAAAATGTAAGTAAAACTAAGTAAAAACATTTTAAATGTGCCAAATGAAGTATGATGTAATTTTTTTCATCATTGTTTTAAAGCACAATATATTATAGAAAAATAGAATATTATGTTTGGATCGTATCTATTGATGGTGTCGAGGTTCGAAAAAAAATATAAAAATGTTTCCAAACAATAACTGCAACATTTTAATCATAAAAACCTTAAAAATTGTCTTTTCCAGTAAAAATTAGTTTCAGTGACGATTTTTTTTTCCGCATTTTTTTATGATGCCGAATTTTAAATGTTTTTTTTATCCGCTATCAGAAATTTTAACTTATTCGTTAATCGATAAAAGCTCAATAAAACTAAACGAAATAACAAAAATTTTTAAATTTTTTACAATTTCATATCAAATGCCAATATTTTGAGGGGTTCTATACATAACTATTTGTCTGTAAATGAAAACGTTTACAAAAAGTAAAGCACTTTTTTGAGACCAATAGGTTCATAAGCTCGGAATTCAAGTGAAATGGCGATAATAACTATTACAACTTTGACTGTAGATATATTATGTGTAAAAATTATGCAAAAATCATGAATAACGTCTAAAATAAATGCCTGGATGAAATATGATAAAATGTAAATTTTTCGTTTAATTGTATCATTGTAATTATTTTCTATTTCTGATTTGCGAACGAACTTCTGAGCCAAAATATTAATAATTTAATCTAAACCAACAACAGCACACTGGATTTGATTGTTCCCTCTATGGTAATTATTATTATAAGCCACCTGTGACACATCGTTAGAATACTCTCTGTAGGTAATAATCTTTTATGATACACTAAAATTTAACTGTATAGAAGGATTAGATAGTAGGAATGTTTCACGTGAAATACCCTAAAATTATTTATAACCTCTTATTTAAGTCCTAAAGTAAAACAAAATAGAATCATTATAGCCCGATAATTGTTTTCAAAAACATTTAAGTATATATTAATAATAATAATAATATTTAATACATTAAGTATTTATTATTATTTTAAATTTGATAAATTATTTAAAATAAATTACCAGCTGTACATCAGCACCGTAAAGGACAAAGGTGCAACGTTATGCATTTGCGTCGATGGTTTATAATCATGTGCGTGGATAAAATTTGATTTAAAATATTGATGAAAAGACATTTAAATAAAACGTTCAATCTCTGTTAGTTATTATTATTGTTATTTTTTTTTTTTTTTTGAGATACAAACACTTAATGACGAAATGGGAGAGCATATTTCCATGTACAGCTCGCGTTAAATTATTACAAAACATTAAGTTTGATTCAGTGGAACTGCGATTTATTTTGAACAAATGAGAACTGTCGATTTACAGTTCTATTGAAAACTGTAAGAGATCATTTTATAAACGAACAATTCATTAATAAAATCAAACAATATATACGGGTATACAATAATGTGTACTAAACGTTCATACAAAAAAAAAATCAAACATTATTTTTGAACGCCCACAAGTGTAATTCAGAAATGTGAAAATCGACTTCATGTTGATTTTTATAAGAACCCAGCAATAGTTAATCTTTTTTATGTTGGTTACGTTTAATTTCTATGTATTTTGTTTCTATCGAAAAGTGTTGTGTACGTTATAGTGCCCGATAAAACAATAGGTTACGAATGAATTGAAGCACATCGTCTCAAAAGTTATCCTACGGATAGGCTATCATAAAGCATACAAAATCATTGAAAAATCATAAACGAGAATCATAACAACGTACCTGACCAATTTCTAAAAACGTCGTCTCGGATACTCTATGCGTGAAAGTTGAGCTTTAAATGACAGTTTTTTTCCCTCTCCCCCGTTCGCTATTAAAATAATTCAATAGTTTTCGGTTCGAAACGTTTTGATGAGCATTTTTTTTCCCCCAACTCATTAAATCGCCATCGATTCGACGGTCTTTGTTTTATAATCTGCCGTGATAATTTTGTATTATATTGTTGCCCGTTATTATCGTTCTCGGTGTTTTACGTCGACGACGGCACGTCTCGGCGGCGGAGGCGTGTTTACACGCTATTATATGCGGATACATATATGTATATATTTTTTTTTAATGTTTTTTATGTTTATTTTTTACCTCTTCGACACCGGCGAAACACAATACGCGGCGTGACCCACATGCCGGGGCGCGCCCGCACGAGAGGGTCGGCGAAAAAAGCTGGACGGGTGGGTAAAAAGAATAAAAAATAAATGTAAAATACACAAAATACCGCCGCGGAGGTCGCACAAAAGGATCGGTGAAGTGTTCAAACGAAAACAATACGGCTTTTTAAATTATGCACCGTCGCGGGGTAGCGGGGAGGTGACGAGAACGCGTTTCGTTTCAAATAAGTTTTTCCACAAGTTTTTCATCGTCCCTCTTCGGGAAAAAAAAAAAATCTACAAAAAAATAAAACCCGGTTTCGTATAATGATCTGCGAGACAACGGTACAATGTTGTTATAACGCCAAGATATTTCATGAAGAAACGGATCCGGAAAATTATAACTATAATCATCCGAATCGAACGATATACGATTTTTTTTTTTACAATGTTCATATTTAATAGCAATATTTTACGACGATGTATGTATTTATACGCGAACTGCGGTTTTTCGCGACAAGCTCGTTTTCAGCTGATAAATATGTTGTTTTCGATAAAATCCCTCTGAACGAACCATAAATTCCACTGGGCACAGTCTTTTTGCCCTGTTCGCTATTCTCTAGTAATAAATTATCAATAAAAATCTCGCTGTGTACTTGACATTAAAAATCCTAAATAGGAATGCACGCGATATTGTGACCGTACTAATCGAAAAGTACGGGAAACGACACTAACGACGTATAATTCACACGTTTTTTTTTATACGCTTTTGCAGTAGACCACGTTATACGCGTTCGTGTGAATGGTGTTGATTTTATTGTCGTAGATCTGGGATTTTTTAAGAAATTATTTCATTTTAATTGCATATGAATAATTTATTTTTAAGAAGTTTAATGGAAATACAAAGACGAATTTTTCCAATTCGTCGGAATTCGGTTATGACAGTTTCATTGTTTTTATTACAATTCTCGTAACCTTCGCAAAAAAAAATATGTCGTGCATTGAGTTCCGTGTAACAATAGCATTTACTTTGCTATAACTTGTCACATACGTTTTAAAAATCCCATCAATACTGATATTCGATTCAAATTTCAATTGAACCTTGAATATTCAATACCATTATTATTGTAATAATTCCGATTAGGCAAATCGGCCTAACCGTGTAGGTACATGGTTTCAATTTTGCAGACGTTATTGCTATGTATTATTTCGCATACATCTAGCACCATTAAACCACGGATTAAAAACAAAAAACAATACATCAATAAAATGTAGACAGCTCAAATCATGGCCGAAGTTGATACGTACGTTTTTTGAACTTTTGGAAAAACAAGTTTTAAGGTTTTGTTTGGAAAATTAAGTACGATTTTCAAACAAGTAGGTGTATTCATTTTTTTTAGCATAGTAATCAATGTTTTCGTATGATTTAAAATATTAGGCCATTTGATTTTATTTGACATTTTTAAACAAAAATAATCCAAGTGTTTGTATTGTGAAGTTCGGCTCAACAATATTTCTAAGTCTAATACTCCAGTTAATGTTTTGTTTTTTTTTTTTTTTTTTTCTGAACAATAGAATTACGTCAAACAATATGTGTATACTCCGATTGACGTAGAGTATAATACAATATAACATTGTAATGATGATTGATGAATGTTTTTTTTTTTTTTAAACAAAGCGTGAATATAAATTGAATATTAATCGTTAGCAGCACAAAACTTTAGTGAATAGTGTTTTTTATTACTATTAAATTGCCTATTAAAATGTTATGACCAAACCGTCATCAGTAAAAATTATCCAAAGAGTCATTCGTTGCACGGGTAAAACTGTATTCACGCAAATCGGCAGAAGTTTTGGAAAATCGTATTAACGAGCAGGTAACCAAACAAAATATAAAAATTACCCTGGATATTCACGTCGTGTTTGAGCACAAAGAGTTTTCGATCTGCGTTTTAAGTATTTCATCGTTTTTAGATGTGCAAAAAACTTGAAGTTGATCATTTAAATAAATTCAACATCAAAATGCCGCCCCCATACACTTGACTAATCTAATACAGTTCAACCAGTTGTTCGGCCGTTCAAAGGTTTTGTAGAAAAAACGTGTTCACGTTAATTAGTAATGGCTTCACTTACTTATATGTCTCCCTCATATTTACAAAAACTATCGGAGTCTCGACCAAACAGAGTAAAAATTAAGTCAAAACGTTTAGCGAAAAACGTTTTGACGTTAAACAATTTTCTTCGCCCGTCCGCCCAAAACCGTTATGTGTGTAACTAGAAAGTGTATTTCACGACCTGCAGTATTGAGCCCCGATGGCAAAACGGTTGTCCGTTTAAAGGGAATATCATATTTTTTTATCTAGAGAAAATTTAAAACGTTACGTTGTGCGTTGAATTCAACGAAAATATTCATAACGTTCACAAAACATTAATCCGCGCCGATTCGAAACTAAAATCTGACACGAATATATTGATTTCGGCCTGTATTCTCAACCAGAGTTGACGAGTGTTTATTTTATACCTTGGAAGTAGTACCTAACGCGCATTCCAACAACCGGCCGGCCGCAGCGTTCGCTTATTTTGGCCAAGTCGAAAGCAAACGCTCTGGGAACGGACACACGTGGCGGGTGTTTCCACGTTCGAAATCGATCGGCAAACGCTTTTAACGGGATACGGAGGATTTAAGGTATCCTCGTGACCCTTTTTTTTGGCACTGCAACAAGAGCCGCCGCAATCGAGGATCAATTTTGTGATGGGAAAATTCCGTCGGCTCCGTTTCGTCCCGCGGCTGACACGTCAACAACGCCGCACGTCGTCCGTCCGCACGCGTGTAACGTGAAAATAGTCGAAAAACTCATACTGGACACACGCGACACGGCGGACGTTTCTTGTGGAAAATTAGTTTTTGAAAAAAAAAAAACCGCGATTTCCTGCCAGAATGAAAAATGAGTGTGAAACCGTAAAAAATAATAATACCGTTATAGAAATTTAAAAGTTCCCGGCGATTACTTTCATGCGACTACGATAACGTTTAAAAAAAAAAATCACACGCCGACCAAAAATAATAATCTATAGGTATGTTCTGGTTTTGGAAATGCGTGCGTGTGAATTTGGTTTTGAACACGTGGACGAACTTCCTTATTGTCCGGCGCCGCGTTTGTTGAAAAATAAACCGTGATTTTTCTCGTACAGTCGTCACTACATAACTGTTGGCCCCGTGTAAATACCATTTTATAAACTTGGTATTGAAAACGAACTAAAGCACTAAACCGAGATTGAGACGTATATAAATCACTGCTCGTGGTATGTTGAGTAATTAATTCTGGGTAAACTTTGTGAACAGCCAGAACTGGTATTATAGTTGTAAATCGTTTGTTCAACTCGTTTAGCCCGTTTCTGACAGCCCGACAGATGTCACGCGTGTCTTTGTGTCTTTAGTATTTTGCTATCGGTAAAATACCTCCATTTCGTAATACAATTACAATATCGTTGTCATTCGTTTTGAATTTTCCGATTTTTTTCGCAAATATTTTCTAGAAATTATTACACTCGGTACGCATAAAAACGATTTTTCGCTCAATTCAAATTTCTTTTTCTTTCGCTGCTCTATCGTTAATTTCGTTTCTCACTAATTTCCAATAAATCTAACTCGGTTAAAAGTGTTTACGGAACGGCACGTAGTAGTAATACCGTTTTCGTCGATCCGGGCCAGTACGTGATTCGGAGAAACTTTCCACTGAAACACGTAACTTTTTGACGAACCCGTTGATTACAAAGACAAACGCCCCAAAATCGCGAAAATAACGCATTATGTTTACTTGTGGGACAACGAATTATATTATATTACACGCGTGTTGTTAATGCGTGTTTCAATCGGTTCAGTTAAAATTCGACCTAACTATATATTTTTACCTAATATCGGACACGTTTATCGTTAACAGCGAATATTTTAATTTCTCATAATTTTACCGTTATTTAGAATAGGCGATAATAATAAAATACTATGTAAACATTTATTTCTCCCTTAGTATACGTTTTTTTTTTTTTTTTGAACTGCCGACACACTCCGGTATTCACAGCGAACACCACTGTTTCAAAGTCAATAATCGTCAGCGTGCTTTATCTCACGCGAAATTATATTTTCATCCCGCAGACCGACAGAACCAGCACGGACAGCGCGTTTTCGGAATAAAAATGCGCTTTCGAACCGACAACGCTCATCCCGCGAGTTTCATTCCGAGCACGTCGCGTTCGATCGAACTCTGTCCTTCCCCGAGAAAGTTTGCATATTTTTTACCATAACGATAATTTTATCAAACATATATTCCTAATACGTAAGTACGAATGTACGATGTATTTCGACGAATCCGCAACACCCTCTTCTCTGCACGGTCAAAATTTGGTGTCTTGAAAACGTTGACGCTGCAGTGAAGTTATCAAGCGACGGGAGGCCCCCCCATCGCTTGATTACTTCGGGCGAGGGATTATCTGGTTTCGAAACTTTAGAAGTCTAATTTCAACAAAACCGAAAACACTTCTTCAAACTCGTCGAAATACCGCCACATACCTATAGGGACAAAAAAAATGACATGACTGAACGAAAAATACCAGGTGGCGAGTCGGATTAAAATATTCACAAAAAATATATACCCTACAGAGCAAATTAGTATTATAAAAAACATTTTAAAAATTAATGTTTTTGTTTTTTAAGAATGTATGTAAGATTTTGATTCCAACATAACATGATTGAAACTTTGGTAGAATTTTACCATATTATATACATAATAAAAAAATTTTCAATCTAATATTGATAAAACGGTATAACTATTTTACATACGTCATACTGATTTAACATTCTTGTAATACTTCTCCAGCTGAACTATTTATTTTGTACTTTTCCCGGAGACCGGGCAAACGGGGTGGGGAAGGGACGTATTTCCACCCCTTGGACCGGGAAACTCCGAGGCCAGAAAGTTAAATTAAACTCGCATCCCCGTTGCCTCTCCCGCACCCTCTGAACGCGAGTCTGCAAACGTCGAAGCCGGCGATTGCGGTTCGGTAGGACGTGCGCGTACTTGTTTATCATAATAATAATAATAATCGTAATTATCCATGCTGTGTCTGGATGGTTTTTTCCTAGAATGTTATTAATTCGATCCATCTAGACAAATAATTGTGACAAGTGATCAAAACGGTTATCAGCGATCATCTAGATTATCGTATCTAGAGATATGTTTTGGTTTTTAATTCTACGCAATCCGAGCGAGTGAGTGCTATACCAAAATCAATACTACCTTTTGCCATTAAAGTTCAAATTAGTATAGTAATTGAGCTCCAAGTCGATTCAAATTTCTCTTAATTTTTAATCATCCAATAGTTCTCGGATAAAGACGTATTTATCTTTATCTAGATTGAAATTTATACACATATACACATATATGTTTATACTAGTTTTGATAAATTCTTTTTTTCTGTCTAGACTCTAGATTATTATTAGTATTATTTTAGGTTCTGAGCACAGTGTAGAACGTATTTTTTAACACTTTTTAGAGTAGAATAAATGCTCCAATTTTAAAAGTCAGTAACTTTTTTGATACCTATGTTTATGGATTCCGGTAGGAACAATTATTTTTTTACATCCCAAAAACTAAAAAAAATTCAGATTCGTGTTGACGCTTTTACGTTTTTGGGTAAAAATGATCCAATCTTTACGTTGAACACCATCAAAAAGTTGATGTTTTGCTTTTAAATTATATTTTGTTTGAACTTTGAAATTTTTCTTTTTCTGTGCACACTTTGACGGCCAGAGATCGTGTGCAATCGAAAAACGTCATGGCTTGAAAAATTGAAAAGTGCTTCTTTTTATAACGCAACATAGTTGACTAGAAGGAAAAAAAAAAGAAAGGATAAGGAGGGAAAGAAATAAACGATATTGTTTATACGTCAAACTAGATAGTTGAGCTCACTCAGAATCGTTTTTTCTGAGGGCAATTATTTATCATTGATTTCAGATATTATTAAACGATACGTTTGAACCACAATTTCCAAACCCGTAGTGACCCGCCCAAAGCGTAGCCGCGGCTACTCCGTCAAACTACTCCCGCGATCCCGGCATTTTTTTTTTTTTTTGTTTTGCCGTCTGGACTCGACCAAACATTGCGTTTCTCGATATTGTTAGTGATAATTTTTATTTAAATATTATCTTAATATTTTACTGTGCCCTTGGGGCGATTATCGACCGACGATACTCGAACGTATGATTGAAATTTATTCGGCCCCGGGATTATCGTTATAATTATATTATTAATATTATGCTGGTGCTGGCGAATAACCGTCGCCATCGAAAAACGGATTTTGATTTACGGCGTGTTTTATTGCCAAAACGGCGCAGCGTTCGCGGCAACAATATTGCGGGCAGTTTTCGTTTGCCATTCCGCGTCGTTAATTCACACCATAGCTATATGCACCAAACGGTATAATATTTTATAATACATTGTGCCCTAAATATTTCGACAAACGCCGAATCCGATAGCGATCCGAAAGAAAATGTATTTTTCATTTTAAACACACCGCAATACCCGATCTTGCAGTTTTTGATTGTGTTTAGGTCGAACAAGGAAAATGGTGGTTACGTTTGAAAATCAATATAACTATATATGTACTTTTATAAAAAAATCATTTCGATTTTGCCGCAATCGTTGGTAATAAATGTAATTGTTTGTACCTGTGTACTCTGTCGGAACGCGTTTCTCCGCTGAAATTTACGACGGTTATTCGACGGGATAGTTGAACGTGGCAACTTTCGAAAAACGTTACGTTTCCTATTTTGTCGTGACGTTTCCTCGACTGAGTATAGTTTTTGGTTGTTGACCAATTAAAGATGTTGCAATTTATTAACCTGGTTTATAAATCTAAAAAAAATATTTAAAAAATTTTAGTTCTATACCTAGTCATACTATAACAAAAATTTTAAACTTCTTTATATTTTGTTAATGAAAATTTGATTCCTAATTCGTGTTTAAAGTCATTGGTAAAGTTACCATTCCATATATGCCACATGGTTCAAACTCATACAGTGTAAGAAGTTAGTTTTTTTTTTTTTAAGTCGTAAAATAAATAGGTAATTAGATACAAATTATAAAAATAAATGCGGTAATCTTTAAAATTTGAGTAGAGTTACGGTTTTTTTTTTTTTTTTTTTGGAGATTAAATATGAACAACAGTCGAATTGAAATTTATTTGAACGGAAATGTTTTCTCTTACAACACAAAACGTGTAAAAATTTTACGAGCGCCTAAACGATAAAGTTATGATATTAGTTCAAATGTGACTCATAAATTGTCACTGGAACCAAAATATAATTGCTAAAAATTAAGCGGAAAGGTAATTTGGTAAAATTTACCTTTTTTTTTTTTTACAAAATTGGTTATTCGGAAGTACAAATTATGTAGAAACTGCACTATTTACGAGAATTAAAAAAAATATAAAAAAACAACTTTATACATAAATTAATAAAATATGCGACGTGTTGGAAAGTTTAAAACACGTTTGTTTCTTTAAAAAATAACGTTTCTT
This sequence comes from Hormaphis cornu, assembly GCA_017140985.1. Classification (NCBI taxonomy): domain Eukaryota; kingdom Metazoa; phylum Arthropoda; class Insecta; order Hemiptera; family Hormaphididae; genus Hormaphis; species Hormaphis cornu. Next base: position 12,967,689 of record CM029362.1, read on the forward strand.
CTGTTATAGTGTTTTTTATTTTTTATTTAAAAATTTTCATTCAAAAAATGTTTCTCGCGTTTCGCAGGCAAGTTTGAACATGATAATATTTTACTACATATAATTTAAAATCGGTGTGATTCGCTTATAAAACTCTTACGGTAGATTCACATTATATGAAAAAATAATGGCAAAAATACGTTTCACCGTCAAAAAACTGCAAACGATTATTTTTAGTATAAATATCACACAAATATAAATAATTTGTGTCCGAGTACCGTTCCAAACAATCAGTGGTACATTGTTACTGCTTTGTATGAGCAAAACACAAAGCTGAAATTGTATTATCATTTTATTTATTTATTTATTTTTTGTTAAATCAAAAGCGATTCAATGAAAAAATGAACAGTCATAACTCTATTATCGAACAAATGACATTACAGTTATTTTGTTCTAAATATACTGCAGCAAACACAGCCCGTTTTTGCGATGAATATTTTATTTTACACTACTTTTCTCGAACAACTGCGTATTATTTGAAATGTTTCAGTTTTTCAAACATGATTTATTATTTTACTATTACGTTGTCCACTGAAATACGAATAGTGTTTTTGTTCATAACTTTGAACATTTTTTATAAAGAATTTTATTTTTGAATTCGCAAACAAACCGCTTCGTTAAACGTGTAATGAGTAATATTATAAATGCGCTCGTAGCAAACAAACTCGGGAATGATAAAATTAAATTTTAATGTTTATTGATAACATTTGTTAAGCTGGTTTTGAATGAAATAAACATTGGAATTCCTTTTGTCTTTTTCTTACGCTCGAAGTAAAACTATATACATTTTTACCAGATTCAGTAAAGGTAGAGTAGTGACTTCGCTTTGGATGGTTCACTATGGTTTCGAAAATCCATAATCGAAATTTTTTTCGTTTAAATTTGAAAAATAGTCGAATATTGGTCATACCTTTGACTTATTTTTGGAGAAAAAATTGTAACTCACACAAATTTGTTATTTGAGAATTGAAATTAAAACGTGTTATATAAAACAAAATTTTCCATCCGATAAAAAATTTTCAAAAAATCCGCCCGATAGACTCCAAACGCGTACAAAAAAAGTGTTGAAAAACGGTGTAATTTGGTTGTAAAAATGAAATTATCGCACTGTATTTGTGCGATTGATACTGAAATCGTATTAACTGCTCAAATAATGGTATAAACGGTCTGAATGATTTTCACACGTTACTTAAATTAATATTTTTTATACGTGGGTACGTTTTTCGGAATTTTCGGACCGTTTAAATTTGGTTTTTACCAGAGGACGTGTACTAGACAATAGCTGAGCTCGCTCTGAATCGTATTTTCGAAGACAATGATTTAACATTGCTTTCAGATATTAAATAATGCGTACGAACCACAACTTCCAAACTAGTGACCAACCCAGAGCTACTCCGCCAAACTACCCACGCGACCTAGAGTGATCCCGGGCTTTTTTTCCATTTATTCGTTGCCAATCGATTTCACCCAAGACATTTTTTGAACTCACACAAGCTAAGTATGTCGGTCCCTGACACTTTTTCGGGATCAATGATTAACTGCAGCTGTAACGCAATATAATATAAATCTAATAAACCGCGATTCCTCGCGCCATTTTCTGTAATCCAATATAGTACCGTACGCGATGCTTCCGATTGAATTCCCAGTGACTCGATGAGATAGAGACGCCAACGTGATAATAATATTGTCATCGAGCGTAAAAATCTTCAGGGAAAGAACGGTGGTGTCATCCCACGCTCGACTAGGACTGAAATTCTAGTCACGTCAATTACCCGAAGAAATCGTTTGGCAGTGACTACCCCGGGGACTTTTTTTTTTAGCCGTCTCGTCAGTTTTCGTCGTCGTCTTTTTTTTTTTTTTTTTGTAGATAGGTAAAAGTAAAAAAAAAAATTCGTTCCGGAAAAATTGAGTGCACAAAATGCATAAAAAAAAAAAAATAAAAAAATTCTCATCAGACCAGACCCAATTCGTTGGGTCTGGTCGTATAGCGTCTAAGAAATTATCGTCATAAGTTTTTATTTTGAGACGGATAAAATTTCATTTTCTAGTATTTTGTTTTAACGAAATCGGTGTTCGATTCATACATTTAAACTTTTTAAGTTATAAAACACGAATAACTAATACGTTTATCGTAAAACGTTATCAAAACATTATTTGATACTATTTTCTCTATACGTTGCCTCTGACGGTCGATACAATCCAAACAATAATAATGTGTTAAATTTCTCTGTTTTTGGGAGAGTATACTTCTGAAGGTGACTTGTATAAGCGGGATTAGTTGTTAGCTGTTATTGTTAGTTTTTGTTCAACGACAGAAATTCCGAACAAATCCGGAAAAGTAAGAACGTTTTTGGATTAATACGAAATATTATATTCTTTTCGGACAGCAAAGAACGTATTTACCTTACAACATTTTGTTTTATATTTGTCTGTAATTATTTTTTTGGTGTTGTAAAGTGTCAAAATTGAGTTTTATTTATTATTTGATATTTTTATTCTCATACTGATCGTGATACAAAACGAATATAAATTCATAAATTCGCCGAATGACTTGAAGATGACTCAAAACGCATCTACAAGTCGTTAGAACGGATGGTTTTGTGTATAACATAAAAACAATTTTTTTCTTAAAATTTTTGCCCACAATCATCGGATTGAAGTTTCTCGAGAACTTTAAAAGTGCTCCATAAAACTTAAAAATATTGAACTCGTTGACTACTTGATGGCAAAATTCGTAAAATTTGGAAGTAGTTCATTGCGTATAAAATGTATCGCAATTATCAAGGTCCAGTGACTTGCCTTAAGCTGCAACCCACTCCAAAGAGAAATCACTACACTCCCATAAGGCACCCTCGGGAATTACAAAAAATTCATCGTGTTCAATCGTTGTACAAGAGTGCTGTTTACTTATTATTTTTCAACAGAAAGTTACGACGAGTAAGATGATCGTGTGAATTCGTAAAAACAAAATAAAAAATTAACGTTTCACTACGTGGGAACTTGTCGTTATCGAATTTCCGTAAAATTACAAGTAGAAATTAAACAATACTTCGCTTTGCGAGGCAATAAATTTATTATTTTTTTTCATTATTTGTTGCAGTTATAATTTATATAAACAAGTGAACCCTTGTTCCGGGAAAGCTCGAATTGAATGTATTATTATAGTGGGTAGTACATTTACGTGGAGTTTTACCATTTCATGAATAATAAATAAATTCGACGTAAATGTAATGCGATGTAAATGTTTATACCGTCGTGCTCTCGCATTGTTTGACCGGTTTAATTTGATTTACTCTCTACAGTTACATTATATTCGGAAAAATGAAAAAAAAAATTTTTAATTCTCGAAATTTTTACTAAAATTAACAATTTTAGGGGTTTTGCTTGTAGATACCTAATATGAAATGCGTCTGCCGGACGTTAAAAGTAAAAACGTTATCGTGTATGAATTGTGCCGCGTGCGTAAGCTGTTTCTAGAAAATGTTTTCTGAAATTAATATTAGTCATTCTCTCGTATGAAATTCCTTCGGGCTTTATCTCTCTATGGTTTTGAATGCTTTAACATGTGATCACACCGCAATTCGCTCGCCCACTCAATTTAAAAGACCTGGATCAAAAGCGTTTATGAGCAAGCTGCAGAAATAATAATTACAGAATCCGTGTTTAGACGACAATAATACATCCATTTCGTTAATGATCAAACATTCTTAGTGATCATAAAAGTTAAAATATTCCATGTTCCCGCATTTAGTATCCATAGTACATGGATATGTACTATATCGTTATTGACGATATCAATATCCATAATATGTATATTGATTGAGATATACATACTCGAATAGGTAGGTAGCTGATTATTGTTTTTATAAAATTGTTTTTAAAAGATTCGTCACGTTTTCAAAACGATAGCAATGTTTTTTATTAACGATTTCAATATGGTTTGAAAAAAGTTCATTGATCATCACAACTCATCAAACACTTCAAATGAGAAACGCTTGTTTTAAATCGAATCGTATTTTGAGAATTATTATGCGTATTATCGCCATTCTGTGTTAAATGTGGAATAGAGAAATAAAAAGTTTACTGCGTTTTCCACACCAAAAGAACATAACATTTTCGTTTTTAATATTCACTGCCGCTATATATGAATTTTTTTTTTTGCGCACAGGGCTTTCAACGTGGTCGCTCCCAAAGTCGCCATTCCCGGTCAGAGAACCGCAGTTTTGGTCAGCTGGAATCCGGCGTGCAGTTCCAAGGACGTGACTCTTCGACTCTTGCGCCAGATACCCGTGACCGAACAACAACGGGCCGCTGACGATGACGTGCTCTCGCACAATACCGTCACCATACACGGTGAGCACTGTAGTCGTTATTTTAACATTGTAATAACGCATGTGTAGTTTCGGTGAAACGAAACGTTTTATGCAGTCCAAAACAAATATACGTACGAACGCGAATCGGACAAAGACGCTGTTTTTATTGTATTGTTATTTTTATTATTCCATAAATATTACCCACAGTTGTGTGGCTCGACCGTCGGATGAATGTAATTAGCGGGGTAAAAACGTAAAACTCTATAGAAAAACAATAAAGTTACGCTTATCAAAATCATCGCGTGAGAATATTTTATATCGGTTAGGGTAAAAAAAATGTTTAAAGTAATTTCGTCGAAAACACAGACATAACGTCGAGTTTTTCACTACAGAGACCCGCGGAGATGTGCCTTTTTGTACGTTCTTTTGGACAAACACCTGAAATTAACATAGCGATAAAGAAAGGATTCACGCGAGTAAAGGTGGACCACCCGGAAGTCAGTATACGATGCACAATATACATACCGGGATTTGTCGGGGATTCTTAGGGAATCCGCCCCTGAGCTAACCGTTTTAAACGCACCGTTCATCTGAACGTACAGTCATGGGGACTAAGTTTTTACGTGTTTTTATGCCGAATTCGTCCTGAATTCGATTCTTCGAAACGCGTAACGAAAAACCTAAAAGCTCCCATTTTCATCTATCTGCGCGTTAAACATTTGTGGTATCAGCACGTGGTGGTCACGGATAAAGTGAAGAAACCTAACCCGACCTACCCGATAAAGTTTTAGGTCCGTATCCAGCCGTAACTACCGCGTTTAAGAGGTTAGTCGGTTTTAAAAAATCGTCGCCGATTTTTAATGAGCTACACATAGCTTTTAATATTCGGTTTGCGGTCGAGCGTGACACTAATTCCTACCGAACGGTCCGACGCGAGCAGTTTCGCTCGAATCCGAGTGTTTTATGACATTATCACTATAGCGAAGGTATTTTTCGTCGTTTCGTTCGGTCACGAAACTACTATCGCGTTTTCAATAAACCGAGGACATTCGTTCGGGCGTATATTATAACCGCGAGTAACAATCGTCGTGGCCATAAATCTCGACCGTCCGGGCGACGGGAATTCGCAGCGCCGCCGGTGAAATGCTATAACGACAGCTGACATTATCGTTCGGAGACGGTTGTTGTTCGGATCGGCGGCGGCGGTGGTCGTCAAATATTTGCGCCCTCGTGATTAATTACGGCGTTTTATTTGAGGCGTTCGGAAATTCGCCGACGATAACCGCCGCTAAGTGGTTGTTTGAACAACGGAGACGACGAACGACCGCGCCGGTTTACCCGAACAGAAGCGGAAATCCGCCGCAGAAATATTGCCGCCGATCGCCGCTCCATCCCTATTCCCACGCCCCGTGAACTATAACTACTAGTGTTTTTTATAGTGTTTTATAGTGTTTTTATAGTGTTTTTTTCATAGTGTGTTTGAAGCCACGTCGTCACGTCGTCTCACAAAAGTGTAAATTAAAAAAAAAACATTTTGTTTTGTTAAACTCGTGGACGCGAGCATCGAACGCGCGTCGGATCTACTCCGAGAAATCGGTGTTTCGTTGTTATTTAAAAGCATTTTGTTATTATGTCGTTTTTAGTTTTTTTTTATTTTTCTATTATTATTTGTTTGTATTGTTTGTAATTATGTATTGTACTCGACTTCAAAGTTTACACCGAAACGATAGAATTGTAATAGTGTTTTTTTTTTGTCCTTATAAATTTTTTAATCGACATTTTTGTACGGAATGATTTATGAGTTCCGTATACGATAATGTCGTGAATTAGAGGCGGCACTGAATTCGAAGCGATCAATTTCAAAGTAATGATCCAAATTTTTGCGAGACCTCTATTTTCGTAAAACTTTTAATATAGAATCCTTATGGTGCGAACAATATATTTTTTTTTACTTTATTGCACTCGTATGTTTATCGAATTAACGCGGTAAAACATGAAGAATAGTTACAAAAATGAGTAACATTGAGATAAAATCGTAACAATAAAAATACCGATAGAAAAGAGAGAAAAAAAAATTATATTTTATTTGTTCCAATTCGTAACAAAGAAATTGAGTATGAATCCACAAAAAAAAAAACACTATACATATTACACATCGCAAGTTCCAACTATTATTAACAAATGAAAACAAATTGTATGGAACTGATATTGTATTTACGTTTTTATAAGTATTCCAAGAAGAGTTGTTATTGCGTAGAATTGAAATAGCGTACAAACCATGGACTGTTAAGAGACATTTGAGTACAATGGTTTTTTTTTTGGTTCAATAGAATTCCATTTTGTCGACTATTTGTATGCGAGATAGAATTTTGGTCTCACTTTACATCACTGAATACCAGTTAACTTAGGCGCGTGATCTGTACCATCCCATAATGCGTGTATTTGATTTCTAATCTCATAATTTTTTTTTTAACTGTATCGAGTAACTCAATTTACTTTAAACAAATTTAAAATCGTTGAAAAGAATTTATTTGAAGTGTACATCGACAATTAATATTGAATAAAGTGAACGTCATAAAAAATGTAAAACGTAAGTTAATGCGATTTCAAGTTGAACCAAAAACTAAAAATAAATAACTCGATTGAAAATCGTCTTCTGCCGTTTATATGTCTGAAGTTCAAACTTAATTTTCGTATAAAAATATCCGTTTTTCTTTTCGTAGAATTCAATGCGCACTGCAATCAAATTCATTTCAAATTGATAACATATTTTGTATCGTGTTTGATGAGGTGAAAATCTGATTTGGTGTGAAAAACCACCGAGAGATGATGACGTTATAAAACATTCTCCTACTCGCTACAATGACTCTAGATTTTTTTTTTTTTATCAAATACTATCTAGGCGTCGGATATTTTGATCTTTTTCGAATTCCATTACGTAAAGTTTACGTTTAGAATTCTCGCTACGTACGAAATCGACAGCGAACCGCGCGTTTTGTAATTTTATTTAAATTCATCGACTAAAATATTCAAAACGCCAAATCCTCTACTTACAAAATCATTAAAATTTAATCACGAAATCGTTCACGGCGGATAAACAAAACGTTTCGTGCGCCGATTATCGTAATAGATTGTTTTTCGGTTTTTAAAATACAAAAGCAATTATAATAAAAACCATGTTGGGAGCGAAAAATAAAATACAAACAAAATTCGATCACAACGTGTGGTCGATATAAGATAATATTTTAACGTATCATCTTCAATAAAACGGCAATTCTCGCGCACTAAGGCAATTTAAGCCTCGGTCGTTATGAAAGCTGACAGACAAAATGAATACATAAACCGCATTACCAAAAAAAAAAAAAAAAACAAAATAAACATTATTCCCTCGGAACACATATTGTCGACGGTAACTAACCCATTTCGAGAAAATCCATCCGTTTATGTATATTGTAGTCGAAAAAATATCCATTTTTTTTTAATTTTATTATGAAAATGTTACCAATATCACTTCTATTGTATTATTTGTGTTTTTTTTTTTTTTTATTAACAATTATCTTATCTATTTATTCTATTAATCTATTAAATTAAGAGGCTAAAAATTAACGCGCGACTTATCGGTGTAGCGAAATTCCATAATATTCTGCACGCCTTCTAACGGCTCAGTTTTTGAAAATTCGCATCACGTACACACTACGCACGATACCGCGACCATTGTTCTTAACAAATCATCTCTTTTGGGCACGTGCGTGCGTGTCGAAAAGAAGCAGGTGGTTCTCCGTAGGTTTCTACGAATTCTCCTATTTTCACTGTTGAATTTCATCAGTTTACGAAATGTGATTTTGAATTTAGCGTACGAATCGTTTGTCCAATCAAAAAATAATTTTTAAAACCTCTGGATTTTTCGCAAACTATTCAAACGCAACGTGACCAAAACTAAACCTCAAAATTATTCAAAACATCATCTAATTTTAATACCCCGAGTTTATTGTACGTCATCAGTCTTAAAACGTTGCTAGAGATTTTTTTTTTTTTTTAATTTTCAATTAGTATGCATATGCTATTCAATTTGTTTTAAGACTTAACTAGACGGTGGATATAAGACTACTCGTTACTTGTCATCCACTATTGCTATTAACACTGTTTCACTCGGAACTTTTTTTTTCTTAATTTTCATATTTTTAACGGCAGTACGTATTTTTTAGTTGTAAAATATGTTGAAAAGTAAGTGTGAAAATGAACCGGATAAAATGATTGGTTATTGAGAGGTTTTTAAAGCTTCAAATTGTTATTCCCTAGGTAAAACGTGTTTGTTCAGTAGAATAAATAACGAGTTATACGAAACGATTCAGTATTTTTGTGATTTATAGTAAAATTACGTGCCAAACGAAAAAGACTCACGAGTTTTTTCATATGACATATAACTTAAAAATATGTAATAGTAGTAATTTCATAAAATGTCATCAATCAATATGGTATAATATATTCATGAGTGGGATCTATTTAGTGCGACGAGTAAAAAAATTAAAAATCTCGTTAAAAACGTATTAGTTTTTAATCTGTTTTCCATAATTTTTTTTTGTAATTTAAAACGCTTTGTGTAGGTCATTAAAAAACTATTTTGCCTCGCATGAGTAGTTTTTATAACAGCGTACAACTTTTCTCCTTGACTCAATCAATCGATTAACATTACGTTCTCTATCCGCCCACATTGTCAGAACGACGTCTAATTCAAACACGAATTCGTCTTTTACAACCAAATTTAAACTTTTCTGTAACAAAGTGAGAACATGACGATTGAAACCAATTAAGTCACATCAAAGGTTACCATGTCAAATAACAGAGCAACCGCGGTAACCGTCAACAGACCCAAAGTATATAAACTTCTAGTCACATTGACTTCAGTAATAACGAATCAAACACATCCGTATATGCGTAGCTTAAATGTCGAGTTGAGGCTGTGAAATAAAATTAAATAAAAATTAATACACGATCGACAGACGGGTGAAAACGGAAAAAATACCATAGAATTTATCACGAATTAATAGGTATAATAGAATATAGTATACCGTATTAATTAAACAATTATTCTTACCTTTACAGTATCCGAAATTCAAAAAAGTACGGTAAACTGTCAAACGCAAAACAAACTAATCCACCGATTTCGATGTTTGCTTAAAAAAAATAATAATATTTTGTGAATTCTATGTATTAGGTATGACGCACTATTGAAATTAAAATAACAATTATTACCGTTGTGTAATCAACGGTTGTATTTTGCATTTAAAAGCCAATGAAAAAATTATATTTCACACAATAATCTAGATTATTATCTATTACGAATAAAAGAAAATTCAATGGAAACAATAACAGACAGAATTATTACAGACCTTCGACAAAGGTTGGTTAAAATTTTGCAAAATCGCCATAACATTTTTTTATATTTATTCTTTTAGGCTTAGGCTCGATGTGTGTACAATGAATACGATTGGCTACTCGCTGTGAAGAAAAATGTTATCTTTGATCACTTTTTTTACTTACTTCGCGAATATACTCGACCTCGTCCAATGAAAAGTTGTAACAATTGATTACAAAAAAAAAGTTTTTTCAATTTTTGGTTTTGGTGAAATATAAAAAATAGTATTAACAATATCAACTTAATGCATATTTGATTTATAACTTTTCATGTATTCGATTATATAAATACATTATATATATATATATAAAAAAAAACATTTATAAATGATTTATACAGTTAGTATGAAAGGTTTGAAATTAAATTATGGACATCGTTCTTTTCAAGAACTTCGTTTAATATTATATAATTTTCGTGAAGCGTCTCCGACAGCCGTTCGCATCAAATTATTCTAACAATATAATCAAGATTTGCATAATTCAGCAGACGATATTTTTTAAATAATTCGTCAGAGTAATTTTTGCACGGATGTGAAATTAAATACAATCTATAAAAGGTCTTTTTTTTTTTTTCTGTGCAGCAGACATGCCAAGAAAAATAAAAAATACGTGAGTTAGATGAAATATCAAATATAAATCAAAATATCAAATCGTGAAATAATTAACGTAACAAAATAACATTTTATTGTTTTCGTTCATGAGAAAAACTAAATTATCTTATTCATTTATTTTTAAAATTTTTACTCATATCCACATAAAAATTAATAGATATCATTTAAGGTTCACCTTAATTACAAGCGATTACAATCATGGCCATGACACCAAGAACAAACATTTAAAAAAATCAATAATTCATATATTATTATTATTCCGAAAAATTGGATCCATTAGAACAAACTGTCAAATAAATTATACGAATCTGCGAAAAAATTTAAAAAAAATTAAATTTTAGTATTTTAGGTAGAAAATTAAACGGTTGGCTGAAGCTTAACACTCCTATCCCGCTTAAGAGGTTTATTTGTTAATTGTAACACTATATTTCATTCGAAAATATTTTGTAGTGATGAGCTTAGTCCAATAAATGACAAAATAATAGTGTATGCTACTCCTTTTGAGATTCCTCGAAAAAATTCAATCTTTATTGAAGTTTATTTTAATTTAACCCCGTGGTTGATTTTATCCGAACCGCCACGATATTACAATTATTATGAGGTATATTCTTATGAAGCTGAACTTGTCTTTAGTGATTTTGTTCCACATAATTTTTAGCGATTTCCATTTTATTTTTATTGTTTTATTATTATTTTATCGGTTATAAAAATGTTCTTGTTTACATCGTCTTGTTAAGTTGATTTTACAAAAATGTTTTGGATTTATATCGGGGTGGCTTAAACCAATATAAGTATTATGTTGGGGTAATATTATATATCATACTATATTATTATGTTCCCTTACCGTATGTTATTTCGTTTACCATCAAATATTTTGTGCCGATTACATCTTCTTACCAGCGGGACTTTTTTACGGTTACGGATAAAACGGTATAAAGATAAAAATCGTATTTCCGTGCATAATAATGAGCATCTACCACACTTATTGAAAACGGTTTTAAATTTTTATTTAAACAATGACCGTTCGTTCAATAAAAAAACCTAGTTTGTTACCGAAAGTAGGGCGCTCCTAACGAACAGATATAATAATCGTCATCATCATTGAGCTTTTTTTTTTGTTAATTATGATAGCAATAACTATAAAAGTAATTATTATCCGTCGTAATAATGGGCACGCAGTGTTTACCCGCGAGAAAATCGGCATTTATTTGACAATCGAACCAAGTATTTGGCCATAAATTATTATATCGAATCGTTCGGGTGGGACGGCGAAATGGGGAACAATAGTGAAAAAGAGAGATAACCGTTATAAATAATATTAAACTGACCTGGTCCGGACGTCAAGACCAACACCGTGTTTACAAACGCTATTCACACTGTATTGTATGAGACACCATTATGCTTATTTATCATAAACATGTACGTCACACATCCGTCACGGAAAAAATGCTTTTTCATAAAAATACAAATCCAAAAAGTAAAAAAATAAACCTAGAAAACACGAGAGTACATTTTTTCCATTGTCGGTTGATTCGAACGTACGTATTTTTTGATTTTGTAGTCGACAGTATTCGCGTACGAAATTCTTTAAACTTTTCTCTGCACGGTATAGATATGTTTTTTCAATTCCCGATTTCTGAAGAATATTGAAATCAATCAGGCGTCGAAATAGTTGTTGGTTCTAACTTTCTATGTGTGTATTTTTTCTTTCGTATTATTATTATCATTGCCATGCAAATCTCGACGCGTTGATTAATAAACGTATAATAAAAATTAATATTAAATTCTTATAACTCGACACATCCGAACGTGCGTTCGAACATATTATATTTATTGGAAAATGGATTATGAAACGTTTCGTGAAAATTCTACGAGAAAACACGAATTCGAGCATACATACAATCACTTTGAAACGTAAATTTTTTTATAGACTCGAGCGTTTTGAAAAACTCGAGCAAAAGAAAAACGAAAAAATAAATCGTCGTAGAACCGTTTAAAGCCACTTATTTTAATAACATCCTCTCGTATAAAAAAAAAAAAAAAAAAGTTCACGTCATTGCAGCGATCACGAGCGTAATCCTCCGAATCCCGCCGTCCTTCAGGACGTTCTGGTGCTCGGCGACAGGTCATATTTCACGTACCTGTCTCTCGTCCATTATTCCACCACCGATAGTCTGCATTCCGCCCCTGGCCCTCGCCCCAGAATCATTTCGACCCCGAACCCACCGTGTACCCGCGGAAATGGATCGTCGACCGGCGAGAGACGTTCGAAACCGCACAAACTTGATTCTCGTCACGGCGTAAAATGTCGACCGACGTTCTCGAAATCCGACTATTCGGCGGGAACATTGAAAAAAAAAAACGCGTCAAGAAATGAGCGACCGTCGTAATTAAGGAATTTCAAACGTCGGCCAAAAGATCCGAATCGAGATTCGTTCAGCTCATGCGATCATCGTGGTGTTAGGTGTTTTACCTGGTTACGTCACACGTTGAAGAAAAAATAGGAAGAACGATAGAAATGATGAGTAATGGATGCAAATGATGGGGACGCGAGCGGATGATATAGTGTGTGCATAGTGGACGTGAAAAATCCACACACCCATATTGTATTCGGGCCTAGTAAGAAGAAAACGTATTTTGCGATAATATTATAACACGCGAAATCGTTACAAACCTATTTACAAGTTTCTTAACGGATCAGTTGATTATCTTTAGAATTACCGAGTACGATTAATTATGTTACTTACTGTCGAACTGAGGAAAAAATCGAAGTTGAAAATTCACCCGACAAATAATAATTATGATTTCGCAGCACCCTTTAGGTCGGACTTTAAGTGTCGTACGTAACGTCGTAAACATCGACATTTCGGCTGAATCCTCACATCAGACGTTTTATCTAAATTACGACCATATTTTATTTTTATCAACCCGATCGTTATAATACTAAAAAAATTATTTTTCTCTTGTAATTTTCAAACGCGTCTTTTTTACCCGTAACTTATAATTTATTGATTTTTATCTCTCATATTCCTATATGTGTCATATTGCGTTGCTCTCCGAATACCGTACTGTGTGTTATGAGGTGTAAAATATGACCACCGTGAGTAAAAAAATCGCACACGCTTCAAGTGTTGCAAAATAGTTTTTACTTTAAAAAAAAAATGGCAAAATATTTAGTATTTTCCATTAATATGCGTCCGTATTATCTATATTATGTTATATTATTTACTATTCGACTGTTTCAGGAGACGGCATCATACCGCTGACGGTGCCCACACAAACTCCCGACACCTGTTACCTGCAAACGCTGACCGACTGCGTTAACGGCACAACCAACTGCACGCTCCAAACTACTTCCCGACTGCGGTTGGTCGGATCAGTGCGAGACGTGATCATACAGACTTCCAGCAAGTTTTACAAGCCCGGAGAAACCAGTGAGTCGTTATGACCGATCGCGACGCTATGACTAAGCGTGCTTGAAAATTTCATGAAATATGAAATTTCCACATGTTTCAAATGACTGAAATATTTCTCATGACTAGAAAAATAGAAAAAAAATAAGGCATGGCTGTTCACTGTATGGTGGTATTTGGGTGTGTTAAACATTTCGGTTATTCATTATGACCGTACTATGTAGGGTTAACCAATCATGAAATCGTAAATTTTATATTTTAAGTTTCAAACTCATTTTGGAGACATATTTTTTGAACTTTTTATAGAGATTGATTCGTCCAATCGATTTCAATTGGTCGATTAATTTTTATAAAAACTCGATTTGACAAAATGAAACAGTTTCAATGTAAACAATATTTTTACGTTAGTGTTTTTGATTTTTAAAAAAAAAAATGTCTAACCTCGTTTAAAAAAACATATTGTTTAGGTTTTACTAACAGGTTTACGGATTCCAAATTGAAAACTATGGGTCTCACAAAACTAAAGGTACAGCGAAAATTTGGATATTGGATCCTTATTTTAAACATAATGAAAGAAATTTTCCAAATCAAGTACCGTCCTAAGTCGACATCGTTTTTATGTAAATCTTTTTTATTCCAATATGATGCGTGTTAAAAACGTATTAAAAATAAATAATAACCAACTACACTGAATTATCGATTTGAGTTAAGTGATTTTTGTGGAATTTCTAGTCTAAATAAAATTGTTCCGAAAGATACAATCGAGTAAAATCGTCGTATTTGACAAGAGCCAAATCAAATCAAAAGATATATTATGAAATTTAATATTTAATATAAACAACAATATACCTGATTTGTTTCAATCCTTTTACGAAATTGTATTGCGTATAACGTACATTAGCTTTTGTTCTCGAAATTCAAGTCGCTTCGTAAACGTATTGCCGTGTCGGAAAATGATAAATAACTTTTATCTAACATTTGCAGCAGTCGTTCTTTTTTTAAACTTGACTACAGTACGGACCAGTGTCTGAGGCGCATCGAGTACGGGTTTAATCGTGTACAGAAACAAAATAATACGTTGATGATATTAAAACTAATAATTGTACAAAAAATAAACGCAATCAGAGTAAAAACTGCGAATTCTCGTTGGCTACAAACACCATCGTTATAAAAAGCTATTAAAAAAAGTAATTAATAACGCTCGGAGGTGAATGAAAATGATGGTAAAGACGAAATGAAAACGAAGGAAATTTTGAAATTGAGCTAGTGAGCGTAATTGTTCAGGAAAATTAATTGAGCTTTTAATTAGCCTACAGTGTTACTATATATTGGGCCGTCAAAGCGTGACTAGTCTGTATTTGTTTTAAACGCAAATTACAATATTATCAAGATAATTTACGGCTCTAGAAGAATAAATCATTTTTTTTTTCTTTATAATAATACTAGCTGACCAGACAATGCCGCCTCGCTATTGCAACATTTAGATATTAATTTGCTATTTATCTTCTGGATGTTAAATAACAATTTTTATTTCGGACCACTTATAGTCACGTCTCCGTGGTAATGTAGCCATATAAGTTTAGCGTCGCCACCGAGGATTTTTCAAAATGTGGAGAAAAAAACTATATCGCTTGAATTAATTATTACGCTTTAATTTATTAATGCTACTGTATAGAATGAATCGAATGAAGTCGCTTTTAAAATATTATAAAGAACAAACGCGGTCTCAAATCTGTAACCCACTGAAGGCTTGACTGTCTTGACGTAACGACTGAAAACAACATCAGCGTGCGATTGATTTTGAATGCGGTGGCTGGTGGTGATGATCGGCGACGCCAAACGACGCGAGCGCACAATACCTGCCTTGGTTATTAGCGGTATTAATTTGAATATTAGGAATATTAATATTTTGAATATTATAAATTTCAATATTACGAATATTGGGTATACGTGTTGTTGGTGACGTGCAATAAACTTCTCGAAACAGTTCGTATCTACACGCCGATATCAAACACCGTACAGTTTGACGAACAGAAAGGTTAGGTTGCAGTAGGTAGCTGTACTAACACGCGGGCCGCCGTCTCGCACTTTGTGTATAATATATGTACAAAATAACACGTTTATTTTAATTAATAATAAATAATTGTTTATTAACTTTATCGGACTAAATTTATGCCTTAAACCTTCTCTGTGATGTCCTCTTTAATTTAAAAAAAACCGCACGACCATCCAATAAATAGTTTCGGAGTTCATCACGAGCAAAAAAAAGCGACTTTATTTTATACAGTAGTATAGATATAGATACAGCAAGTGCACAGTCATTTTCTGTTGTCAAAATTTGAAATATATGACCTTACTTGAGTGTTCGATAATCAATTTTGGAAATATTAACCAACAAAGATAAATACTGTATTCTATTCGTAGAAGTTTTAATTTTTTTTTTTTTTTTTTGTTATTCTACTGTTAAATGTTGTAACATATGGAAATGGTGGACAAGACAAGTATACTACGTTTACTTATAGTCAACTTCTTTACAGGCACAAATGATTGCGAGTTTCGGTAAAACTTTAAAATTTTATCGAATTTCTCAACCGATGATTTTGACCCACTTGTTTTCGGTGACATTATAAAATACATTTTTTTTACTAATTACAATTATTTCAATAATTTTTCGTTACAGTACAAACTTTCTCGAGAAATCATACTGCTGCAATCATTTTAACAATATTTCCTATTGACACAGCCTTATAGTAACATATTGTTTGTATTGTTTTTATTATTAAACAAAGAAATAATTGTAAAAGGGCAAAAAACAAAATTGTAATGTAAAAGAAACGTAAAATAATAATTTTTATAATATAAAATATGTAGATAATTTATTACGTCAAAAAATACACAAACTACCTCAGGAATTGTTCCAAAAGGTTTGATTGGGTACACACTCTCAGAAAGATTAATGTTTTGAATTTGAAAACCATTACGTTTTCAGTTATGATGTCATATCCAAAGAAACTCGCTAACTAATGTGCGTTTTATTGAAGTGTACCATCATAAAAACCCGCACACCGAAGTTCAATAATAATATGTATTCTTTCATCGAACAAACAATACGTCGTGTTGACAAAAATCTGCCCAAGGAGTAACCCGAAACCCTTTTTACAACAAAATAAAATATAATTCCAAGAATTTTGAGTTCAACAAAAATATAATTCGTTTTTTGTGTTAATATTTATCGAATTTTTTTGTGAAGCTAGCTTCTAACATTTAACGTGTTATTAAACTTTCTATAATGCCTCTTGGTTAAGACAAGTAAATAACAAGAAGAAACATAATTTTAAACATTTTTGCGTTGTGTCTGACAGTAAATAATTACAATACGCATCATGAATTAAAACATACTCGAATACGATTGTTTCACTCGACTACGTAAATTAAAACAGTCTTAAGACGAAACGGTAATATGTGAATCACGCGCCGTTTTGTTTTTCGCAAGATTTTTAAAATCCCATCTCTAGTTGGATTCCCCGAGGAGATGTCGGATATTTTTTTTTTGGTATGTTCAGGTCTTATAACATAAACGTCCGGTTAAATCCCACAAATTGGGTTGTTCGCTTTGACTAGTGAAATCCAAATCCAAACGTACGACTAGCGTGTTTTTTTCAGACCGTATATTTGTTTTATATTTTTTCCGTTTACTCTCTCAGCTACGGTATTTCGGCACAAATCCTCACCGTTAGTTTGGAGGATTCAAACCGTCTCTTCTATTCTTTTGCTGCTCCATTCCGTACGTCTTATAAACCTCTTGGCACGATCCCAAAAAAAAAAAAAAACATTAACAAGAAAAAGTAAACGTTCACAACGTTAAATAAAATGTAGAAAAAGACCAATATTTTGTGAGGACTTTGAAATTCTTAGTTATTTATTTTTATCATACTTTATAATTTTGTAGTATATAATAGATATCATCGATAATTATAATGATTAATATGAGTTTTCTGATTTCAATAATTAGGAACCTATTCAAAATAAAATATGATTTTTTTTTGTTTTATGTATGTATTGAATTACGTCATTACCTTAAAATTAATTATTGCAAAAATGTGTCAATTTAATTTCTTAACTTTTGCTATCTCTAACAATGCTGCCATTTTTGGGTTTTCCGTTGCCAATTTTTTTTTATAGATGACGAATAATAAACGAATAAACAAAATAACTGTGTATTACACGATTATTCGACTCACAATAGTATAATTTTTTTATATACATATATTAACAGTCATTAATTATAATTTATATTCATAAAATAAGACGTTTACTAATAATGTTCTACCTCATTAGGCAAACATATCCATTTTTATTTTTTTATTTATGTTCCAATTTGTTTGTTATCGGCCCACTCTAGACAATGGCCAATTGCTAGAAATTTTAATTTTATTTTTGTTGACATTAATTGTATTTTCGTATGGGAATATATATATCGCATTTTCAACCATTTTTAGAACAAATTTTACAGCGCGTTCAAACTTGGAAACATTCGTCATAATTATTTTGTGGAAAAGTTTTAAAGTATATATAAAATAATATAACTTGATAAAAAGTTACAATACACAAATCTAATATTCCGTGCGTGAATTTACCAAATTTCATGATCGTGTAACCTGAAAAGCAAAATTCCCGAGCACTAATACACTGTAGTTTATTCAAACTTCTAGTGCATTAGTTTAAAAGTATACAAAATTAATTTTCTCGTGGTATTTTTCTCCAGACAAATTTCACAAAGTTATTCACAAAACTACAAAAGTAATAATAAATATAGCGATAATATATTCAAGCTAAACTCATCAACTTGTAAACAAATTTTAAGCGTATTTTATGCGAGTGTTGGCTAAAATAAATACAGTTCCGGATCTTAAGATTCGTTTAAACTTTTCTCGAAATGTATTTCGCTAGCGCAAAGACTTAAAGAGAACTAGCTGTTTTCCCAAAATGAAACACTTTGTTTCCGAATAGTGTTGGAATATTGTATCTAGATAAAAAATGTTATCTTACAAACATTTTGAATTCGGTTTGAAAAAAACGTTACCTCCGATAATCCGTACTCGGTTGTCTCGATGAGTTATTGATTTCTATTTTTGACGTACATTATTTACGGGAAAAAATTACGAACTGATGAATCATCTATTTATTTTTCATTATTATTAATTTATAGATAAAATTCACGTTTTAATTATCATTGTTCTGGGCGTTTAATTTTCTTTTAAGTCCTAATTTTCGTACATCGGATTTGAGCCGTTGCTTGTTCTCTTTTGTAATGGATAAAGTCACGAAAAGTACGCGGTACCCCGGTGTTTTTGATGTTTGCCGATAATACAGTTTTTGAAAGGAGAAAATTTGGGAGAAGTTAATTATAGTACGACTGGCTAGTGGAGATTAGCTCTTGAAGGGTAGGGATTGAAGGTGAGTGAAACGGTGTATCCGGAGTAAAAGTGAAAGATGTGATAAAGAGATGAAATGAAAAGCAGCGTTTCGTGTTTTACGCGATAAAATCATAATTATTGCAACAAGAATAGAAAAGGTAGTGAGTTTATCAAGAATGTGTGGTGACACCGACCGTGACATTGCGATTCGGAGTGTTTGGTGGTTGACGTGTGTAAAGATGACGAGTGCGGCGGAACCGTGAATGCTTATTAACACGGATGTGTGGACGAGAGAAGATTGAGTTGGCGAACGCGTAAGAGCCGTTGCGTCAGTATAGTTGATGAGACGAAGGAGAAAGGACCGAAACGCGCGAGACCAGGAAACGTAATCGGTTACGAAAGTTGAAGGAAAAAGAGGCGGAGGAAAACAGAAAGAGAGACGGCCGGAAAATTATGTGACGAACGTCTGCGTGCATAGTGGACAATCGCGAAGGCATTCAGGATTCAAAGGGAACAGTTCGCCAAAGTAAGGCGATGAGTAAGGAGTAGAACAATCTTTTTTTTTCCGGACAACGTATAAGAGACTAATACGTATCGCCCTAGACCCGTCTGGATAATCTCGTCATTCTTCTTTTTCTTTTTTTTTTCCAGTCGAATTCTGGCTGCTGCCACTGGACCATTACCTACGGACGGCCGAGGACGTGACCATGGACGTTTCCGTGAAAAACCCCAAGGGCACGAGGGTGGCGCTCTGGGACGACGTGCCGTCCGGTCGCGGTAACGATCCGTTCCGTTTCGCGTTGAACGAGTTGGCGGCCGTCGGCGAGTGGACCGTCGAGGTGGCGGCCGAGGGGGCGACGTTCAGCGCGGCGGTGAACGTGAGCACCGCGAGAGGCGCCGGCGACCCGCCGAAGCGCGAACAGACGATCGCCGAAGAACATTTTGTGGAGTTGCGGTTCGGGCGCGAGATGCGGCACAAGTACAAGCCGGGGTTGCCGTTTCTTGGGAAGGTCTGTCGGGACGGATATTTTTTCTTTTTTTCGTCGGATTCGGCGAAGAGCGTGTATCGTTTTTTCGATGATGTTTTTTTTTTTTTCCCCCGGTGGAAACGACCCAAACGGTATCGCCTAAACGCGATCGGATTTTTTGAATTCTCTGATACGAACTCTTTCAGTGGTACTTTCAGCGGTCTCGAGTTTTCGAGTTTTTCGACATACCCGATTAGATTTTTCGGACACACCCAAACATCCAAAAAACCAGCTGAAACACATTTTACACGATATTAGAGAATGAGTACGCTCGGTACAAGTTTAAAGTGAGTTGTTGAGATAGGTACATGACGTGCAAAAATTTTACAATTTATGAAAATTTCCGATTTATCGTTGTTCTAGTTCGATGAGAGATTCAATTTTCCACAAAAAGTTTTGAAACTTTAACCCGATGTTAACAACATGTAAACGTGTATTACGTCTACTAAAAAATTTCGAAAATTCATATTTCCCATTATTTGTTTAGTCGTTTAATACTGAAAAATTTTGGAAAATCGGTCGTACCTATGATTTATATTGTAGAAAAAAATTTTTTATCTCACACAAGCAATTAACGCTAAAATCGTAATAACTCCTCAAACAATTGTCCAAATGGTTTGAATTTCTCACAGGTTATTTAAAGTAACATTTTTTTTTTTTATTTACGCGGATATGACTTTTTAAATTTTCGGACTGCGCAAAGAAATATTCTAATAAAAAAAGTATTTTAAATCGATTATTTTGATTTTTTAACTTTAGTTTTTACCAGGTAATTTCAGCTCGCTCCGCGGAATCGTTTTTTTGAAGGCATTGATTGCTTTTGGATATCAGATAATACGTTTGAACAACGAGTTCCAAACCAGTGACCCCACACCCGAAGCGTAACCATTACTTCGTCAAACTACCCACGCGACCTAGAGGAAATCCGGGTTTTTTCATTATTATTTTTGAACTGGACCAAGTCACAAATTGTACTTAAAATATAAAATATGAAATACAATAATTAGGTAAACATTATTTTCAAGATACGATATTATGCTATTTTGTATTTTAAAATTGTATTTTTAGCCCGATATAGCTGTTTAAAATTTGCCCATCTATCTGACGGTTGCATATTTATCGAAAATGAAAACATCGCTATTATTTTTACCAACCCAAGATCATTTGAACACATTTTGTGTAATTTTTTATTAAGTTCTAGACTTTAAGTTACGTAACTTTTGGATTTCGATCAAACTACAAGGTATAATATTTCATCCGGTGTTCACCGGTAATAAATAACGTATTTTTTATTGACATATTTTCATTTGGTTACTCGGTTGTTCAGTATAAGAGACTATAAGATATAATCAGCAACAGTAATAGCCCCGTCACATCCACCAGCATCACATAATAGTAAACTAAACAAAGTTGCCCAATAAATATTTATAACAGACATCTCAAGAAGTCGAATAGTAACCATTAATTCGCTTTGTAATACGCGTTCCACGCTATACGATTGATTATATAAAATTATTTAAATTTATTCTGTTTGTTTACAGGTAGAAGCTATGAGCTCGGAAAAGAATCTTCGGGTACGCGTTAAAGTGTTTGACAAGTCCACTACTATTTACAGTCAAGACGTGGAAATAATTCAAGGCGAAGGAACATTTGTCGTACCGGCAATGTTATCCGATAACGAAATAATCGTGCTTCAAGTGGGTGGAATCAACTAAAACATACACGTTCTACCGCCTTAACTTTTTACGTAAAACTTTTTTTGGTACTTCAAACACCTATTCATATTATATACTGCCGCCCACGCGTGCCATCGAGAACAATTTTCAATTGAAGTCAAAACGCAAACACTTGGTTTTAAGTACATTTCTATTGGAAAAGTGTGAAATTGGACACCCAGTTTCAGAAAAATATTTATAATTTGTCGATCACCCCTTATTTTGTTCATTGCAGTACATAAATACCTACCTACCCGACAATAATCATAATACAGTCAATATAATATAACATTTGTACGTATAACACTTTGATTTTCTCACAATCATCAAAGTACTCAATGTAAAACAACAATAAATTAACGTTTTAAATACTTAAAGAACTATTAAACCACGAAATGACCAAAAAACTGAGACCTATACATAAACCTTGGCATATGTTAAGGACTTCCATTTGGATCTCATCAAGATCTCAGTTTGCTTTTAAGTACTGTGTTTGTGTTTGTATTTTTTTTTTATTTTTCGCACCGTGTGTTTCTTACAGGCCGAACTGGTGTCAGTCGAAGGAAAAGAAATCGAAGGACACTACGTGTTAGCCAAAGAATTCATACAGAAATGGAACTCGACGTCGGACTGCTATTTGTTGGTCGAAGGGACGGAACACACGTTGACGGTAAAAACAACATAATTACAACAAAAATAACAATCGAAAAGCATTCGAATTGTTGAGAGTAATGGAAAGCTTGGGCTTACGGAGTTCAGCAAAAAACTTTTGTCAAATGTATTTGTACCATTTTTGGTTTTATCTCTCCCATACTATTAACAATTATTTGCACTTATAGGAGCACTTCAATAACGGTATGATATGAACTCATACTCAACAAAATCTATGTTTGGTAAATTTAGAACTTCGTAACCCTACCATTGTTGTAAAATGAAGTTTTAAATTTATAGAATAGTTAATTTTCGTGAGATGTAAAAATATATGTTTAATAAGTATAGGTACAATGATTGAAGTGAATTGGTAAACACAAAATAAAAACGACTTACCAACTGATAAATTTCCAAAAAAAAAACTCAATTAAATATTTTATTATAACCCACCGAGTACTTGAACGTTTTATTTTCTAGAACACGTTAAAAATACTAAGAAAATTTTTAAAAATCGTATACACAGCGTTTAAAATTATGTGTTTGAGTAGTTGTCTACTAAAATTCGCATCGGCATTGTATTTTACTCATTTTTTTAAATTATTTTTTGAATAAACACAAATCAAACAAAATGAGGATCGCAAGTCTTAAGCTGGCAAGAGATTATTGATTATTATAATTTGTAATATTTTGACAAATTTGACGTGTATCAGTAGCAATCGCATTGTCTCGCGGTCACGTATCAGCCGTGCCCAACTTGCAACATATCATATTTTCTAATAAAACCGTTTTTATCCTATCAATAATAAGCACTTCTAAAATTCCAAGGTATTTGAAAACCCACAATTTCTGTTACAGTTAGACTTACTTCTGAACGTTCCCGATTTCTAGCTATCGTAATAAGAAGTTAAGAGTACCTAAAAAATTCATTGACCTGTTCCCCTCAGTGTCTATTTTTAATTAGTTTTAACAATCATTATAATTTTTTGTTCTTTACGCTGTTTAGGCGAACGAAGAAGCGGTAGTTGCGGTGCTCTCGTCGTGCCCTTGCAACCAGTACGTGAACTACGTCGTGACCACTGAGGGCCACGTGGCCATATGGCAAAAATACAAACCCGTCGTGCAAACGACGAAAATCATGGACCAAGTGGACATTTGCCGTTTTAATCTGACGTGCGTCTTATATTTTAGTGTTTTTATTTTGAAATACTCCGCAAAATCGTAACATTTTAAACTTTTTTTTAATCATGGCCGCAACGCATGCACTGAATGCAGAATATGTGTTTCCCCCAATTAAAAAAACAAAATTATGTACTGTTTTACGTTATGTTATTATTTGAAATATTGTTTGTTATTAATAAGTCATTTCGATTTCTAATATTAGTTGTTTGTCACTCGTTCAACTATTTTTTAACCAAAACGAATTTTTCGAATAATGATCCAAAATCCAAATTTTTGCACTACCTAAGATTTCGTAAAACCTATAATTTTCAATTCAAATCTCCAGACCATAGTACAATCTGAAAAAAAAACAAATTTAACTACATAAAAAATTTTCAAAAATAAAAAAAATATTCTGAACGTTCTTACGTTGAAAATGTATCGCTATGTTATTTCTAATCCATCGGTCATTTAAAATATTTCAACATTTTATGCTTCATAAAAAATATTCAAACCGACCGGTTTTCGCAGGTTCAACGTGGATCCCGTCATGGCGCCCGTCAGCCATTTGCTGGTGTATTACACGACGGAAAAGGGCGAAATCATTAACGACGTCATCAGTTTTAACGTCAAACAAACCGATCCGCTGGTATGCCTTTTTAAATCGATTCCTTTGCACATAGGCGCCATATGTAAGATGGTGCTAGAGGGATCGTAATTCTCTATGGTCAGTCTTAAGCGGTCCCCGAACTTAAATATACACAGAATAGCGTATGTTAGGGGAGGTCAGGGTTGCCATAGGTTCCGGATTTGCCAGGACACTACTGATTTTTCCCCAAGATTCCCACTGTACCGAACAAGTGTTTCGGGTATGTCTCGGATTTCACATCTTAATTGATAAAACGCCGATTTTCAATTCCTAGAAAGAATATCGCGTGTATTGCGAATAACGGAATTTTCGATTATTTGCGAATAGTCTGAATGTTTTTATTTTTAGACATTTTTCTTTTTTCGTATGTGTTTGAACACAAAGTTTGGGGCGTTCTATCCACTTGAAAAATTAACGAACATGTAAATTTCACACGTCAAACGCAAAATTATTATGTATTATTGGGTTTTTGTAGTATACCTGTAATTATAGTATTAATCGCGATTTCGAAAAACACTCCAAGAAAAGTACTATATAAAACCCTTTCGTGGGCGTTACCAACTTCAAAAATAATACCACTTCTTCGACCGGAAAAACGATCACGAAAAAAATAAAATTTAAAAACGATTCATTCGTTACGTACCTACGCTCAGAATCTAAAACGGTTTTCACACATAATGCACTGACAATATCAAGCTATAATTATGTAAAAGTGGTATTTCGATTCTAAATGATATAAAAGATTAGGTCATGTTGAAAAAAATGTCCCGGGTATCAGAAAATATTATATAATCTGGAGCTTAATAATAATTAGCACACCGAACAACTCTAAAGTCAACTCTTCAAATTGCGTCTATTTGGCTTCGAATACAAACTATTTTGTGTGAACGTTGATACACACAATCAATGCGTTTTTCTTCATAGGTGAACATTACTTTGAAGGATAACAGAAGCAACTGGTACTTGGAAGAGTTAATGTACGTCAATTTGACGGCCGAAGAAAACTCGTTGGTATGCTTGATCGGAGGCCGGGGAACAGAAAACGTCTCGCCGTCCAGGTCGGTTTAACAGTGCAGACAGTCGATCTATGCGCAGTTTCCGTCTTGTCTTTTAAGTCAAAATGTTTTTTTTTTTTTCACAACACATCACAGATTGTTGCTTGTGAAAATTGTACAAAAAAAAAACTATGGTTTGAATTTTAGCCCGTAAATATTGCCACTATTATTTAAAATATAAAAAAAAAAAACTGCAAACGATTCGTGTGCATATTGTTTGTTTTTTGACATCTATTTGTTGAGTTATAAAATTAATGACGGCTGTGGTCCACTCGCTTACCGGAACGTCATATTTCTTTACTGGCTTTTAAAGTGACTTTTATTTTATTTTCAACGGTATTTGTTTTTATACCGTTTTCATCTTCTCGACAGTAGAAATACGGACGATGACACGGACCTACTCGAGTCCGGACTGATGTTCCTCGAAAAACGTTTAGACGGTAAAGTGACGACTTCCAGACAAAGCGACATGTACCCGAAACATCACAGCTTTTTGGAAACGTTCTCAATGGATCAGCTTTGGACGTGGAAGTGCATGAACTTGACGTGAGTATTTTTCACATAATATAAATAACATTTTCAACGCACAATTAACGATTTAAAACGAATACAGTTATAACTACAATGCATGACCGAAAATAATTGTAAAATATTAAAATTCCAAGTAGTCCGAATCAACTAGAAAAACTCCCTAATTCATTTTTTTAGATTTAAGATGTGAAATTAAAGAGATTTTTATAAAAAAAAAAATAGTCATTTTTTTCCCCCGTCATTTGTATCGCCTAAATTGCTTGGTAAACAAACTAACTGACTTGAACATATAAAGATAATATAGAAATCTGAGAAAAGTCCATGTTAATCACTCCTGCGTTAGTCTCACTTAAAATAATACGGGGGAATCATGATTTTCTTAAATATGTTCAGTGAGGCCATTTGTATTATCTTTCCGTTGACATTTATTATATGTTCTACAAAAAGTAATCCAAAACCACAAAAAAAAAAAAAAACATTTCATGTTATTAAATGTAATTCATTAAAACTATTGAACAATGTATTCAATAGTTAATATTTTCAGTTAAAAATAAACTATAAACTTGTCATTAATATACATTTCGTGCTTTACTACTGCCACTAAAACAAAAATACGAGACAAACCGTTCGCATTCCGGTGTGCAATATGTTGTTTGCAAAGTATTTAAAACAAGAGCAGTCTGTTTGAGGATTTGAAGCGCTAGAAAAGCTTTTTCTCGTTATATTTCCCTCCAAAATAATTTAAAGTTTGAAAAGTTTTGAGAATAACCAGGCGGCCGCGATTAAAACAACCAAGTGAAACGGCCACTTTAATGAACACCGGAAGTTTGAATAAAATATTTAATACATAATCATAATACGTGCAAGCGTTTCAGAGGAGGTTACAAGTATGAAATAGAAAATCACAATTTTAACAATTAAATCAAAAACCTTTTTGCACGTAAAAAAAAAAAAAAAAAAAAATTAAAAAACATCACCCTAACGTCACCATAAAAAGTTGGTTTCAAATGCAATTTGATGTCTAGAACTTAAGCAGCATGATTAGTTGATGAAAAAAACATTATGCATATTTGAATAAGATATGTTTATAATGATAATTTTCTTAAAAACAAAAAATACATCTACATAATAATATAAAATAGATTTATTATATTTTAAAACGTTTTTTTTCAAAGGTCTCCCTCACCTATTAAACTTATCTGTTTGTGTAAAAAATACTTTAATGAATTTATAAACTGAAATTTAAATATTACTATAATCTCATATCTCAATTAATTTATATTTGTTTGGTTATTCCCTCGAATGTGTTTATTTTGAGGCGCAACAAAGATGTTCGACGTTCTATTGTTTCATTATTATAAATATTTTTTATTATTTCAATTTCAGACGCATTATATTAATCGATGAAGCACAAATACTTCTTACTGTTCTTGAGCTAATTATACAATTTTAAAATATACGATTTGTTAAATATTTAACTTAGTGATTTTGTAACCATTTTTGTTAGCAATAATATTATAAGTATGATAAATCTTTGTTCACAAACTTTGTGTAAGACATTAGTCTACACTTTTGTAATCTGTGACACCCGGAACCACTGAAACTCAGACCGCTATAATTTTGTAGTATGTATATATATTTTTTTTTTTTCAATTAAAACCACTCTGATTGTAAAAAAAAAAAAAACCATTTTTACTGTGTTGTTTAAAGACAAATAATTACTTATCTAGATAACGATAACGATAGTTTATACTTATGTAGATAAAATAAGAGCTTAAGAACGAATATTGTTGTCCAGAAAATAGATGAAAAAAAAATCACCTTTATCTGTATGATGAATTGATAATTTTTCAAAAATTTTGATTGCACAAATCTGGTGTAACAATTTTTTAATTTTTTTAACACAGGAAATCTATAAGTTTTAAATTTGATATAAATAAAAACTTGGAAACGTCTTTTTTGAAATGTAATTGGCTCCCGCAATATATTTTTTTAGCGGATTTTTTTTTTTTTTTTTAATTTATACGGCTTGATTTTCACAAAGAAAACTGAAATGATTCATCTGAGACAAAAGTGTAGATAACTGTTTTTAAATGTATCTATAGTTAAGATAAAGACCAGTGTTTGAGCTGATTGTTATAAGTTTTTCACAACTCGGTTTTTATAGAAAAATTTACGTATTCACGTACCCATTCACATAGGAATTGTATACTTATTATGTTTCGGCCGATAAATTCGACTCATTTCAATCGACCGTTTTATTTCTCGTGCAGGAGCGACGTCGCGAAAAAAGGTGTAGGCATCCGTGCTCCGTCCAGGGCTGGCCACTGGAAACTGCGCATGTTGACCGTCGGAAGTACAGGGCTCAAAGTCACCGACACGTTGGACGTAAAAGTAACGAGCACTCTGGAAGTGGACGTCCGCGCTCCGGTCGAGATAAACGTCGGAGAAACCGTCCAGACGGACATTTACGTCGCCAACAACGTGAACTCTTGCATGGACGTAAGTGTCCTCCGCCTTAGGCTCGATTTGAAAGGCCGAAATTAAATCTTTTGCGGGGAGGCGTGCTATTAAGACTAACCGGGGAGGCTGAGACCCTTTTGGGGCCCCCCCCCCCCCCCACAAAAAAAAAAAAAAAAAAAATGCGCCATTGGTCTCCACGTATTGCCCCCCCCTCCCTCTCCCCCGGTTATTAACCTATTAAACGCGTAAGACTAAAAAAAAATTCACATTTTCGATTTTTCCATCGGCTCCGAACGATTTGAAACCAAACATAAGTGCCGCGAGAAATTTCGATGTCCAAATCATCAGTTCGAGTAGGTACACTCGCGCGTCCTCACCGATTGTTCAAATTAATAAAATTGTATTTTCAAAAATGTTTGAATTGTAACTTACAGTCGCACTTGTTACGTAGATGCGTCGGTAATGGTCGCAGAATTTAGTTTAGATCAGCGGATTGAAATTTGCGCGCACATTGATTTATTTTTCTAAATCTAAAATGACGATCGTGGATTTTCGATACGTCCACGTAAAACCAGGGAAATGATGATTAAATTTGGATTACCGCAGGTAAACGCATTGTTGTCGTTGAGCGAAGGAGCCGTATTCAGCAGTTCCAATCAACCGTTCGTCGCAGAAAAAATGAGATTGGGCGCTTACGGTGCCACGTCATTGATTGTCAGAATTACTGCTCTGAAGGAAGGATTGAAAAACCTAACAGGTATCCTATACGTCAATAATATCCGTCCGCAGTAATTAAAATAATAAAGAAGATCATAATATATACATGTGCTATTGTGATTGGACTTATCTATCTATTCGCCGATAGGAGAGACGAGCTAATAAAACTTTTGTAATTAAATAAAACAAAATACTTCAGTTCTATCTCACTAAGAAGTTTAATTAAAAAATTTAACTAACTTATATTATCAGTAAAACTGAAATGTAGATAAAACGTGAAGTGTTTTTCTGTCGAGAATCGTTCGATACATGTTTTAGTTTCATCGGGTGATAAGTTCTCTGAATACCGAAATATTATTTAAAAACTCAAATTGTTTTGAACCAGCAGAATCAAAACCGTTGAAAATATATGTTTTGTGAATAGACTACAATTATGTATAGAACCGCACGTTAAACATCATACATTTTTACATACACACGTTTGCGGTTTTTAGTCGACATTTCGGGATACGTGAGCGAAAATTGTCACTTGATCAACGACAACAAAAAATCGGAAATGCTCGATACAAACAATTCGACGGCTAGTATTGTAGTCAAGTCCGTTCCGATCTACGTGCACCCGGAAGGAATTCAACACCAAACGACCGACAGCGCTTATTTCTGTGCTAACGGTAACACCACGGTTTTTTCCTATATTTTTATAAACGTTTTTAATTTTGAGTTTTTTTTAAATGTGTACAATGTGAACAATGTCTGTATATAGAACAACTGATCGTGTCCACGACTTCAGACTTCCGGTACCAGCACCTAACGGCGCCGAAAAACCGAGACGGAATCGTGTTTGAAGTCCAAGCTAAAAAGAGCGCTCACGTTTTGCTGAGCCAAGAGCGGAAACCGAGCACAATGATGTATCAGATTGTTCTAGGTGACTTGGACAACACTATTTCGTGGATCGGACGTGGTAAACATGGTAAATATTTCAATAATTCTGGCGATTAAATTAAAAGTAAAGCAAAACTAATATAGTGATCATTTTCAATTAACAACTAGGTAAAATAATAGGTGAAAACAAACCTAAACGAATCTCTGAAAATGTAATGCAAAAATGTTTCATAAGAAATATTTACGCCTATAATGTGTATTTAACAAATTAACAAAGTGAAAAATTAAAATGTTCATGTTTCTTTTGACTTCTGTATCTTGTTTAATACATGCAGATCATTCATCACTATTTTTCTTTTCTTTCAGGAAACGGTGTACACTTGACAAGTCGAAACACCCCCGGAATTTTGTCCGAAGAAGAACCGCGTACTTTTTGGATTAGCTGGGAGAAGGGAATTTTGGCGTTTGGTTACGGTCAAGAAATGCACCAGTATCCGCTGCTTAAATGGAACATGGACAAAAAGATAAAAATAAATCATATTGGATTTGCGACCGTTCTGGGGACTACGGGACAATTCAGAGTATGGAATTACAACGACGAAGCTGGATTTTCTCAAGTATTACACTTGGAAACTCCCAACTCGATAGTATCGGGCTCGGAATCCGGTACTCTAGTCGTGACTGGAGGGCTGAACTTCCCGTTTTTTGTGCAGAGCGAACCTAGATTCTCATCTAGGTAGGAGCGCACATTGTTTTTTTTTTTTTTTATAATTTTTGTTATTTCGGCATCAAATCACCAGTAATATTGTATATTATATCCACTAAATTCAGCACGTTTGTTTTGAACCAACAAAGTGATGGTTTTACAACGAATTTCATATTTTAAAGTTGTCCCTTATAAGAATTACCTTAAATCGTTATATATCAAATAACTTAAATCAACGAACGAGAAATCATGAAATTTTTTACGAAACTAATCATTTTCTACAATTTTATTACATCAAAAATAATTGATACTTATCATAACGTTTTCTTTCATACAATAACTGTTGCTTTATAAATTTTTGTTTTCAAGTATCAACTCTAAACATCCGAAGCGATACGCTACAAATGTAGTAAATCTCATGTTCTTCAATTCGTTTAATATATTTCCTTAAATTACCTAAGTTTATATACTCAATTTTACTACTCTATAATCAATGTTTTTTATAGTTTGGTGTCATTTCTTCCTATGTTCACACCTCTCCTCATGTCCGAACACAATAACAATGGCACCGAAGAAAAATCATTAGTGGACTTGCTGTCAAAGAGCATACCTGTTCTTCTGTCATACCAAAATACTGATGGATCTTTCGGAGATCATCCAAACGTTCCATGTTTCTGGTGCGTATAAACAAATTCGCAGAATCGTTTAAAATTATAAATATTGTTATTTTATACTGTTGAATTAACGTTACAAATACAAGTATCTAACAAACGTGCAGGTGCAATATTCGAGTACTTGAAATTTTGTGGAGAAGTCAATCTCACGTTGGCGTTGACTCGGATTTAATTAAAGGACTAAAAACGTGGATTCAGAAACAAGTTTTCGATGATTTTTCATCAGTAACCAGTCGATCGGACGAACAGTTATTAAATAAAATCATTTGTGCTGCAGATACACTAGCGACGTTAATTGAACTAGGCATAGAATCCGAAGTATGCGATAAAAACCAATCCATTTTATAAACAGTTTGATTCTTGTTTTGAAACCGATTCATAAAATAAATTGTATTATTTATTTATTTTTTTTTTTTTTTTCCATACATTTTTAGATAGACTACAAAATCGCTAATCATACCAAATCGTTCCTCGAACAGCACTTAAACTACATCGTGAAACCGTATCCACTAGCTTTAACGACCTACACGCTGATGTTGTCAAACAGCAATCTAACCAAAGAAGCCTTGTCAAAACTACAGTCGTTGTCAACCAACCAGGAGAGCGAATTCGGTTGGCCCAAAGTGCACCCCACGTCCGACTGGTATGACGATGTGGTTCCCCAGAAGAAAAGCGAAAACAGTGAGTTATACGCGTTTTGTTTAAGTTTGTCCCGAAACATTTCGACGTATCAGCTGAACGTAAAATTCTATTTAGTGGTTTCGATCGACGAGTTCAAAGCTTCGTTATACTGTCTGATGATTTACTCGCACAGACGAGAATTGAAATCTTCCGAACCAATTGTCCGGTATCTGTACTACAGAACGAAGATATTGGATACGTATCCGGAGGTGTGTATCTGTATCTGTGCCATCAAGCGTGCGAGTAGTTTTGAACGCGAATGATCCCAGTTAACGACGTTTCTCTTTTAAATTCGCAGTTGGCCTATTTAGCTGTGAAAGCGTTTGCTATGTACGATAAAATCGGATCGGATCCTCATAGGAAACTAACTATTTCCCTGGCTACTTCCGGTATGGAATTGACCGACACTTTGGAATTGGACCCCAGCACGAAATCGCAATATCTACATTTGCCATCGCTGCCGACCAAAGTGTTTGTGTACGCCACCGGAGCTGGATGCTCGACAATACAAGTTCGTATTTTCCATTGATCATCTGACGATAAACAAAACCATGGAAATTTTATAGCATGACGTATAGTAAAATTACTTTCGCTTGCGATGGACGCTAAATAAAATTGTCTTTTAATTATTTTAAACAATCGTATTTCATTTTTCCATAGGCAAATGCGTATAAAACTCAACAAACCGTATATGAACAAATAAATCGAAATTCCATTTTTTTTTTTTTTTTTCATCATTAGAATTTTTTAATCTTGTACCTATATTTAATTTAAAATCGACTGTAAATGCATGATGACAAAACGTACACGTATCAACCTATGTTATTAACCTAAAAACAATCACATTTTTTCTTTACAAAGACCAGGAGCCATTTATTGAAGTGACTGCATACGAATTTTTTCTGTCCAGAATTCATCGGTGAGTATCATCCCAAAATCGATTTCAGCGGTTGTTTAGCAACTAATTTTAGCACTACTCCATTTCACTCATTCGTATAGGTAAATCGACTTTACTCAACGAGAGTAAAGGTATATCACAGTATAATTATGACGTGTTCTTACAATACTAACACCTAAAGCGTCTATAATAAACAAAGAACTAATCTGTCCTGACGCTTATTTTTACAGAATGACTAAAAAAAATCCCGCAAGTTTTTGTCACTTGAATTTTATTGTGTAAAGTTCGGGTGAAATATGATTGTAATTCCAATACACATACTACGCTGAAAATTGTAAACAACACTTGTCGACTTTTACTTAAGTTTAGTGGAATTTCTGTTTGAAGGGCCGAGTGCTGTTTTCTGCTTACACCGCTGCGGAAAATGAAAAAAGAACATCGTTTTCTTTGTGGTCAGACGTCACCGATGTCATTCAACCGAGTAAAGGATTCGCGGACGAAACGTACGGACATTCCGTAACATTACGACTGAAAACGTGTTTTAAGTGAGACGTTGACTAATAACAATAATAATAACAATAACCGTTATGTTTACCGAACGGCATTAAATCTTCGATATCGCCCGATCGTTCAACAGGATGAACAACGAGACGGAGGACGCTGTGCGACTAGAAGTGAAACTCTTTTCCGGTTACTACTTAGACGAGATTTTGTCGACTAGCGTACCAGACGTGCATCACGGTTCGCACGCGAACCACATTTGGTTCGTGTTTGCAAAGGTAAAATCCACAGTAAACTCGTATTCGTCTGCCCTGAATCGATCGATGTTTTTCGTGCGTATTCTATTATCAAGGTGAAAAGTGGCTGTGCCGTGTGCGTGTCTTACGCGGCCAAGAGCGCGCAGAAAGTTACCGGTCTGCGACCGGCGGTGGCGAGAGTCTATGCCGTATCCCGACCGGACCAGAGTTCGTACGAAACGTTCCACGTGGACGAAGAGCAGAGCCCGCTGGCAGAAGGATTGACCGATATACAGATCGCGGACTGGATAACAAACGATACCAACGGTATAATATATACACATATATATATATATAGTGCTCGACGATCGTAGTGACGGATGTCGTTCCCTAAGACTACTTTGGGAGGTCCGTAATTTTGCCGGCCTCGCCGCTACGTTGTGTTATATTTTAGCTGGAGGAAGAGGGCGCGCACAATTTCTGATATCGCGCAAAAGAACAATCGTTATTTAAATTTAGGCCCCGCATTATTGTTGTATTATCGATCGATTTCAACCATTTTTTCCTGTAGAGAACGTTTGGAAAATTTGAATTTTTTTTTTTCTAAAGGGTTTCGATAAACGGTACCTATGTATTAATCTTCTGTTGATCGTTCGTGTCGCACAGGTTTATCCGTCGACAGCAACGACCCGTGCAAATGTGACGACCGATGTGAACCGCCGAGCGGCGGCCAAACGGCGAAACCGAGCGCGATGCCGACCGAAACCGCAACCGTCGCGTCGACGAAAGCGCCCGGCGGCGGTGCCGAGGCGAGCCGAGGGCCGGACGGAATCGCGACGATCCCGACGAAGAGCAAACGCGCGCCCGTCAAATCGTCCGGGAACGTGGTGCGAAACATGAAGAAGCCCAACAGGAAGAACGACAAGGACAAGGACTCCAACTCGAAGCACGGCCGGACGAACGAGGACCAGCCGCCCGCGGAACCGATCGTTCCGGGCACGAGAGACGCGATCGCCGCGGAATCGGTCGCGCGAAACGGCGCGAGAACCGCCGGGGTCGGTGGAGGCGCGAAGCGTAATAAATCGTCGACCGAGGCGGGCGCTACCTCCGTCGCGACCAAATCCACTCCTCTGACGTCTGCTGCGCCGCCGACCCCGAAAACGGACGACGTGGGCATCACGGCCGCGGCCGCCAAACCCGTACCGATCGTGACCACGGTGAAATCCACGGAATTTTCCACCAAGTCGACCGTCGTACCGCCGTCGGCGAAGCAGCAAGCGCGGGTCGACGCGTCACCGGCGGCGACATCGGCACCGCCAACGACACCGCCGCGGTCGACGACTGCTGCGAGATCGGTGACCGCGGTAGTCGTCCCGACGCCGGAAACGGGTGGCGACGGAAAGACCGCTGCTGACGAACGGCGGAAAAACGATTAATACGCTTTGGTCGCTCGAAAATTAGAATCGCTCCAAGATCAAGTCTTGTTTTTGTTTGTTTTTTTTCAACGTTCTAATATTGCCGTAATTCCTGTTCAGTCGCGTACCACCGGTGTACGCGACGTGCGCATACCTACGATTTTTCACAATAGACAGACAGGCGCGTTTTCGCTTTTGGGGACTCCGTTATCTCGTCGGTTATAAAACGTTAAAAAAAAAAAACAAAAAAAAATCTTTTATTAGTAGTAGACCCCACTGTCGGAGGGGTGCATACGGGGCGTAAAAGCCTCAAATTAAATGCGCCCCAAAACATTGCTCTTCCAACCCTCTGTAATGATTACCCGAAAATGTGATCGAACCTCCTCCGCCCGTGAGTGTAGACTCGAAATCGTGCGCAACGGACGCGTTCCCGAAATAACTGTAATAGCGAAGAAGCCGTTTTTATTAGGTAATCACGCGGAATCACGTTTAGATTGACGAAAACGTTTACACCGCGTGCGAGTCTGTATTTTTGATTTTCGATTTCTGTCCGCCGAGTTTTATATAGATATCTCTCTCTCTCTCTATTTTATAGATTCAGAGCTAATGACGACATTTCGTTACGGATATTTCGTCGCACCGTGCCCACAATAATATTGCGATACTTTAGGGGCTGTCCAACAATAACGTAACGTGTTGTTTTTCTTAGAACTTGACAAGTCCACATAGTTATCGTAATTCGTTCTCGGTAAACAGACGTTTTTGAAGTGAAAGCCAATATGATATTATCTTCGTCACGCGAGCAATAGATGTTATATAATATTGTTTTTGACAATCAATAGATTTTTTTTCAGACGTTGGTGTAAAAAAAAAAAAAAACCCAAGTAGATAATTGGTTCGGTTATTGTTTTTAAAACGAAAAGACATTTCATCAAAACGCTCAAATACAATGTTATAGTTATACATAAACATTTTATGTAGATGTGTTGAATTGTGGCTGCTTTTTGGCTAGTTGATAGTGTTATATTTATTCATAAATCTATGCTTTTCCGATTTTAAATTTCGAATGAATAACGTTTGAAAAAACCGGATATACAAAAATTAATATATATGTATTATATAAAAGTAAAAAAAAAAAAAAATAGAAAACATATGTACAGAATTTGCTTTTATGTATAGATTGTTAAGGTTCGTACAATTAGCAATTATTATTTTTGATTGTAAAATAAATGTTTCTTTTAATTTTTCAATCAATCATTATCGCACATAGTGTTTATGAGGTGACAAAAATAAGCATAAATTTCCTAGTGAGTAGATAATCAATGTACTTCGCAGTGTATATGTACACAAAATATAATTTTTTCGTGTTAAAAATAATGTAATTTATCAATTTTTAATATTTAGAAACTTAGTTCTTTTGTGTAAAGTAAATATCATTTTAATGTTACCAAAATCAATGTAATAAGTTATTTGACTAATCGATATTTTTTTCGGTTTCGGAGACAGTTTTTGAACTGATAACTGAACAACAATAATATTATTAGTAACAAAAAAAAAAATTTACAATAATTAGCTCTTTCTTATTAACTCGATGTATTTACTATGATTTAAACTGTATTTTTATACTCGAGTGCTTGAAACTAACTTTAGGTTCTATGGTGTTTTATTCAATGTAGTTTTTATTACCTTAAATTACAGTTAAACAATATTCTGTACGAGAAACTTTTAAAAAAATGTTAATTGTTTTAAACGATACAACAGATTATATTATTATGAAACGAAACAATTATGTAAAGAAAATTTATAATTTATACATATTAACTTATAAGTATGTTTATTAACATTTTTTTTTTTTTTTTTTTTTGTAGTTTACTGTTTCATTGTCAGCCATAACTTCTACAATAACTTACCCAAATATTCGAAAGTTTGCCTGCTTTGTACCAACCTCATCGTTTAGTATCAATGAAAATTAATATTATATAGGTAGGCACAATCGTAATTCTCTACGAGATATAATAGAACTATCGTTTAACACCGCATTGTTAGAGAATACCATCAGGTAGTTATTATTGTTATTATTAATTCGGTTAGTTATAGTTTGTATTAAAAAAAAGCATTCAAATGTTTTTGTCCAGACATTAATACATTTGTGTTAACTATTATTCCGTGTCATCGTTACATTTTATTTTTCAAATCCGAACAGTTTTAGATAATAATGTTTTGATTAAACGTACAATATTGTTTTCAATTAAAAATGTTGTTCTTTTATTTACAAACTCATAGTCACAGTGTTGGGTGTATTCATTTTAAAAAGAAAATTTTTTACCTCCTCTTTTTTTTTGAAAAAATTAAACTTCTTCTTTTCCGTGTTCCTCAATAAATGGAACTTGTTCAATTTTTGTTCCTGAGATTTTTGTTCCATCAACTTAACTCGTATTTTAAAATAAATATAGGTATGAAAAAACTAAAAAAAAAAATTAAATAATAAATCACATTATTTAAAAAAATAAATCACAAATAATTAACTTATCATCTGTAAATACACTATCAATTATAGTATGTCTATTTTATGAATTAATGTTTTACAATTTATTTTGTTATGTAGGTATATAATATGACTTTAAATATTTAAAAAATCACTCTAATACTGGTTAAGAAAAAACATTATATTTCATTTTCCTCAGAGTATAAAATTCGTTCCCGGTTGCTATTTACTTGTTTTTTGGAAGTTTGTTCCCTAAAAAGATACCTCCAAATTTCTGGCCGGGTTTTTTCCAGTCTGCTGATCGATGGCGTCCTTACGATCGCAACGTCGTAATGCCATAGTAGATCTATAGGTAATCACCAAAAACAAATCGTAAGTTGAGGTATAACATAACTTCTATACCTGTCTAAATAATATACCTACCCTTCTAATAATTATATCCGTGGAAAAAAATAAAACATCATTATTAAAACAATGCATTATTTGCTATAAAATCCTATACAAATTAATTATGGTTCAAAAATAGCTAAAATGAAATAACTATAATAGTAATTTAAACAATTTATAATATAATAAAGTGTGAAGCATGTATTTATGATCTGGCTCTTAAATACAAAAATTACATCTTATACATAAAAAATACTTAAGGTTGAAAATTGTTTAGTATTTAGTTTGAAAAGTAACGTACTTCCGAGCTTTATGACGTTATAAAATTTCAATAAAATTTAATTAGATTACAAAAATTTAGTTTTCAAATAAAAGAAAAGAAACATAGATGTAATTATAACGTATACAAAAAACATTTTAAACAAGATTTATCGAACCATTCATCTTTTTAAAAAAAATTTCAAAATATTTTTAGTAATAATTTATAATATTAGGTACCTATTTATATTAATATAATCAATCAAATTAACATTGCACGCTTTTCTTTTATATACTTTTTATTCAAACCCAAAACTGTTTTAAAAATTAAACTAGGTTGAAAGTACAAACATTTTAACTTTTGTAATGCGCGAAAAAAATACTTATAGTTATAACAGCATAGTGTAAATTTAGTAAATTAAATAATCTATAGTAAGCATTATATTAGTAGAAATGATTCGCAGAAAACGAGTAAACAAAAATCTATTGTAATTAAAAGCAATATATTGTTATAAATAAAGGCTATATTTAATATTACGTTCGTTTTTGGGTAGGTTTTTAGAATTTGACAATTCTACTCATAATTGACTAACGTGCATAATTATGAGTATCCGAAGTGCCTAAATATTTAATGTTGTTTTAGTAAATTCAGTATCGTAAAATAAAATTATCTATCTCTATTAAACTCCCAATAAATCAACTAGCAGTTGAAAATAATAGTTGTTATGTCTATAGAGTAACAATTTCGTAATTGATTTTTTGCACAGAAATGATAATGAAATAGTTATAGTATTCAATTCCATAAATCAAACATAAGTTTTTCATAATATTTTACTTAAAAAAAAAACCTTTCAGTTAGGTTAGTTTCTTTTATATTGGTCTTGTTTTACTACATCAGATTATTATATACATTTATCCATAACTTTTTGTCTGTATATTTTATAGAACATTGGAGAAAATAAAAATTTCAATTTAAAGTATATATAAAAATACATTTCACATCATTATAGCGAGTAAATGGTTAAAATTTTTTCATTAGATCTAACAAATAAACATTGAAAAGAATCATAGAAAATTTAGAGAAACTTATACATTTTAGTAATAAATCTTGAACATTTATTTAAAGATTGTAAATCTTTGCAAATAATATTTTTATAAATTCATATTGGCATCTTTAAAAATTATCAATACTTCATAAGTAAGTATCTATAACTAAATAATGTAATGAATCCACGTATATTGTACGTGGGTACAACTTTTGGAGTTTTCTTACTTTTTTTAAGAAAATTCTAAAAATATAACATTCAATTACTCTGTGGTAATTAATATTTTTTTATGGAATTTTTATTGTTGGTTAAAAATTATTTCCTCGTGATAATAAAATTAAGGTTCTGAAAAATAATGAAAATTTAAACTGTTTTCATTCCTTTTAATCCTAGCGCCTAAAAAGTGCCTATTAATTTAATAGTATTAAATAAAAAAAAATGTATTGATACCGCACAATTTTTATAGGTGAACTGAGCCCACTCAGAAAATTAAACTTTCCAAAATAGCGATCCATAGCATCAAACTATCCGTATCTAATTAGAGTGATTCGGGTTTTTTTTTTTTTTTTTCTAAATGTTGTAAAATATATTGTGGTAACTAAAATATGAAATTAACATACCTAATGACTCACAATTTAAGTAAAATTTAGAAGTTATAATAAAACCATAACGCTTAAAATAAAAATGTATTACACTATTCTGAAATCCATCGTTCTAAAATGTCTTTTGATTTTGGCTTTTTAACTTGCGTATAATGCCCTGTATTTTTGACACTCTTGAATTTTTTTTGTCATGGTTAACAACTGTATACTTTTCTAAACTCTAAACAATCGCAGTCATACTAAATACGAAAACATTAAAATAATATACGAGGTGAAACTATTATTCGAGTTATTTATAAACATTTTTCTAGAATATTCAAAAATTTATTTAATTAAAATGAAATAATGATAATTTTCAAAAATAACATTTTCAAATATGGTTTATCTTAAATTAATGTATCCCAATAGGTCATTAAAATTTCAAGCAAGTTCTAATTTGAGGTCCCATGTGGGTCCAAAAACTTTTATATGGTAACGAAAGAATTAGTCCGTAAATTGTGTTTATATACTCTAATAATTATTGGAAACGGTGAAAAAATCAAACATTATAGTAAAAACTATATATTATTTGCTGTGTTGTTTGTATCTAAAATCCGATAACGATTGGTGATGTCATAAAAATGATTGGGAAAACAAAATTATAAAAATTATAGTAATATAATAATTTTGTGGAGCTTCTACCTATTTATTGCTAAACAGTACAAAAAAGGGCATTTTACCTATAAAAAATACTGTAAAATATTGAAAACTCTTGAGTACTAAATTTGAAAGTAATGAACTTCCGAGTTTTGAACATTTTAATTCAGTTGATTAGATAAAATATACAGACAAATAACTAATGTGAAAAAATCTTTTAAAAGTTCCATTTAACCTTTTTTAAACAATTTATAACAGTATCTTTATAATCATTCAATACTTTTCTTTTTACTTTTATTTAACTTAAAACTCAAACATTTAAAAATATATTATTAGGTAGAAAGAACAGAAAAGTTTAATTTTACAAAGTTTGAAAAAAAATATTTATAGATATTAGATCATTGTGTAAAATTAATAAATTAAAATTTAATATTCTTGAGTAAGCATTATATTAATATAAATGATTCACGAGTAACGAGCAAATAGTATATAGAATTCAATAGTAATTAAAAACACTATACTGTTTTAAATAAATATATATATATATATATGCATTTTTAAGTTTACTTTCTGAATAATATACGAGATGAAATCAACGCTTGTCAAATTTGTATTGAAAATCATTAAAATATGAATATTTTTCAGAACATATTATTATGTTTTTTTCTGATGTTTGTAATCCATACAGTTTTTGGTGATGATTATACATACATTCATTATTTAATATGTTAATTTACTATAATATTGAAAAAAAAAAATACGACAAAATATAATTTTTATTTTAAGTTAAATAATATGTGTTGGGTGAAAATTTTATTGTATTCAAACAACCAAATGATAAAACTTACAATTATTTAATGGAATTCTACGGAAATAATTATTAACTTATTTATTTCTCGGTAGTCAAAACAGAATCAAGCAGTCAAGGATGTGTACCTCCGCGTAAGTTGTACTTAAACAAAATAGACCTAAATGTTTTTTAAACAAAATTATTTTCGATTATTTAAAAAGGGTGTTAGGAATTACCGCCCAATTAATACTAGCATAACCTAAAGTTTTATTAAAAGAGAATGGTGATTAATAGGGTGGTAGGATAAGGAAAGTTTTTCTTTAGTGTACATAACTGAGAATAAAAAAAAATTCGATACAATTAAATTGTAAAAGTCATCATACATCATGCATATTTTTAATATTTTAGATATAAAAAAAATACGCCAGAAATTAAAGAGTCACTTATGAGTTCCGTCTATGTAAATATTAACGATGTTTGAATACCAAAAGATTTTAACACATTTAATCAAATTAAAATTTTCAATTTTGCAATAAAATTTTATTAGTAAATTAATGATATTCGTATAATTTTCGATTCTAAGCGCAAAGAAGAATTTATGTTTTTACAATAATGTTTTTTTTTTTGTGAAAACTATTTTGGGTAGAAATAATGCTTTAATTTTGTAATTCAGTATTTTTTGGTAGGTATAGATGGTTTCCTGTTTTATTTTCCTATGTTGCTTATTTTTTGAATTATTCCATGAAAATAAAAAAAAAAAAAAACATTGACAAATTTACGGCAACAAAATATTAAATTTTAAGGTTTGAAAAAGTTTAGATTTTGGTTTTTCAATATATTATATATTT
>CM029362.1:13023066-13035784 GCA_017140985.1 Hormaphis cornu
TGATTCAATGAAAGTCGGTAACCGTTTTAAAAGGTTTAGTTAAAATGGGATTATTAAATTAAATGTAAGTATTTAATTATAAATATTTTATTATAAATAGTGTACAAAAATTACAATTTTGATCAGAATTTGGTTTACTTTAAAAGTATATTCTGGAATTTAGAATTTCAAAAATGTTTATAAATTATGTAATAAGAATATAATAAAATTTTTATTATGTAAAAAAAAAAATTTCTATGA
This sequence comes from Hormaphis cornu, assembly GCA_017140985.1. Taxonomy (NCBI): domain Eukaryota; kingdom Metazoa; phylum Arthropoda; class Insecta; order Hemiptera; family Hormaphididae; genus Hormaphis; species Hormaphis cornu. The sequence continues at coordinate 13,023,307 of CM029362.1, forward strand.
CTTCAATCTTTACCTACAATCTTTTTACAGTATAATGAGAAGATTTTTAGAATTTTTTTAGAAAATTTTTATTTAATACCACAAGAAAATTTCTATTTAAAACCTAGTATTACAATAGCCCGATCCAATACCAATCATTAATTAAATGTTAAATTAGTAGTTGAAGTAATAATAATTAAAATTATAATGGAAATCCAAAAGGTGTACTTAAATTAATTTAAAATTATAATATCCAGTTATTTTACTTATTCAAAATGAAGGTTTAAAATGTTATTTTATTTTCAATCATTTTTTTTGGACTTAATACACAAAATAAGCAAAACCTATTATGTTGAAAATATGTTTACCGTAATTATATTAATCTCATTTTTAATTTTTCAAAAAACTTTAAAATTTTGTAAAATCTCGAAGTTACATAGTTTTTCATTTATACAACGTTATATCATTAAAACATTTCCTTATAAGTAAAGTTAAATGTTACACTGCTATAAAAATAAAACAGAGGTAAATTCATGGGGCCTCATTTGGCGTTCACTTTTTTGCAATTTTCAATACCGAATGAAATACACTTAATTATTTTGACAAAATTAAATCATTGTTGTCACTCATATTTTCAGCTACTTTAAATTGCACCATTTAAAACCGAAATATATTACTTATATTTATTTTGTTGTTTCTCATTTCGTTGGCAATATATATATCATAATCAAAAAATCGTATCAATCTTTTTGACAATGGTATACGCAGCAAATGAAGTGAGTTTCGGACTAAACTCTAAATCGTTATACTTTTCTAATTGTTTAATTAAATTTCGAGTTAAATTGATCTAGCAGACTGAATGCTTCAATGCTATTAACACCACTTAAATTTGCAAACTAAACCTAAAATGTTAAAACTAATGTTTCGCAATTTACTCTATACGTTATTCGAAGTACCTATATTTGAATAATAAAACAACTGCAAAATTACCAAAGATCGGTGACGAAACACAAATAAAAATGGAACTTATTTTGATGAAGAGACCGATTTTATCGGAAACAACGATGATTTAAATATTACAAAATATTTATTTTTACCACCTTTTGTTACCAATAACTACCTATGCAATGAGCAATAACATAATAATATCGATAAACTGAATTTAATTGAAATGTATCAAATTATTTCTGTTCTTTTTCTACAGCTCTTCTTCTGAAGATTGGAATAATGGGTAAATACATAATAACGATTAAAAATCTAACTAAGTTGGTTAAATGGTTTGCTGTGTAGTGTTGAAATTTCAAATCCAAAACAAATCGATCCTGTCACGATTCGGTTTAAGTTACTTTTTAAGATGGTGACCTAACCTAACCTATATTGCCAGAAATATGACTTTATTAGGTAGTCGTAACGTGAAACAACGTCTCACCCGACTTCAAATTTACTCCCTTTCTTTCATTCCTTCCTTCCTTTCTTTTTTTCTTCTTTCTTTTCTTTTTTTTTAATATAATAACATACAAGGTATTTATTGCATGTAAGTTTTTTGTTGTTGGTAAACTTTTCATTTAATGAATTAAAAAAATTAACTTAATTTTACTTTTTGATTTTTCTAGTAACTTAACGAGTAAAAAAATTATTAACATGCCCAATCTTGATTTTTTCCCCTCACCATATTAATCCTTGCTCTTTTCCAACGTAGGTACTTCCATTGGCCTGTCATACATTAACTGTTCATTATTTCCTTTCCCTCCTTATGAATCGACATATGACATTCTCTTTTGTACAGCTGTTAATATTGGCATATTAAGCGTTAAAAAATGTTCTCGACCTAACCAATCTAAAATTTTTAAGAAAATTTGAAATATAACAGTACAATAACGAGACATCAGTACGAAACCATCAGCTCTCGACCAAATCACACATGTGTTATTTATTATATTAAATTAATTTAAACATATACCTAACAAAGAAAATTTTAACTCCACGAATTTGTATTTATGGTAACATTGAATTTATTTTCTTCATTATAAGAAACGATGGATGGAAGAAAAGCTTTCGATTATCTTTATCGAACATATCGTAAGTAACTGATTACTGTCACTGAATTGAGAAAAATGAATGGTCCATTATAATATAATAAAATGTATAGGGTATGCAGAGTGGAAGGAGTAGGGTAGTCTTTATTATAATCTTTTAAAAACATGCTGCTCAACCAAAATATACATTTATATGAAACAAAAATCTGGTATAATTTGGTTTTAAAAACTTATATATATATATATATATATATATGTAGGATCAGTAGGAATAATGTTAAACGAATTTAATCAAAACTCAATATATTACAACGCAGTAACAACAAATTACAAATTACTACATCAACAAACAATGAAAAGTAAAACAAAGTAACGACAACAACAACACTATAACTCGTCGGGCGTCACAGCATCACTGTCCTCTCCGAGCAGGTCATCACACTGCCTTGGCTTGGCTTGACCGGTACCAGTGTTACCACCCCACATTCTCCCACCTTGAACAGCGTCCACCTCAGAAGCTGTATCTTCTTCGCCTGACTCCTCAGCTTGGTCCTGGTTAACGGAACCCCACAGCTTTATATATTCTGCGCAGGAGTAGCTTTGCTCGGGTTCTTCATAAGTGCCGACTCTTAGTACCTTATAACGCTCATAACCTTATCGAGTAATACTCGATAAGGTCCTAAAAACTCTCTGCATAATTTTGAACTTGGTAAGAACTTTGTCCTCTTGATAGCCACTAGATCTCCTAGTCGGTAACTGACGGCCTCCTTCCTGAACTTATTAAATGTGCGTTGCTGTTAAATCTGCGCCTTCTGTATCTGTTTCTTTGCAAACTGCCTGTTCTCTTCCTGACCTTCCTCATGACACCTGACATATTCAATCTATACTGCCTCTTTGATTGACTGATATTCTGGGTGGTCTATCTCTACTCCAAAAACTAATTTGAATGAAGTCATCCCTATTGAACGCTGATATGACCCATCTGAACTTTTGGTACCTGACGATACCACTGATCAGGCTCATTCATACTTAACTTTGCTAATACATTTATAATTACGGTATTCAGTCTTTCCACTTGACCATTAGCCCTCGGTACACCTGTAGTTATAAGAATGTGGCGGATCTCTCGTTCTGAACAATAATTACCAAAGACATTTGAAGTGAATGCAGTCCCTCTATCTGACACTAGTTTTCCCGGGTTGCCAAAAGTAGCCTCTATCACTGCCAACTTGTCGATGTCTTCTTTAGCTGTGACACTTTTTATAGAAAATAACCAGCAGAATTTAGCGAACCCATCGATTACAGCCAGAATGTGTCGATATCTCTTCGGTATTGCTGTTAGCGGACCAAGGAAGTCTATATACCACATGGATAAAGGGGTGTCTCTCTTATCAATACTATGTAGGAAGTCCTCTTTTTTGCCTTGCTTCCGATTAGCGAGTATACAAGTAACACACTTATTTATTACCTTCCTAATTTTATTCCTTAAGTCAGTGATGGAATAGTTTTCAGTCTTCATAATCCCAAAATGACTAATGTGGTGTGCATTCCTTATTACTTCATTCTGCATCTTACATGGAACCACTAATAAATTTTAGCCATTGCGAATTTCATATATCAGCCCTCCGACTGTAGTGTAAGTTTTATTGTTGATAGTCATCTGTTGAATGTGGAGATCTTCCTGTTGAGCAACTCTTAGTCGTGTTAAGAATTCACTGTGGATTGCCATACACATAGGATACCGGCTCAGAGAATCAACATGAGCCATCCGTGATTTAGCCCTATGTTCAATGACGTAGTCATATTCGGTAATCAGTAACGCCAATCTGGCTACTCTGGTGGCTAGTTCCCTTTTCTCTAGATTTTTGGTGAAGGCAGCACAATCATTCACTATCTTGAAACTTAAGCCCAGTAGGTAGACACGAAACTTCTTTAACGCCTCTACTATCGCTAGGACCTCAAGTTCGTAACTATGAAATTTCTGTTAAGCTTCGGACGTTTTCTTATTCATATAGCAAATCGGGTGCAATCGTTCATCGTCACTATGGTCGGCCTGCAGCAACACAGCTCCAAAACCGAACTGGCTGGCATCTGTATGTAACTCGGTGCGGACAGCTTTGGGGTTGTAAATCTTAAGTACTGGCGCTGCTGAGAGGCATTGTTTTAAATTGTTCACCGCTGCTTCCTGAGGTTGTCCCATATGAAACAGCACCCCCTGCTACAGCAGATTGCTCAGTGGTAATGCAATTAGTGAATATCCACGTATAAACCTGCGGAAGTACCCGGTATGACCTAAGAAGGTCTGTACAGCTTTGGGTTCTTGGTAGCGGGAACTTCTGTACTGCGATTGTCTTTGCTTGTGATAGACTCACCTCATTGTGCCGGATACGATAGCCCAAGTAAACTTACTAGTACTTTAAAAATTTACATTTAAACCATTTAATGTCCAATCCATTTTTGGCTGCAACCTGCAACACAGTCCTTAATTGCACCAGGCCTTCCTCGACATTCGTCGCTACAATAATCAGGTCGTTCATGTAGGCTAACAGATGGCAAAGTCGAATGAGGTCACGGAAAATGAAATTAACATATCTCTGAAACACGGGTGGTGATATATATAGTCCAAACGGTGTGCGCAGGAACTCATACTGACCGTTAGGTACAACGAACGACGTATACTTGACGCTTCATCTACTGGAACATGGAAAAATCCGTTTCTCAAATCTAGTGTCGAGAAAACCACTGCGCCTCGTAGCCGGTCAATCTGGTCGTCAATTAACGGCAACGGGTAACGGTCCCTTACAATTTTTTTATTTCGCTCGTGGAAATCGATACAGAGTCGGAGTGTGCCATCCTTTTTTATCACCAACACGGCGGGACTGGCATACTCCGAGTAACTGGGCTGAATGATACCTTCGGACAACCATTCCTGGATCTGCTTATCTACTGCTATCTTCTCTCGCAACGCCAATCTCCTAGGTCGCTGGAATACTGGAGTCTCATCAAACAGGACAATGAGTGTTTTCATTGGTGCCGTAACACCTTGAACTGGACGGTATGTGTCGACCAATTCCCGCACCACGACCAACTGGGTTCTCACGCCTACATCCAATGCGTCGAAGTTAATACTGATATTCATTAACTGCTGGGCGGTTGCGACATGGGTAATGGTCACAGACTGCAGACTTACCCTGAGCAAAGCGTTAGTCTGGAATAATGGCCGACCTAGTAAAACGTCATACCCTATAGCACCATCGGGCACAGAGTGAACGTCAACAGGGTAGCTTTCCCCATCCACGGTTAGCTTACATTAGAAACGACGGTCGGTATGAAAGCACGAGTCAGCTGGTCCATTCAACTGTGTACGGCTTGGGATGCTGTACATGCCACTCAACTTTTTCAAAAACGACTCACGGCACAAATGTATAATACGTCCAGTATCAACAAAGGCCAACGCCTCCTGGCCCAGGATACATACGGGTTTTACAATTTTACTATCAGTGTTGTGGGTGTTAACCTGATAGACATTGGCAGGTCCACCCAAGCGGCCAGTCGTACCTGTATGCTGATTCTCGGACTTAGTTGGACATGCAAACGATTTATGCCCATTTGCGCGACAAGTAAAGCATTTGGGTCCTTTACCCGCATCGGGACACTCCCGCGACTGGTGTCCTCGATCACCACAATTGTAGCACCTTACTTCCAGCGGTTCATTACGCGCAGGTGTGGTAGGCGCATTCCTGGATTCGGCGTTCTGTCTTTCACACATCCTGTCATACAACTCTAACTTAACTTTGAATTCAGGGATGGACGTTGCACCATAAAGTATACTTTTGTTAACGCATCCGGATTCCCACAAATTATGTAGTCCATCAGCGAGTCATCGGGGACACCTCCTTGCATCGCCAGTTCACGCATGTGATACAGGAATTGCAACAACGTCTCATTTCGCTGCTTAAAATCGGTAGAGAGCAATTGGTGAACATCTGCTGCTATTAGCCGACTACGGAACTAACTGAGCAGCCAAACGCGTAACACTGCCCATGAATTCAAGCCATCTTCCGACCTAACAAAAGCTTGCGCTGTTCCTAACAGCAAGCGTTTGCAGTAAACAAACTTGTGTAGGTCTGATCAAGCGCACAACAACGCCATTTCTTCGAAGTCATTGAGCCACTTCACCACCGAATAATGACCATCGACAGTGAAGGGTGACAACGCATCCTGGACATCGCCGAATTTCATCGTATTGCTACTTGTAGCTTCAGTCTCAACATAAACACTACTGATGCTCGGCGACTGCTTCCTAGCCGCTGACCTCTGTTTGCGAGGAGGCATTATGCAAACTTAACTCTCACAATCACACAACAAGCTAACAACAATTGGCCGTAATCACGGTTCGCGCTTTATCAATGATAACAGCCTACAGCCACTCAAGCAATCACATCGGATGATGCAAATACCACGGTACTGATTAGTTAATAACCACGGTACTGATACGACAAACTTCGTTGCTGATAAGCGGCAATTTGAGGTTATGTAATGGCGATTTACAACAAACTACAACGCACCACGTTTTTTCCTCGCACAAAACAACAAAGGCATACGGTGTACGTCGTACGACAGTTCAAGACCCGAGTAAGCGGCGAATTTCGAACCACGTACTATTATATAAACGAAGACAACTCGTGAACAGAACAATCGGTACAGGTCCTTCCGCACAGACTACACAATTCGGAATAACAGTTTTTGATTATGATCCCGGACAGGCCCCCAAAATGTAGGATCAGTAGGAATAATTTTAAACGAATTAAACCAAGACTCAATATATTACAACGCAGTAACAACAAATTCGAGCATGTCATCACACTGCCTTGGCTTGGCTTGGCCGGTACCAGTGTTACCCCCCCCCCCACATATATATTAGTTGAAACGTTTTACCTGACCTCTAATTCTTTATCAATCATTTTCAAATAGCTTTAAAATATAAAATTTTCCAAACAAAAATAAAACAGTAATGGTTAGGTATATAAGTTAAGATAAAATAAAAGACATAATTCAATAATGATCTACCATGAGGTAAAATAAAATTTTATGTTTATTTCAAATATCTTTGATATTAACACAAAAAACTAATAAAACATTGTGCTTAGTCTTTTTCAACCCTCTTTAATCTCACTATTTAACCTTCTTAATTCAGGTGAAACGGTTGATATACAACTATTAAAAATTGGCTAAACTTTTCTTTCATGTAAAATACCAATGAATAATTTGATAAGGTATCACAATTATATTTATAATTATACAATCATATAATCTTTCCGTCCACGGAGTTTCACGTATCTAATACGTAATATAATATCTCAACTGTTCTTAGTTCATACAACGTTTCTTGAATACAACGGTAAGTTGTAAAACAATCTGTTATCTGTATTTTATAATTTTAGTAATTCATTTAATTAAAACGGTTGCTTTTAATTGTAGTATTTTAGCTGAAATAAACATAATGTCATACTGTTGACACAACAAACTGTAAACCAACTAAATAAATGATCGCAATAAAAATAAAATACCCGAATCACAAAGTAATACACTTTTTTATTTGCGTAAACGTATAACCATGTTGTCATCTTTAGCGTAAATCTACGACTTGTCTTTTAGTGTTACAGTTTAGTTCATTGACATAAATTATTACCAATTAAAAAGAAGGAAATATTTTGAATTAATATTTGTATTAAAAATGGTTATACAAATAGTTAGACGTACAGAAAAGGATTTTTTAATGGTTTTGTTTAAGTACCCATTTTTCAACACCTGACTTATTGCTAATTTTAGGAAATAACCTACAAATAAAAATTCTATGACTCCAAAAAAAAAAAAAAAAAAAAAAATGGTAAAATAAACTAAACAATACCATCAAAATTAATCGATTTAGCTTTTGCGAAACTTTCGAATTTGAAAACAATATCATACAATTATTAATTTTTTCGCAATACTCATAAATCATAAGTAATATTATATATTATTATTATTATTATATCTTTTAATATTATTCTATCTTGATAACTGTTAAGTTTATGTTTTCAGATAAAAAAAAAAAAAAACATAATAATGATATAGTATTCAAGAATGTATTATACTGTTCAATTAATAGATTGTTTTTAATAATATTTAAGTAATTTTTTTATTTGCATAGTATTCAAAAACGATACGATTGACAATAATTTAATACAATTAAGAGAAAAATATCAAAGCAATATTTCAAGAAGCGCTGCATTTTGTAAGTTAACTTAATATCGATTCTAAATCATTAAAATCATTAAATAATTATAATGAATTGTCCTGTAAATAATTTAACTATAATCAACGTTCAAAGGTACAAATCCAATGGAAAAATAATAGCATTTGCTTTTTGCGTTTGCAAGCTACATACATACAAATTTATAATGACATTAAGACAAAGATAGTCTAAAATTTTAGAGAATCACGGATTTGGGATTTATAGTGTGATGTTATGCATATACCAGTAGGTTAAAACTTTGTGATTTGAACTTTTGAAATGATAAGTTTAATTTCTAAATTTTAAACTAAATTGTTAAATGAGAAGCGTTATTGAACGAGTTAGAAAACTTAAATACTGTTGACATGTAGCAAATATTGTTCTAAATATTGCTCAAAATATTTCGAAATTATTACGACCTTTAACTACATACATTATAACATGAAAAGCAAACAAAATTTCAAATAATTGATTTGTGTTTTTTTTCATTATAAGATTGAGTTTGGACGTTTGAAAACTATAAAACGGCTCTTATTCGTGTTATTTTTTTAAGAAATGTTTTAATTTATACTCAAAATACATAGCTAAATAATGTTTTTAACTTAAAATACACTTGAACACTATAATAGTTAAGAGTTTACAGAGAATTCGATACAATTAAATTGTAAAAGTCATCATACATCATGTATATTTTTAATATTTTAGATATAAAAAAAATACGCCAGAAATTAAAGAGTCACTTATGAGTTCCGTCTATGTAAATATTAACGATGTTTGAGTACCAAAAGATTTTAACACATTTAATCAAATTAAAATTTTCAATTTTGCCATAAAGTTTTATTAGTAAATTAATGATATTTGTATAATTTTCGATTCTAAGCGCAAAGAAGAATTTATGTTTTTACAATAATGTTTTTTTTTTGTGAAAACTATTTTGGGTAGAAATAATGCTTTGATTTTGTAATTCAGTATATTTTCTGGTAGGTCAATGGTTTCCTGTTTTATTTTCCTATGTTGCTTACTTTTTGAATTATTCCATAAAAACAAAAAAAAAAAAAACATTGACAAATTTACGGCAACAAAATTTTAAATTTTAAGGTTTGAAAAAGTTAAGATTTTGGTTTTTCAATATATTATATATTTGAATTTTTTTTTATACTTTGATTATTTTTTGAGGTATCTACCAAAAACGACAAAAATTAGAACATCAACAAATTTGTTTATTTATGTTTTTGATAAGAAGAAGCGATTTGATCAATTAATTTTAAAGCACAAAAAAGATTAGAGAATATTATTTTAACGAGATGTTTTTTGAAACAACTTTAAAATGTTACCTATTTGGAAAGTTTTGTTCCAAAAACATACAAACTAGGACTAAAAACGACGATGGATAGGCGAGTGCAATTAGTTCAATCTTTCCATTCTGTACTATATATGACATAATTGCATAAAATGTATTGCATGTAAACGTAGTACCATTGTATAAAAAAAATTAAAAGAAGGAAGGAAAAAAGAAAAAAAAGCAAGTAATTTGAGGTCGGTGAGAAGATATTTGGCGTGGCAACCACCTAAAAAATCCATATTTTAGGTAGTATAGGTAATTTAATAAAACTAATTTTTTTGTTAAATTTGGTTTTTACGCAGGACGTATAATAGGTTACTGAGCTTGTTCAGAATTGTTTTTTCGAATTCAATGATTATTATTATTATTTTCAGACATTAAATTATAAGTTTAAACCACAACATCGGAAACATTGGCCTACTCAAAAAAGTGACTGACTCCAAAGTGTAATTACTGCGCCAAACATCTCTCACCAACCTCAATGTTACTATCTTCTTGCCTTCCTTTTTTAACTATAAATTCTGTTGTATATTTTATGTATACTTGTTGTTAATTATTTTGTATAATCGTATTCGGTTAAACTATGTCTACTTTTTATGAGGATTCATAACTTTTGATATAACTAATAAAATGAAAAAAATAAATTATTCTGGAAATAAATTTATTCAGATATATTTATTAGGTATTAAATTTTGCTGAACAAATTTTTTCGCATAACGTTCAATAACTAGATTAAAAATAGTACGATTAATCGATGAAAAATATAGCAAATGGTATAAACAATAAAGTATTTAGGAAAATCACGTCTGCAAGTGTACTTATTTTTCATTTTTTTAACGTATTTTATTAAATAAGTTACTTTCTCCATCAAAAAGAATTTAAAAGAATAATGTATCTTGTTTCAATATGTTCAAACACGAAAAATTCCAGATTTTCTCAACTTTTGTGTTCTTTTAAAATCATAAGTAGTGGATAGATTTCATATAATTCTAAAGAATAATACGCACTATCAAATAAGTTGCAAAATCACCTTGATACACTAAATACAATTTCAATAATTATTTTCGGCTGAATAATATGACGTATCCAACGATCAATGTTGGATCAATTATGTAAACGATCAATTATGTTCTCTTTAAAAAAATTAAGAGTTTTTTTATTTTCAGTGTTGATAAAAGATTTCGTTTTATATCACTTAAATAATGCCAGTGAGGTCAGTAAGTATCAACATAATGTGATTTAGCGTTGAAAAATGTATGTAAACATAATTAACGAATATACATAACGAATTTTTCGAAAGTGTTTTTTAACTCGAGAATAGCTAAAACTGCTATATTTCTCTAGCTATATTAGCTATAGGAAAGCTATAACTGAGAAAAATTTCAACTATGATTTTAACAACTATATTATTCTGTATAATTTACGCAATTTCAATCAGCTCACTGAAATATTTTGAGTCCAAAAAAAATATTTTAACTATAAAATTGATTGAGATTTATTATGTGATGGGTATATTATGGAATTTCCGTGAAATTGGTCTTGATTAGAATATTCTTTGAAGGGACAACTTCACGCTGCGTCCCAACAAGGACCGAATCAAAACCTATGTAAAAATTTTGCGAACTTATGGCAAATAATTGTAAGCCGGTTTTTAGAATTTGGAAATCAAAATTCAGATTTAGGCCAATTTTTCTGAAATTATGACATTGTCTGCAACATCCATAACCTATTACAAAATTATCAAACAATGAATGTCTTTGAATACTCACCAGTATCATCAACCAATCATATCAAAATCAGTAAAATTTAGCTGTAAGTTTTTTTACAAAATACCTTTTATTTTTTCTATTATAATGTCCAAAATAATCATTAACGTAACTTCAAATTTAAATAAATTGTTTAAATAAATAAAATACAAAATGTCTAAAATTTCAGCTTGATTTGATTATTTATTTAAGCAAAGAAAAGATGATTCCATTTTTTTACTGCTTTTAAAATTTGTTCAAAATAAAAACTTACAACTTCAATAAAGAATTTCGCAAATTTTTTTATTAAATTTTTCTTATTATTAAGTTATTTTTACTATCATCATCATGTTCTAAAGGCAACGCCTTGTCTAGTTAGCCATGTGTGTCTGTCTTTTGCTACTTCCTTTAGTTGTTGGTAGGATGCGCAGCCCATTTTCTCTTTTATATCATAGAAATAATTTGTTCTAGGTCTTCCTCTCTTCGTCCCATTATTTTTCTTTCAAATATATTAATAATAAAATCATTGTGGCGAATAAGATGCCCAATAAATTTCGTTTTCCTTTCCATTATGTTAATCATTAGACATTTTTTCTATAAAATTTACAAAACTATACGAATTTATAGATGTAAAGATGAAAATTTTTCTTCCGATGGGTGTGCCTTAATATCAACAAAATTAAACATTTTTTCTAAAAAAAAAAAAAACAACTCAATAGCAGAATTTGATATACGTATAATCAGCTAGTACTGAGATGATTTCATTTATAAACTGATTGGTTAATATTTCAATTTTTATAGAAAATGATGCATTTCAAAAGATAAATGATTATTGTGAATGGATGTTACTAAACCAAACCAAGAAAAAGAGGAAAGAAAATGAAAATCAGAATGAAACTTTTACAACAAAAAGGCAACGTATTTAAAACGCGTTCTAAAATGTATTTCATTGTTTAAAATAGTTTATGTACTAAATGAAGCAGAAGGTGTATAACATTTTAGTATTTAATACCTTCAAATGAAATGCAAATTACAGTTTTAATCAAAATAATAATTTATTTATACTTTTTTACTAATTATTATTATCATGTGTTATTTA
>CM029362.1:13052596-13067245 GCA_017140985.1 Hormaphis cornu
TCTTTGATTTATATTTAGTTAAATAAATAAATTTTTTAGATAAGGTTGAAAGAGTTCAAAATTTTCAAGGTAAATATACGCCCTAATATTAAAAAGAGGTAATGCTTACATGCTTGTATTCAGGAGGTAATCTCTGGAGTCACTTGACCGATATTGACAATTCTTTCACCAATTGGTTGCCACGTTGTTTCTGGGTAACATAGGTTATATTTGATTATGATTGATCCCTAACAATTACTAAAGCATTAATTATCTGTTTATTACAAACCAATTGTACCTCTATACAAAAAATAGCGTAATTTTGACCTAGCCTATATTTCTTTATTTTATTTGCATTAATTTTACTCAACCACGGGAAACTAAGTACCATACTTGTATTTAGACCTTTTTTAGTTTTCTAAGGTTTTTTTTCTCTATTCATATATAAATAAATATTTCTCGTGTTTTTCATTGCACCACCCTACTTTTAAATTGTTGAGTTGTGAAGTTGTGTGAAGTTATTTATTGTTTTTAATTTTTAACGTTTGACATCCAGAACTCATGAAGGGTAAGGTATACAGATAAATTAAAAACAACAAAATATAAATGATATTAATTAATTTTACGCAATATCCTTTTAACTTATAGGTAGGTACCTACTGCAATAACCGCATTTTTTTTAACCTAACCGTGAAAAACCAAAAAAGTTCCGTTTTAAAAAATTTTAAAGTTGGTATTATATTTATAAATTATTTTTATAAACTTTCAATAATAAGTCATACAGGATTTTTTATGTGTTGAACTCCTTTGAGTTTGCAGTGGATATCATAAAACTTTAAACATTCTAAATGACGTAGGGTACTTTAAATCATGCTATATTATATTATTAATTTGCTATCTTAGTTCAAATCATGGCTTTAGATTTCTTAAACCGAAGTTCAAATAAACAACTGGGTGCTTACCTATTGTATTATCACACCTTATAACCAAGTGATTTGTCATCATAATCAGGTAATAGGTTGTACGTACATCATGCAAAGATTGGAATTATATTCCTTCAATAATAAAAGAAATTAATAATTACTCTATGGTAACAAACTTTTACCCAATATATTAATTATACATATTACAACACTTCCTCTAAATTTTATTATGTTTGAGTATTATATTTTTAAATTTTAGCTACGAATTCAACTGTTAATAATCTTCAAGGAAAATATATTAATATTAATAATTAAATTACTTTTATTTTATTTTATTTTTTTTGTTTTAAGCTACCATTGCAACAACATACAATAGGATGGGTAATCCAGAATTAATTTTACATCCTGAACGTAAATAATACACAAAATAGACGTTATTATATAATTTGTTTCACACAGAATTATAAGAACACTGTATTTATTTGAATAAATTGTTTGAACTTGAAACAGATGGGTTTTATATTTTCTCATAAAATTTTGGATTCCAGTGAATTTGATGGCACCATGTGCCTTGTTTGAGTGTCATTTATCGATATTTCTTACCAACTACCTTGTGTATTATCTCTACTCCAAAAACCTTTTTACACAACCTAAAATTAACACCTATTCATTTTTTCTTTTTAGATTTAAGTTATTTTCTTTCTTTTATTAGTTTAAATTAATCTTATATTTTTCCAATACATATTAGATTACCAAGCTTGCTTAGAATACTAGTTCGAATATTAAATAATACGCTTAATCCACAATTTTGAAACCAGTTATCCATCCAAAGCCTAGTCGTTACTCAACATCTACCGTATCTAGCACTAATATTATAAAAAAAAACTATAAAATATAACTGTGTGTGTCTGAAAATGTTTTAGATTCTGAGCGATAATGTGGGAGCTATTGTTTTTTACATTTATGTGTGTTTCTTTTAATTTTTTTTTCTGTCTGTGACATGCATAGAGCCTAGAATATTGCTCTAGTATTGACGGTTGAAATGTTTTCTGATAGCTGAACTTATATCCATGATGCAATGTATACCACATTGTACATCATGGTACATCAAATTTCCAAATTTCTAATTCCAATAAGGTTGTACCCAAAAAACTAACAAACAAAAAATTTGAAAAAAAATGGTTATAAGTACGGTGAATAAACAAAACATATAAACAAACAACTGAAATTTTACATATATAGCAACTATAAATAAACAAAACATATTTGCATTATCTATAGCTAGACCAGTTTCAAAAATTTCAAGTGAAACACTACATTCTCCAAGTAAGTTCTTTACTCATAAAATACTGGAATACATAATTTTGTTCACAAAACATGATAAAAATACTGTCTTTTTAGATATAATTTGTTCAAACGAAAGTTGTATTACAAAAATTTTGTCGGTTGCATGGTTTTTACAATATAAGTGTCTAGAACAAGAAGGGGTGGTCTGTGACGTACAAATGAGAATATATGTTAAACATCTTAAATATTGTAAAAAAAACTTTAAAATATAATTTTGTGAGTCTGTTCATATTTTAGATTCTGAGAGGTGATGTGGGAGCTATTGTTTTTACAAATATGTGTTTTTTGAAATATTTTTCTGTCTGTGACATGCATAGAGCCAAGAATATTGCTCCAATCTTTACGGTTGAAATGTTTTCTGAGAGCCAAATCAATCACATTGCCAAATTTCTAATTCCAAAAATGTTATACCCAAAAAACCAACAAAAAAAAAAATCAGGAAGAAATGGTAATAATTACTGTGAATAACAAATAAACAACTAAAATTTGACATGTATAATAACCATAAATAAACAAAAACCTGACCTAGACATAACTCCCTTTAATTTTTTCCATTCTTAAAATGTAACCACTTTCTTTCTCTTATTAATACAATTTTACTCACTTCCTTTAGTTCCATTCTTAAAATTTACCGTCTCCCTTTCATTTTGCACTTTCATTTTTCGTTATTTATCTACATTGATAGTAAAAATATAAAATCTAAATATCAAAAATGGGCATTTCCTAACCTTAAAAAATCGAAGTTTTCTGCACAAACTTCCAAACGCCCAAACTCGGGCACAAACAAGCACAAACGTAGCAAAAAAAAAAGGCTCCCAGTTTGGTTGAAAAATTCTTAGGTGGGGAGATCTGGAATTACACCTATATCAAAAATAATTTTTTTCCCCAATATTTTTAGTTTTTTTTTTTTTTTTTAACAATTTGAATTGAATGATTGTTGTTTTTCAACAAATATATTATGAATCTATTTGAATAAATTTACATTTAAATTACTTTTGTTTTAAAATTCATTTCTATATTGCTCAATGAGTTGGCGTAATCACTGTTTGAATAGAGTAGAGCATGACCATGGTCGCATTTAAATTTCTCGTGGCCCAGAACACAGACATATTTTCGCCCTGTAATTTTTAGACACATTGAACATATTAAGTTAAATAACTAATTACACACAGAGAGTAATAAATTGAATTATCAATATATTGTTTAGAGACCAGGATTCGATGAATCATCATAGTTCAGCCGCATATCGGTGGGCGGGAAAAGATACGGTTGCGCAACTAATTTGTGCTACCACTGTGCCGTCGCCCCGTTTCGTTGGTAATACGTTCTGGCGCCTAATTGCCACCGGCACCGGCACGAGCCCACTCAATGCGGATTTACAATCCCTCTTGGGCCCGCTACTGTACGGTTTAAGATAAGCAGAGCATTACTGAAAAATAGTTCAAAGCAACAATAAATGATATGATAACTATTCGACAATTCTGGTCCAACAGCTTAAACTTAAATAATAACAATATTCTATAAAAAAAATTTGTTTTAAAAAACTTTTATTTAAAAAAGAAAAAATGTACTGAAAAAAATACATTTTTGGTCAATATCCTATCATACAAGTAACATTATGAAATAATTGGAATATCTACTTAATTAACTTGAAAAATTTGTGTCTAAAACAACGTAAAACCACATTACTTATTAGTTATTACTCACAAATCTGAGGGCTCAAAATTTAAGATTTTCCTAAAAATTATAAGTAAATTTGGTCACTTTATTATTATTGTTTCATATAATGAGTATATAATATAGAGTGCTAGAACGTCATACAGTATTAATTAAAGATAAACAAATAAATATCTAAATACATATAAAGTATAATAGGTACTTAAGTGGTTAGATATAATTATGATTCGGTCATAAAATTTATTTTATTTGTTGAACTCCTTTGAATTTGCAGTGGATATCATAAAACTTTATACATTATAATGACGTAGGATACTTTTAATCATGCTATAATATATTATTGATGTGCCATCTTAGTTCAAATCACGGCTTTAGATATCTTAAACCGTGGTTCAAATAAGCAACTGGGTGTTTACCTATTGTATTATCACTCCTTATAACCAAGTGATTTGCCATCATAATCAGGTAACAGGTTGTACGTACATCTTGCAAAGATTGTAATATTATGTTTCTTCAATAATAATAGAAATAATTAATTATTCTACGGTAAAAAACTTTTACCCAATATATTAATTATACATATTACAACACAACCTCTAAATATTGTTTTGTTTTTGTATTATATTTTTACTTTTTAGGTTCAACTTCAACTGTTAATAATCCTCAAGGTTAATATAATAATTGTTTACTCTTAAATAAAATAAATTATATAATTTATTATTCAGATGACAATAGTATGATTGGAAGCAAAATATTATTTGTTTATATTTTTAAAACATTAGACAGTTATTATGAATTATATTTATTATATTATAATATTAGTGGGCACTTGTAACTAAGATGTCATAGTTATTGTGATGAGGTATCGAGTCTAATTATCTATTTATTCTTACATGATAAATATTTATAAATTATTTATTTAAAGCCAAATTTTAGCGGCTAACAATATATAATATATTGCAAATCTCCTCATTTTGTTGATTTTAAAGCAAAAAATATGAGTTATTATTTGACAAGTTCCAGCAACTGGATATTGTGAATACATCCGCTAAAGTTTGCCTATTAAACGTATCTATTAAAATAAACTTAAATTCGATTGGATAATTGAATAAAGTACAGTGAACATACAAAATATGGACGGCACAACTTGTGAAAATTTCTACTAAAAAAAACCTACAAAAATTAATTTAATGACTAAATTTTTTGATAGTAGTTGAGGGACATCTATTTTTATAATTTCATTGAATTTTGTAACTTGAACTTTAAATCTAACTGAAATATTTTATTTTCGAATTTTAATTAATAATAATAATAGTAAGTGATGTAAACAAAATAGTAAACGAAAATTTGACAAAGATGCATGTCAATATGTATTTTTAAAAAGAAAAAATTGTAACAAACAATAAGAATTTTTAAAAGTGGTTGCTATTTCGATCACGTGTGTGAATTTAATGTCAAATACTTAAAAGTAATAACCTGTAAAATTGATTATGAACAGCTATCAATGAATTAACTTTGAGAGGGGAGCATTTTAACGAAAATATAGTGCATTATTTTATTTTTTAACCAAAATAACACCGTTGTATCGATACTTATTTTGTATGATTTTGGAGGGTACTAGTCGGATTTTCTCAAAATTTGCTACTGAAGATTGAAAATTTTGTTTTACAAAACATGTTTTATTTCAAGACTTATAAAATATAATTGGGTTGGCTACACATTTTTTTTCAAAATAAAAAACAAAAATCATCTTTTGCTTTTTAAAGTTTTTAGTACTACCAATTTCGTATAAAAATATAAAATAAAAATATAACTTGAAAATAAAATTTCAAAGCTTTTACATATCTCAATAATAAAATATGAATTGGAAATAAAACGACAAAAAAATGGAATTTCTAAAATATTCAACGATCTATGCTTAGATTGATGCAAAAATGATTGAAGTATTTCGAAACTTGTATCGAACATGTACTCGTATTTTATACAACAATGTCTGAAAGTTTCAGATTATCATTATTAAAAATAAAATATGAATGATTGATAAATTTGATTTTGTTAAAATGACGTTTGCTGTATTTTTTATCGATTTTTTCGAAGTTTGATTTTTGTGTTTTGAGTGTAACTGTTTTGGAATTAAAATTTTTTAAATTAAAGTTGTATAATATTTTGCATTAGAACTATATGTGGAATTTTAGAACATGTTTTGACTATTAGGTTTGGAGCAACACTTAAGACGCTTTGTATGGTCACAGTTACAAAAAAAACCCACAACTCAGTAAAATCATTATATTCCTTGCTACGCTTAGAATCTAAGCATACAAAAAATATCCCGAAAATTTAAATTATTTCATGTTTTAGTCTAATTGGCTTAATTCGACCAACTGTTAGAACTCGACTTGACTTAATAATACTTAACTAAATAATATTATGGTTTAAACATGTCTGTGAATGTGTACTCCTTTGAGGCAATTTTTTATAGCCTCCTGTAAGCCTTTTCCCAAAATCATTTATTGCATAACAATCTATTACAGGAAACATTTTAATAGTTGTAATCTTTTTGTTTTAAAATATTACAGTTTACTCTATTAATTTAGAAGTTCAACTTAAAAGTGAGTTTTTTAAAATTAAACTAAATCAAATCAATCTTTAAATCGAGTTAAGAATTGTCATGTGGATTCAATATAATATGTATGTTCTATATTATTTAAAAAAATATTTTTTACATATTCATATTTAAAATAAGATAAATTGTTTAAAATTCCAAAATAATACATTTAATTCAACAGTTAAAATAATACATTAACTCGTATACTAGTATACATATAATTTATTCTTTTTTTGTCTAGGTTGTATAGGTAAAATATAATACACAATATTACAAAATATATAAATTTTATCATGATATTAATAAGTATAGATTAATTTTTGTGATATAATATACACACACAATCCTTTTTTTGTTTTTTTTGTTATTTGGAATTATGTAAAATACTTGATAAAAAATGTATTTGAAAAAAAGTATAGAATTTCGAAACAAAGTAAATGTAACAATAATAACCAAATTTATTGAAAAAATAGTTAATTTTCTATTTAAAATTTAGAATTTTTCTCGAATTTTATTTACCGTTAAGATAAAGCTAACAGTTAAAAACCGTTAATGATGATCCATAATTATTTCTTAATTAACAACTATTAACAAACAATATCTTGATACGTACATTTAGCAATAAGACGTTATTTGAATGCCTAAAACTCTTTTATTTATTTTTTTCATAGTTGTTACCCCAAATAACGTAAATTCATAACAGCTGCATTAATTTTCACAAAATATACGTATATTTATTAACTGTTTTTATCAGGCTGATGTTTAACGAAAATCTTGTTTCACTTCAATTTTACAAAAATCTTTTTTGTAACTAATCAGTATTGTGTTTTATAGAACAAGTAGAAAAAGAATATAAAAGTAAGTTTTCATACATTGGCATTGAAATTATATTTAATGTTTGAATTGCTTATAATTTGCTGCGTCGTGCAAGGGAAACGAAATCTTACAAATTTTAAGAAACATTTACAGCCCCAAAATATATCCTTCTTTTTTTTTTATGAAATGTTACATAATACAATTATTATTGTATTTTTACTTTGCCCGTTTTTAGAAAACAATTATTTTAAAATAGCCTCTACTCTTGTATACTCATCCAAATCGTATGTATTACGTCTGTAACGTTTCGTGGACAACTGGCATCCTCCAGCCTTGACCTTACCGGTCCTGATAATCTTAGTTTGTTATTAAGATCTTAGAATCTAAAACAGCCGATTCTTATTGAAAATACTTAATAAAAGATACAAAACATTTAGATATCAACCTTAAAAAAATTTCCTAAGATCATAAACCATGAATATTCCACTGAATATACTGCCCAAAGTACAAATTGAAGCCAACTTAATAAGTAAATCTCGTATTATTTGCACATGCGTGACTACGTCCTGTTTCAATCCTTTCCTTATTTTCTATCAATCCTGTTTCCGGGATTCGTGTTTAGTAAAATTGTATGAGATAAGTAGCCACGAGTTTATGATCCAAGGAAATTACCAAGGCAAGTATATTATGCGAATAATACAGTCGCCGCGTTTACTTAATAGTATTTTCACTATAAACACCCATTAGAATTTACAATGATAATAATACGCTTTTGAACCAAATTATAGGAGATCACACAGTTTTACGTAACTTTAAACATTCATTTCAGTGTAAAAGTGAGTACCTACATTGACGTTGTATTTTCATATCCACTGCTAAAAATCATAACGTTATGAATTTAAATTATTATTTATTGGTTCGGAGTTGGATTTATTGAATAATTTGTAGAAAATTTTGCAAACTGTAAAAGTGACAGACTCATTATTTTGGATGTTAGCATATAGTATAATAAAACTAAATTTTAGAATGATATGCGGATGCTGACGACTTACGAGAAACGTAACCACCGCTCTCAAATCGGTTATAAATATTTTAATCTCCATACAGCTCCGTCCCTCTTCTTAAGATCAATAGAATTGTGTTTTATACTAAGCATGAACTATATATTTTATCAAATTAATAATGAAATAAAAAAATAGGATTTTTTTCAAATGCATGATAATATAATATAGAAAACCATTATTTTAATAATTATTGGACAGTGCTGAAAATACCAGCTTGGGTGCTGAATTCTTAAACTAAACCGCAAACAAATTATTTATAAAACCATACGGAGTGAGGTAGCTTAATTAAGTTTCTATATTGAACATGAGTAAATACTTATCAAGTTTTCAATAGCTACAGAATCATTGAAAAACAGTAAGTAGATAATACCTAATCGCTACTCTTAAAAAATATAAGACCGGTATATATATATATATCAAAAAAAAAAAATTTATAATAATTCAAAAATGTCTATCATAATTGCTTTTTGATTTGAGTTTTTTAATTATTCTCAGTGAACTATATTCACCGTAACTCTATAATTTAACTTTATTCACCGTGAGTTGACTCCTCGGCCGGTGACCAGTGTGATTGGTCGGCGGTCTCGCCGCTCCCCAAACACGTTCCGAGGTGAGCCGCACATGCGTGGCAGCGAGAGGTTTTAGTCGAGAAAGTGGGTCAACTTACGGTGAATAGAGTACATCGGGAATAATCAATATCATTTTGAACTTTGTGTTTCATAAGATAAAGAATCTCTTGGATATTTTCTCGATCTTTTGGAGCGTGCTAATTTGGACGAAAGTAATTTTGGCAGTTATTTTTACTTTACCTACTTATCATTAATTTAATTCAAATATTATGATTTCTAAACACTATATAACATTATTAATACTTTGTACGAGCAAAAAAGTGTTAGTTGCAACATTTAACAATAAAAAAACAATTACTCCTTGAATAATTCAACCTATATTTTACAAACAATTTACAAATATTGGTAAAAGATAACCAAAAAAAAAAAATTAAATATTGGTATAATGGTGTACTGGTCCAAACCAAAATTTTACCATTTTCGTTTGGCAGGTATCCGATGTTCAAATATTCGCTGATAACTTTTGTAAATTTTAATATAACTCTTATAAAATGTACATTATCCTCAAAAAAATGAGACGCTTAATTGTTAAGTGTATTGAAATTGTGGATTTTTAATTTATTATGTTTTCAGTTCCATTGATAAATCCATCTGACTTTTGTCGTAAAGAAAAAGAAATATTACAAAGTAAGTTTCATTTAATTTTTAGTATAGTGGGAGTGTTTGCTTTTGATATGTCTACCTATGTGTGGTAACACATAGGTAGACAAATCAAAAGACTATAGATGTCTTTACCCGGCGTTGCCCGCGTATTGTTTGCAATTTATATAGTAAATTTTGTTATTCATCGTTTTCCGTATGTCACAATTTTCCCGGTAGTTTTAATTAGTTATACTCGCTATTTTTGATGAACTTAACTTATAGTAAACAATTTTCAATTATAATTCATAACTCCTATCTTTTACTTTTTACCTAATCTCTCACATTTTACAAATCACAACCCTTTCATAAGTTAAACTTTTGATAATACTATGAAAAATACTACATAATTAACTGCATAACTGCAGAATACACAAATATTACACACATACTTTTGAAACTGATACTTTAACTTTTAATTTTATCTTACAAGCAAATAAGAATTATAAGATTTATAATGATTATTATTATACTTATTACAGTATAATATAATTATATGCACTTTTATGCACCGTTAAACTAATCTCAATATCGTTTTTGTAGTAAATGAGTGCCATGGTAAGATTAAATAAATTTTGGAGACATGCAAGATTTTGATATTTTGTTCTAAAAAAATGGCATTTCATGGATTATTGAATTTATTAAAAATATTTTAAAACTAATACTAAAAACCCAATTGAAAACTATCAATTATTACGGAGTAATTGAATGTTTGATTTTTAAAATATTCTTTAAGTAGTCAAAGAATTACAAAAGCTATTCCCGATACCCACGTACAAGAAATAATAATTTAAACAACGTCTGAAAATTTCAAACCACTTGGACAATTATTGAAGGAAATATCATAATTTAAGTAGTAATTACACAACATAATTTTATTGTTATAAAAAAAAAACATGTTATAATGTACCTATTCTATAGGTAATGTATAATCCACCGTAAATCAAAATAACACCATTTCATCATCAATACTTTTTTCTACACGCTTTCAGAAATTAGTGGGTGGGTTTGTATTTTTGTAATTTTTTGACACAGATGCCACAGACGCAAATTCTGGCTGTCAAAGTGTTTACAGAAAAAAAACATCATAAAAAAAAATAAATTCTTCACTGCACTCAAAGTCTAAATCTCCCATCATATGAAACCCAGTTTATTCTTTGCTATACTCAATATCTAAAATCATATTTTTGTAAAATCATAAGATTCCTCCGACCGCTCATTACCTAAAACATCAACCAACTTAGTATATATCATAGTATATGATATGTGATATGTTGTTTTATTGTTTATTTTTCTATAGATGCACTTGAGTTATTTAAAATTGAAAGTAAATTAATAAAATAATTTTTGGACAGTTTTGTGTTAACTTTTTTTACTTTTTACTTTTTTATTGATAATTATTCCCGCCAATCGAAGGTGCTACGCGGCGCGGTGGCGGCCGCTATGCCGCCATCGAAGACGCGTCGCAATTTATATTCACGCGTTTGGCATTTTGCGGTCGCTTAAACAAAATTCCTCTTTTAAGTTATAAACATACATTTTATTATACACTGAATAATTGTAGTTATTTATTTTTAAATATAACTGCATATTTACTTACGTAGTGACATAGTAGGTTTAATGTGGATAGGTATTCTATGTGGGTAGTCATTCTAGTTTCTATTATGTACCGACTTAAAATCTAAACCTACGTAAGTAAGTTCTTTATAAACTTTATGTGTTGTTTGTTCTCTCTACAAGTACCTATCCCTACCCACATGAATATGTACAATATAAATACCTATATAAATTATAAGATATGTTCCTACATCAGCATGTGCATTAGGCAGTTTTACATTTGAATAAACAAGAATTAAGATTGCAAACACATATTATGACCTATGTTGTGGACTACATTAAGACGAAATTTAAAAAATTAATTTCTATAAAGTTATACATTTATGAATCTTGAAAAGAGTTTTCTCTTTGAGTACATAAATTTCCTTTTATAGGTTAATTGAAAAAATCTTATGAAAATATATACTTTACTAAATTAAATAAATATTACTTAACTTGAATATAAAAAAAGCCTGGAGCGTAGATCTTGATCAATCTCACCAATTTCGAAGCACTAAGCCTTTTAACAAAGTGTCCGTCGCTTCACAATTCTAGTGAAAACTCACGGACCCCACTACGATTAGACGCATTAAAGGAAATTTAAGTGATTATAATAAAAATCTTAAGAAACTCCTCGACCTTTGGGTTATCTATATTTAATCAATGGTTGCGGTGCACTTGCCTATGGGAATTTCAAACTGAACGAAGAATTGCCTGCAATTATTGTAATTTATCAAAACAATTAGTGCAGAATGAATCTACATAATATAGAAATTAAAATGTGTTATGGATAATTAATTAAAATATTAAGAGTTATAGTGTAATTAACAACTAATAAAGCTGATAGAAGTGTAGTATTTTTAATAGTTATAATAAATGGGTTTTGTAGGTGAATTGGTAGGTAGGTAAGTAGGTCTTGAATGCAGGTGATCTCAGTTTGATTCCCGGTACGCTCTCCTCAATAATGTTCTATTATTTTGCATTTTTATTCTTTTCATTTTATGTTACAAATACTGAAAATTAACAATTCCAGTTATGTTACAGGGAGGTTATTTTAAAACATTGTATAGTTGTTTTAATGATGTTATAGTACTGTTACAAAGTACGTTACATAGATATTGATACAACGTTGATACTTCGTTGTTAATTTAGGACATTTGCGATCCCCGCGACATTGATTCAACATAAAAATAACAATAAATGCAATGTTTCAAGTTGACATGAAATTTCCTATAAACGTTTAAGGAACAAATTATCGCACAGTGGGTAACTATCCAAAAGTAATAATTAATAATTGCTTTTGGACAGAAGATTATCAACGAGCTTATAATCTAATACGTTTTGTGAACTTCAACATTAATCTTAAAAACTCGCTTCAAATTTTTTGATGATGGTATACCTATTTTATAATAAACGATTTTATAATATGATTAATGTACAATAATATTTAATACAAAATACCTATTTTTACGCCAATATTAAATTATTGTTTTTCTAATAAGGACTATGGGATGGACAAACAGCTTTTAAACATATTTATCGTACATATTGTAAGCTCAAAAACTAATAAAATATATAATAATTAAAATTTTTAGTAAATAAAGTATATATACATTTAGCAATTTGAAGTGTAAAAAGAGCTCATCCAGTAGCTTAATTCACTTTATTTACCGTAGTGAAGTGTAAATTGGTTTTATTATAATTATTTTCTGGAAACTACAATCATTTAATTAAAATAACGCTCCAACAAATACACTCCTATTTTGTTTTTGATAGCTCTTTTTGTACGTACAGTAATTAAATAATTAAATTTTGAAATTTTCACAATTTCAAACAAAAACAAAAAAAATTATGAAAAACTATAAATGTAAATGCAAACGTATTTCTGACAAAATCAATTTATTTAGTGGATACTCGATAATAATATCCTAACTAATGTAAGAAATCACGTCATAATGTTTTTACACAAAGTTGAAAAAGTAAAACAGAGATTTGTCAAAAATAACAATATATTTCGGAAATATTTATGATCAATTAAAAAAAAACCCAAAAGCCGGAATTAGTAAAGGTCACGTGGGTAGTTAGAGTGGGTACAAAGTAGAGTGGGTCACTGATTTGGATGTTATAATAATAATAGCCAAAAACTATTCAGTTAAAGTATTGATTTTCAAATTTGACCACAAGAGTCAAAACAGAGTTTTTTAAGAGTTAAAACATAATTTTTTATAGAACGAACTAGTATAAAACTGCTATTTTATTGAAAATGAAATTCTCTAACTGCGCATAGTTTTTTAAGTAAAATCCGCATAACATCTATTGCCGATGTAAAAACTCTGGAAAAGTCTTTTACAGTAATCGTATATTTCAACTTATTTTCTGTTAGTGGCTAACAGTTGTAACAGCATAGTTTTAATTTTTTTTAGTATAAACTATAATTTTAGTATAATATAATTAGAATTTGCCTAAATAAATATTCTTTAACTGGTTCTACCTCGCTAAATTATAGAGAATTGGGTGTCTTACCTGTTAAACTTCTATATAAAAAATTTGCCATTCTATTTACATTTAAAAATTTCAGTAAAGGACTTGATGGTCAAGATTTTGTAGACAAAAGGGAAAATAGACGGTTTGATATACCTATTGATTACCCGTGCAAATCTTTTGGTCAATCATTTGTAAACTATTTAGGTCCTGTGTTTTTCAATGCTATGCCAAAAAAAAATATCCAGCTTTCTCAAAATAATGCTAAAAAACTAGTATATAATTGGCTGTTCTCTCTAATTAGTTAAAAATATTATAAATTTTTGTTTCTATTGCTGTATTTAATTTTTGTTATTTGTATATTATTGTTTATCATTATCTGTTGTCTAAATTGCTATATATGTACATACATTTTAGTTAAGTTCTGTTACTTTCTATCTCTAACACAAGCTTTTAGCTTATAATCATGTACAATTTTTTTTAAATAATTTCATTTTTGTAGGTTATGATGATTTAATAAAATAAAAATAAAAAAATAAAAAACTCAAAAGTATAAATATTGAAGCAAGTATTGCCTATTTAATTACCGTACGTACAAAAAGAACTATCAAAAACAAATTAGGAGTGTATTGTTAGAGCGTTATTTTCATTAAATGATTAATATATGATGATTATATATATATATTTATATATATAAATAGAATTACATACATTTTTACAATTGATTTCAGCTGGAAAAACATTCAATTATTTGAGTTGTGAGTTTTTAAAACAAATTTTGCCTTAAAACCATCTTACTTTATTAGTTATATTTTAGAAAATGTTGTGGATCTTGCAGTGGCGGATCCAGGATTTTGATAAGGGGGGGGTCCAAAATTTTTTTAAGGGGGGGG
>CM029362.1:13067345-13089113 GCA_017140985.1 Hormaphis cornu
GGGGGGGGTAGACATTTTTTCCTTGACATATATGCATAATTACCACGTATATACCCATGGGGGGGGGTCCGGACCCGAAAACCCCCCCCGTGGATCCGCCACTGGGATCTTGGCTAAAATGTATTTATTACTAATGTATTATATTTTAATTAGGATTTATATTAAATTTAACTTGTATCAGATAAACTCAGAATTTCTTATTAATACAATATAATATTGATGAAGTGCGTTCAGCACACAACCC
Organism: Hormaphis cornu; assembly: GCA_017140985.1. Taxonomy (NCBI): domain Eukaryota; kingdom Metazoa; phylum Arthropoda; class Insecta; order Hemiptera; family Hormaphididae; genus Hormaphis; species Hormaphis cornu. Next base: position 13,067,590 of record CM029362.1, read on the forward strand.
GAGGGTTCTATAATATATTGTTATCTATTTAAAATTTTGATTACATGTCAGGTTAGTCGATCAGTCCAACTTGTTTTATATTTAAGCGTAAAACGATAACCTACTAGATTATTATTTTTTGGAATATTAATTATTTTATACTTGTATTGTATTTTAGATTCTGGGCATAGGAAAGAATCTTTTAATTTTACAAAGATGTGTGTTTTTAATTTTTTGTGCCTGTGTCGCGCGTAGCACTTAAGGAATCGCTCCTGTCTTAACGCTCGAAACAATTTTTTAAAATACAAACTTATATCCTTGGTGTATTTTGTTTCACGTTTTACCAACAATTTCAATTCCAAACATTGATACTGAAAAAACAAAACAAAATATCAAAAAACCCGGTAAAAATTACAGCAAACGCCATTTTGACAAAATAATTTCGTTTTTTGGTAATTATTACCGTTAAATGTATTTTTCAGACCTGAAACTTTAACAAAATGTTTATAATACAAATAGTATACAAGTTCGACACTAGTTAGAAAATGTTTTAATAATTTTTCATCTAAATATAGAACTTAGAAATTTTTGAAATTTTTAATTTTTTTTGTGATTTTCATCCAATAAAAAGTTTAATTTTAATGTAAAGGCTTTATTATTTTAATACAAGGTTGGGAATATGTATTTGAATACAAATTCTTAAAAATAGAGCTAGAGGATTTTTTTTTCTTATGTCGTTTCAAGTCGGAAAATTGGCGAAAATTGTTCATATTTGTGATTTTGTTTAGAAACAATTTAGTAACTAACACTGAGCAATCACCAATTTGGTGAACATAGCCTAAGTTTTCCTATGCGTTTCCTTTTAAAAAAAATAGTCATGATGTTAAAATTATTATATTTTAAAGTAAAATTTAATATAAAATAGTTACATAAATATTTGATTAATTTGGTCGCTTGTGCAGTATTCAATAAAAATGCAGATGGTATAAGTCATGGAGAAAGAATGCAATATGGTAAGTAAATTCCATATCAATAATACATAATAATCATTATATGAATTAAATTATTAAAATTTAATATATTTTGATTGTTTTATAAATTTTAAATGTTCCAAACTGCATAGCAAATGTATTTTCAAACAAAGAAGAAAAACAAAATTTTCTTCTATTTTGTCTGCTTCTTCCTGTGCCAATTTTTGTATTTTATTCCCATCTCAATAAGCAGCATTTTGTACTGCCTTTTCTGAGGTACACAATGTCGTAATATAATTTTCCTATCAACATTTGATTGGTGATAATTGACATACAAACAGATGATTTCTATTTTGCAATTTATCGCAACCATTATTTATTATTTAAAAGCAAAATTAAACCTTTTCTTTCGAAAAAAAAATGATTCTGAGCAAGATCTATTCAATATTAGAATATACAGATGAATATACAAATGTACAATTTATACATGCATAAATAACTTTCTCGCTTCGCTCAGAATCTAATATACTTACCTAAAAAAACGTTTAGGACAAAAATTTATAATATTAATCTTTTCATTAAAATATTATCTCAAGATACTGAATACAACTTTAACATTTGTAATCAAAACAAACAGTTACTTGATATGATGATGTACATTATATTGTAGTTATTGAAAATAAAAAAAGTTTTTGATTTACAGAAAAGATAAAAATGTTCATAAACAACCACAAAAGTTTTACTTCGAAAATAAGTACATATAAACAAAAATATTAATGAGCACATTTGTTTAAATAAATCATTTGAATAATATAAAATAATATTATATAGTCTATAGTATATATACGGGGTTAGAACATAGAACGTTTGTAAATAGTTAAGATGACATATAAATAGTAAAGAACAAATTGTTTTGAATGACATATTATTTTGGAATTTTTGTGAAATTTTTCACCGTAACAAATTATATGTTTTGTTGACACATTTAATAACTAAATATTATTATCAGAAGGGAGATTTGCTATATTTTTTATGTGCGCATTTACGGTAAAAAAATTGGATATTTTGAATAAAAAAAATTAATACAATACAATAACAATACAACAAATTATGATTTTTATATTAATGGTTAATCATGTATTGAACCAATCAGGTATCAATAGAATTGGTTAGTTTAGGTTACGTTGCGCCATCATACGCTATACCAGTTTTTAACATAATAAATTTTATATTAATGTTGAAAAGTCCAACATAATCATTAAAAACTCCATAAGTTTTTGCAAATTATAAAATATAATAGTTGAATAAAAAAGTTTTTTCTTTTTTTACAAACAAATTTTTAACCTAAATTGAGAAGAGAACAGAAAATTAAAAACACTATACAAACTTAGTATTTTAAAATGATTATAATTTTAAATTTAAATCATAGTGGATAAATATATCCTTAACTGAGCTTTAAAAACCATTATTTTTATAATATGCAATCGTTTTATTCTTACAGATACAGCTTACTAATTATAGTTTTATTTAACCCAAAAAATTGAAAATTATTAGAAGGAATTCATATCAAAAGATAGAAAAATTATCCGACACATGGTTTTTAAAATTATTTATTTACTATTCAACTTTTTAATTTCTTCTCATTTTGTGTTTTTATGTCTTCAACATTTCACAATTTTATTTAAAAAAACAAAAAAAAAGCTATTCCATTTAATGTATAACTAGTATTTATTATTATATACATTTAAGGCCAGTACAATTACTTAATTTTAAAATGGATTAGTAATTTTTTTTTTTACTTCTTATAGACTCAAAGAATCTAAGGACCATAGATGATTATTGTAAATTCAGAATTAACGCTCAAAATGATAAAAAGAGGAAAGAAATAGAAACTCAAGAAGTAATTCCTACATTGCCTAAGAGACGTATATAATAATATAAATGCAATTTTCACTAGGTTTTCACGTCTTATGCTAAATATAAGTATATCATATAAATTCAATATTGTATATTTTTTTCAGTGTTTATGGGTATATTTAAATCAAATGTAAACCATAGTTTTTATCAAAAAGTGATTCATTTAAAAATTTTCATTGGTAAACTTATTATTGGTCATAATATTTTATCCACCAATCATTAATCTTTCAAATCAGTTATAGAGTTTCTGAGTAAATGTAATAATTAACCAACAATTTGTATCAAATCAAATAGAGACTATTGTCAAATATGTTAAATTATATTTTAATTGCAATCGTCTGACCTTTTCTAGTTTTAAATATTTGAAAAATTATCGTTAATCAATAGAAACGGGATATTCTAAAAAGTTTGGGCATGGAGACACTCCCTAAAAAGTGGTGCCTAAGGGTTTTTCTTATTTTATTTTTTTATGTTACTCCATTCATCCATTTAAGCAATTTCATTACCATAAAACTCATACTCCGATCTATTTTTCTGTTATTTGTAATTTTTATCATACGTGTACTATAATAAAAAGATGTTGTGGTTTAATTTTACCTCTTAACTACACTAACTTTCAACTCAAATAGTCCTATATTAGGGGAATTTTTTTATCAAGTGAATATTTTACTTTGTCAAATTTCATTCATTTCTACAATCATAGGAAGTGTATGAACAATATTTTATCCAGTATTAAAATAGTTTAAATTGTGTTTTATAATTTTTAACTTATTTTGTCATCTGATATTTATTTAATTGTATAAATGAATAATTAACTTAACAATATGAACTCAGTTTCCATATTCATGAATACGCCTATTGGTTGAGCTTGTAACTTGTTATTGTGTATTGTATTTTTCTACATTGTATTTTATTATAATCTATTGTGCAATAAATATATATTATTTTTATTGTTATTGTCAATCACCCAACACTTCTAGCCATTTAATATGGCTTACCACAATTATGTGAAATTCATTTTCAGTATTACCTTAACTATTAAGCATTTATATACGAGTAATTAAAAATAAAACATGTACGTGCAGTATTTGCAAATATAATTGATATTATTATATAGGGAGCCAATTCCAATTTTTTGTTGGTGTTTTTTAAGATTTATACAAATAGGACTAAAATTGTGAATATTATCGGATTCTCATCATTTGATAAAATAAAAAAATTAATGATATTGTTTATGCCGTTAACTACTTTGAAAGTACAACTGTATTTCCAAAGCAATTGGCTATCTTATTAGTAAATCGTAGTTCCTTAACAAATTACACAAAAACTAACTAATTTTTGTTTTGAAAATTTCTGTATTATAGTCATTCCTGTGTACTGGCGTTTCCAGTATGGTATTTCCCCTAAATAATTAATTTATGACAATTTTGAGTTAGACTACAAAGTGATTAGAAAAATTAAAAAATAGTGTGATGTAATAAAGGTTAGGTCAATCCTCTGATTGTGTGACTATTTTGAATGGAGTGGTATAACACAGTAAATGCAGTGTTACATATTATGTAACACTGCATTTACTTTGTATTTTTCTTTATTAAAGAAAAATAAATAAGAATTTATTAAGAAAGAGAGTATATTTTATGAATGGAGAGAAAAAATGGAGTAAATTTAAAGAAAGAAAATGAATTTTGTTTTTTTTTTTTTTTTAAAGTGTGAATGGAAAAATATTTTAATGTCGGGAGTACATTCTAAGAACGAAATAAAGAAAAGAAGTAGATTCTAGGAAAGATTTGATGAGGTTCACCTTTTTTGGATCGTAATTCAATGGTTTAAAAGTTGTAGTTCAAACGTATTACCTACCTAACCGTTAGTATCAAAAAAATTAACAAATTCCCCAAATAATAGGTGAGTAGAGAACTTGGTATGTTTTAGCAACAAACAATAACTCATTTATCAGTGTTAACATTTATTTAAATTTTAACAAAAATAACAGGGGTTGAAACCCTTTTGAATTTTTTCGGTTTTGGGTTTCGGTTTCAATACCGGTATTTGAAGTTTTTCGGTTTTGGGTATCGGTTTCAATACCGGTATTTGAATTTTTTCGGTTTTGGGTATCGGTTTCAAAACCTGTATTTGAATTTTTTCGGTTTTAGGTTTCGGTTTCAAAACCTGTATTTGAATTTTTTCAGTTTTCGGTTTTAATACAGGTATTTGAATTTTTTCGGTTTTGGGTATCGGTTTCAAAACCTGTATTATTTGAATTTTTTTTGATTTTCAATATTGGATTTGAAACAGGTATTTCAGTATTTGACAACTTTTTTTTCTGTATTGGCCACATTTACTTTTATTTTTTATAATACACAATACATTTTGGCAAATGTATTTTTATTATGAAGAAGAATTAAGTTTGAAAGTCAAACTCAAGTAGTAAAATGTTGAACTAAACTTTTTTCAATACAATTTAACGAAAGACCTTTTTTATTACTGCCTGTTTTACATTTTTTGGGGAAAATTTGACAAATAGTAATTACTAAGGGGTTAAATTTCAAAGTTCGGTTTGAGTTTGGTTTCACAATTAAATTTTGAATTCGCCTTATCTCTAGTCTAAACTACAAATTTAGTAATTAGTATTTACTATTTAGTTAATTTTTAGTGATAGATAAATAAATAGTAAATACACATAGATAGATAAATATTAAATATATATATTTTTTTATTGACTCGTCAATAATTGAAAAATATATATTTACTCCTTCACCTAAGTTTGTATTCAAATATTTCCAAAATCAAATAATTAAATCTGAAATTAAGTTTAATTAATGTCACCACCTGTGTTTTCACCCATTCAATTATCCAATAAAATAAGGCACAAATAAGAAAAAAAAACATTTATTAATAAAATTATTCAACATTAAATTTATTAGCCCTTAAAATCATGATATCTTCAACCATGTCTTCACTTAATTGCAGGGGTTGAAACCCTTTTGAATTTTTTCGGTTTTGGGTTTCGGTTTCAATACCGGTATTTGGATTTTTTCGGTTTTGGGTATCGGTTTTGAAACCGTTATTTTAATTTTACGGTTTTGGGTTTCGGTTTCAATACCGGTATATGGATTTTTTCGGTTTTCGGTTTCGGTTTCAATACCGGTATTTGAATTTTTTCGGTTTCGGGTTTCGATTTGGGTTTCGGTTTTTCTATTTTTTCGGTTATACCGGTATTAATACCGGTATCGAAATACCGGTTTCAACCCCTGAAAAATAATAAAACAATTTGGTTATGTTTGAAAGTGTTTGACTACCAAATAATTATTAGTTTTTACGTATAACGTTTTACAAATACACGTTGTTCTTATATTATTCTTTACTCAAACCAACAAAAATTTGTATTTTAGATAACTTCATTATAATATTAATTATTCTAGCATTTTTTGAAATAATTTACCTTTTTATAGTAAAACTGAGAAATAATTTCTGCTCAGAAATATTATGTTTATAAGAACATTGATTAATGCTTATAAATTGTGTACAAAGCGCCATACTTAATTTTCCAAACCAGCTATATACCACAGCCAGATGATCCGCTTTAATTTTTTAAGAGAAAATACTTTTGTTTTTTATATTATTTGTATTTTTATTGTCATCATAGGTGTAATTTTTGTTTCCTAACAAACAATGATAACTTCATCGTAATTGTTTTGATTCATACCCAATTTTCGGTATCTATTTTTGATTCTGAGATTAGCGAATAATGTATTGGTTTTAACTTGATGTGTATTTTTTTTTTACCACTATGTAAACACGATACCTTCTTTAATAATATTCCGATCTTTGTACTCAGTTTTATAATAGAGTAACTTTGTCAAATGAAATTTTAAAGGGGGCGTTTCGGGGATTCAATTATTTAAATCACCGTTCCATAGAAGTCAAATGGCCGATGTTTTGACTTTTGTAATGAGTCATTCTATCCCGGGTTACGGGTTTCTTTCTTATAAGCGTTGTCTGGAGTAAAACGTAGGATATGGAACGTTCTGTTGATGACCGTATACCGTATGTGATTGGTATCCATGGTACCTAATTATATGGTGTAATCGTTTAATGAATACCGTTATAGTACAGTTTACAGGGTTCAATAATAAAAAAATATGTATGATCCATAATCTTTCAAGGGTTCTAGGGTACTAGGCTGCAACCGTTTGGCCACCGCCGTTTCGCAGTCACCGGTTCTCCGCGACCATTTCGCTGCTGGACATCTTGTCGCCACCGTTTCGCCACCTGAAACTTTGACACCGGACATTTTGCCGCGGCTAAATCGCGGCGATAATAAAAAAAATGTATTAAAAATACTTATCGATGTTAAAGTCATTCATCGTTTTTTCATGACTCCACGTTTTTGGCACTCGCTCGCTGCGCTCGCTAGCGCCGTTGTTTCGCTCTGTCAACACGATTATATTCTAGCTTTTAAGTACAAATCGAACAATGCGACCAATGTGCTTCAGTACCGCAATAATAAAAAAATAGAAAATTTTCGCCGAGATTTAGCCGCGGCGAAGTGTCTGTTGGCGAATAGGCCGTCGGCAGGTTGGTCTGGCCGCAAACTGGTTCAGCGGCGAAACCGTTGCGGCCTTTTGGTTACGGCAAAATGTCCGATGGCGAAGGGTCCGGCGGCATAGGGTCCGGTGGCGAAACGGTGTCGGCGAGATGTCAATAGCGGCGAAACGGTCGTGGCGAATCAGTAGCGTTGAGGTTCCCGGTTTCGTCTTATAAGACCTATAACAAATAATCGAACGAACAACAATTAAGATTTGAAAAAACAAACAAGCACTTTCTGAAATACATAAAATTGTCGGTGTTCCATAGTGTTTTATTGAAAACAATTTTTCTATTGTGACCGTCAAAGGAAAGATAATAATATGAAAGTGTAATATACAATAAAATGGTTAAGAGATTATACTTCTATAAACGACTCATATGATCATTAGAATATTTTACGTTATGAAAAACTTTTTCAGACAATTAAATAAAATATCAAACATGTTTTAATGCACATAAGTACATTTCAAATAGGTACTCGTTTTTATACGGGAAGTTAAAGAACAGGATGATTTTTAATATAATTATAACGATTTTGTTAAGACACTTTTATGACAGTCCGGGCGGAATTTTGCCAGTCGATTATGAACTATGTATTTTCAGGTGTTTGCAGAAAAAAATGAAATTTGGCATAGGTACGCGATGCATTCTAATGAATGTAATGAAAATCTCCATCATAAGACTCTAACCCGCGATGGTGAATGTTCTTATTTGAAGATTCCTATATGTAATATTGAATTTGACAGAAAAGATCAATTCTTTTTTGGTTTTAAACTATGTGATTCCATCACAATTGATATTAATTATAATATAAAGGTGTATAATGTGTTGAAACATGTAATATGGTTTTTAAATTTGTTATTTCTTTGTTATCGTTTATAATAATCTAAAGATAAATAAATTAGATCAATTTGGAAAAAATAACCTTTTGAATAAAGTAATATCTCGTATGATAACTTTTATGAGTTAGGTGTCCCCCTTAAGCACAATTTTGGAATCTTAATTTTGTTATGTGTTTCAAAATTTTCGATTAGTGTAGTTTATTTCAAAATAACTAATTTCAATTTTGAACTCTCAATTAATATACGATCCTTTAAAGTAGTAAGCGCAGTTTGACGATGTAGGTACAGCTACCAGAAACGGGTGTAAATATCGAAACATTATTGAAGATTTATTCATGATTTCATTATAGTTTTATAAAATTTTTAAAACACAAACATATCATGCGTGAAAACCAATACATTCTTTGCTACATTTAGCATAATTTTTTCATCATAAGAAAATCAATTTAAAACTAATTCAGAGAAAAAACTCATAACAAATTTTAAATATCACGGTGTAATTGATCGTTTTTTTTTTTACAATTTTTTTAAAAATAGTCTTCAAACTCCAAAATATATATTTACGTAAAAATATTATTAATTTAAATAACTTGTGAAAATATTAATCCAATAGAACAATTACCTATTATTTAAGAAGTTGTTACAAATTAAGTATCAATTGGACAACAAAGCGTAACTATATTGTTATAATCAAAATACAATCATTCTATGAAAACTTTTTTAGTATACTTTCAGAAATTGATCAGCGGATTTTTTTAAACTTTCTGATGCACAAAGCAAATTTTGTTTTGCATAACTCAATTCATTTTCGGATCTTAAACAATAAATTTGTGTGAGAAACGAATTTTTTCCGAAAATAAGTCACGTAAGGTATGACCAGTTTTCGATAATTTTCCAACTTAAAATGACTAAAATACAAAATTGTGACAAACGGTTTTTCAAATTTCCTAGTAGTATATGTATTTATTTTCCGAAAGCCTTGTATTTAATAATAAAACTATTGAGAAAAGTTAAAATTTTTATGGAAGAAATATCATTAAAAAAAAAAAATGGAAATTTTTGAGAATGTATAAACATAATTTTTTGTTTTTTTTAGGTAGAAATCACAAACAAGTTTAAAGTTTTAAAATTAAAAAAAAAAAATGAATCATTTGTATTAAATCATGGTCTAAAATTAGTAAAGTAAATGCTTATGAGGCATTGCAATAAATTATGCTCTCACTTCCTAGGCAGAAACATTTGCGTAAAACATTTTATTACATTTATAAAATTGAATCGTTTAAACATTAAATTAAAGATAAAAATTTATATTAAAACAGCTATTTTCATTAGTTTTTCCCAAATAACCGATCTCTGCACAGATTTAACTGCAATTTAACAACTTTTTAAATTTAACAATTTACAATGAATTGAAAAAAAATATATAGTTTATATCTTTCATAAATCTACTTAAAAATAAATGTTTGTATCATTTAATTATAACACTATTTATTTCAACCATAAAATCTTGCTTTAAAACAAATTCATATATGTAACCCCGAAAAAAGATTTTCATACTTAAATTAAAATACTACCCAGAAATTTACAAACCAAAGTAATTATAAATGGTAATCTGATTAACACAAGAATTTTAGGGTACTGAAATGTTTGCAAATAATATTTTACTACGTCTGGATATAAATTTTATAGTATGAAAAATCAAAATAAATAAACGAATTAAATATTTTTTAATAACTTTGAATTTTATTGACATGCAAATAAATAATTGATGGTTTGCTAATTTAATTTTATTTATATCCCTTAAATAGATGCTAAATGGAAGGAAAAATGTAATAACTAAAATATTTCTGCGTTTTTAGATTCCGAATGAATCAATGAATATATTATTTTTATCAATAATACTTCATCATTCTCTCATTTTTCTATAATCATTTTTGCGGTCAATTGGATAGTATCTAATCGCAAAATGTCTAATTACTAAAAAATTTGCTAAAAGTGGACATAGATGGCATTATATTTAAAAATGTTTTATGTTTTCAAATTAATATTTGAAAAAGCACTGTAGCTGTAGAGATTATACAATTCTGAATACAATATCACAAAACTCTAAATATTTTTGAGCTGCGTGAAGAATTTGAACTTTCCAAATTTTACTGTTATGAATCTCTGAAGTTTGAGCGCAGCAATAACTGAATCAATTCTTTCATTGAGTGTTTTTTTTTTTTTTTTTTTGTTATAATGAGTATTACATTTTGACAAATTCCAAAAAATAGTCTATATTTACACGCATAGCTACGACGAAACGAATAATTTACTAAGAGACATAGCTGTTGATACAAAATCACAAGTACAACAAAATAACGATAAAAAATAAAATTGAATGAATGTTTCAAGCATCCAAAAAAATCATACCGCTTGATTTAATTCACTGGTTCCCAAACTGGGGGGCGCGCCCCCCTTGGGGGGCGTGTACACATTGCTGGGGAGGCGCAAGCAGTCTTTACGAAAGACAATTTTTATTGATTAAATTTTTTTTATTTTTAAACGTAGAGAAATAAAATTAGTAGACTGGTTCTCTTTATCCGTTCTCGGGTATCAATAATGGATAACCGATAATGACTATAAATAGTTTTATGCTACGTTATCTGTAAATTAATCGGAACGATAAAATGATGTTAGGGAAAATGCTATTAGATTAGTTTAGACTCGATTTAGTTTCGTTTTGCAGTCGCATACTGCACGTAGTGTCGTAGTACGTAGTCGTCGCGAGTGTACATACGTAAAAATAATGGCTCCACAGAAAATAAGATTGTATAACGACGATTATATAAAGGTTGGTTTCACGTTCATTCAAAAGGATGGTATCCAAATGCCACAGTGTGTTATTTGTCACGTTGTGTTAAGTAACGATGCTCTCCGACCAAGTCGACTAGAACGACATTTAACCACAGCTCATCCGATGCTAAAAGAAAAACCTAAAGAGTTTTTTGTTGCTAAAAAAAATTCTTTAAATAAAATGAAACTTGACAGAACCGGAGAATTTCAACAGAATAATGAAAAAATTATTAAAGCTTCATATCACATCGCCTTTATGGTGGCTCAGCAAAAGAAACCACATACATTGTACAGACGGTGCCCCTGCTATGCTAGGATCACGATCGGGTTTTGTGAAGCTTGCAAAAGATAAAAATCCATCAATAATTGGTTCTCATTGTGTAATACACCGCCAAGCCTTAGCTGCAAAAACGCTGCCATTTGAAATTAAAAATGTACTAGAAGTATGTATAAAAATTGTTAATACCATCAAAAGTAGTGCTCTTAATTCACGTCTTTTTAAGATTCTTTGTTCTGAGCTATCAGCCCAACATTCTGTTTTATTATTCCATACCGAGGTTCGTTGGTTATCCAAAGGAAATATGCTTGAGCGTTTGTACGAATTAAAGTCTGAAGTCGAAATAATGCTTTTACAATTAGGAAAAGACGATCTTCGGGAAAATTTTACTGATGAAAATTTCACATTCTACTTCGCATATCTAGCAGATTTTTTTGAGACTATTAATAACCTAAATCTCAAATTACAAGGGAGGAATATAAACGTCATAATCGCGAACGATTCTATCAACTCATTTATAGAAAAGATACAACTGTGGAAACGCCGAGTAAACAAAGAGACTCCTAATTTTTCGTCTTTCCGTCGACTGAACGAACTTCTCTCTGATGAAGAAGAACCATTTTGTCCTACTGGATTGAAAGATATAGTGATTAAACATCTCGACAGTTTGACTGATGAATTCACTCGATATTTTCCAAATTTTTCGAACAAAAGTTGGCAATATATGTTAACAAGTTCTCCATTCAGTACTAACGTAGACACATTGCCAGATATAATTCAAGAACAGGCAATCGAGCTGAAGAACGATTCACGGGCGAAAATTGATTTTAACAGTGGTAGCTCTTTGGAAGAATTTTGGGTAAAATACCAACCTATTTATCCTGAAATTTCAAATGAAGCTTTAAAAGTCCTTGTACAATTTTCATCTACATATTTGTGCGAATCTGGGTTCTCCAGCATGGCAGTTATAAAAAACAAACATAGAAATCGTTTAGATGTCGCATCTGACTTAAGGTGTTCATTATCAAATATTGAGCCGAATATAAAAAAACTGTCCAAGGAAAAGTGTTGTCAGCATTAACATTATTTATTAATTTCATTATGTATTTTTTTATTTACCATTATTATTATTATTATTATTAACATCAATAAAAAAGTAGTCATTCCGAATAATTTAAAGTTTATTTTTAAAGAACACAAAAAAATATGATCAATTTTTTTTCAATTTAAAAAGGGGGGGCGCGAGATTTTTGAAAATATATAAAGGGGGCGTAGAATAGAAGAGCTTGGGAACCACTGATTTAATTGATATAATATAGAGTTTAAAAAATCAAAGCTCTGTTGATTGGTTAAAATTGTATTTAGAATATGTTTGAATTGCGTACGGATGTACAATAATTTTTGTATCTTGAGTTTTTCTAGAAATTTCAAATCATTTGAGGCAATTTCTGAGTATTTTTTAGGATGTGCCTAAAATATCTAAATTGTTTAAAAAAAAAAAATTTAAAAATAGTTCCATCTACGTCCGTTTTCCAAATAGTTAAGTGGTACAACATTAAAAAATTGGTATAATTCTTTCACCTAAATAAACAATTGAAAAAAAGAAATAGAAGACAAAGGAAAAAAAAGTATTATTATTAAAATAATAATTTATCACCTGCTTTTCTCAAAGTAAAAGACATTAAATTAATTACTACTTAAAATCAATTCTATGCTAGTGTGAAAAGTTGTCTAATTGGACAGATTTTACAATTTAAATTTGTAGGAATTAAAAATAAAACCCAACCACTAGATTAATATATATTTCTCGCTAAACTTAAACTTGATAGAATTCAACCGCCTTCAAATGTTCTCCTAATGTTTAATAATTAAACAACAATAATTTAAAAAGGTTTTTGGTAAATTGAAATCGAAACTATGTTTATAAAAAATTTTTTGGTTAAAACACCAATCATTGAATTAATAAGCAGTACGTATAATCTCAATGTACCTATAGAATTAAATTAATCGTTCAAATTATATTATACATACATATAATGTGGTTTAAAATTATGCGGCTAATAAAAATTCCCATATATATATATATTGAATGTGAAAATAAATTCTAAGTAACTTGTAGATTAAGATTAGTAGAAAATAAGAAGATAGTAAATTGTTATATTAAAAAAAAACTTTTTTTGTATATGTAGAAAGTTTTTATCGTTTTGAAAGTTATTATGAAATGTATCAATACGAAAATATTAAAACGGCGTTTTTTTGTACAACTTTATCTACTGAATACTATTATAAGGAAGGTCAGCTATGTTTACTATCAGTTTCATTAAAATCAAAAAGTTTTTATATCCAATACAAATAATGACTAATTGAAGAACAAAATATAAATGTAAATAATTCAGATTTTAACCAATAACTAAACGTTAAAATAATCGGTTTTATTTACGCAAAACCAGATTTTAACACAAGGTGGTTTATGATTTTGTAATTTTTTAAAAGTAATTTTTTCTATATATCTTACTAAGAATTTATCGTACCTAATAATTTTATATTTCTTAATATTGTTATGCACCGTAACGTATACCTAAATACCGGAATTATCTATAAACATTAAACATATTAGCTTAGGCGTTACCACAGTTTAACAATAACAATTGTTAAACTGTAGTAACAATTTAATAACAAAGACCAAAATTCATACCCTAGAAGTATATTTAAAAAGAATTCTGAGGTTTTGAAAAATCAGAACAAAACATAGCAAATTAGCAATAAGTGGTGTTAAAGTTAATTTTGTTTTATCCAAACTTTTTACTTGCTATGTTTGCTCTTTATGTTTAAAATTTTTTCATTATTATGTGTCAAGATTCATTTGTCTATAACTACATTTATAAGTTTTTGAGTGTATATAATAAATACCAATGATTTGTATTAAATAAACAACTATTTTCAAATGTTTTTGAATTTTTTTAAATTGTAATCATATAATATTATCTAGTTTTGGAATGTTGAAGTCTAAGAAAGGAAAGGCTACTCTGAATATGAATGATTTAGACTCGGAGCTATATTTAATTTTATGTTTGTCCTAGGGTAAATTTTTAGAATTTGACAATTCTATATAAAAATATAATGTTTTATATAAATTGTATCAATAACTTTTTGTCTGTATGGTTTTGGAATAGTATTATCACATTAGAGAAAATAACAGTATAATTTGAAATATAGATAAATATTTTTAACACTATTATAGCTAGTAAAAGCCAAAAATAGTAAAAAAATTTCATAAAATATTACAAATGAACATTGAAAAGATTTATTAAAAATTTAGAGAAAAAACAATTCAAATTTACGAAAAAATTTGGGAAAACTATACGTCTTGTCGATTATACGTGGATACGCAAAAATTGCTCAGAATCGTAACGCGAATACCAAACAATAGGTTTTACCTACCCAAAGAAATGACCTAGTCCAAAACGTAATTTTTTCTCCAAACAACATCTGATCTAGAATTTTCTTCCATTCTTACTCGATTTTCTTAGTATCCTATAAAATAATAGTATATAATATTTACAAATAATTTATAACTTCAATTTATCTATCCAAAAAAGTGTTGATATGAAACTTGGTGGATAACTTTTTTATGTAGTGTAAATGTGTAAGATTACAAAGTATTACATATACGTAAGGAAAATGAATGAAATAACTTCTTTCAGAAAGGCAGAGAATTTGAAGGACATAAAAAAAGGCGTCTTTTCAAAGAAAGAAAAGGAAGACATTTTAAGGAAATAACAATTGAAACACATAAGTAAGGAAGTTAGAAAGAATAGAAAAAATACTGTAAATTCTAGTTTAGTTGAGGAATTGGTAGTGGCAGTGACTACGTTTTAGGGACGATCATTTCTTCGGGTAGTTCAAATGATTCAGAAGTTGTAGTTCTAAAGTAATATAATAACTATCTGAAAAAAATGACAAATTGTTGCCTTAAAAAAAAAAAAAATCTGATTAAGATCAGTAATAAACTTACATTCTAGTATAAAAATGTTTAAATTCATTAATAGGCTATTGCTTTTTTTTAACTAAGCTCATTTATCTGTGTTACCATTTCTTAAAATGTCAAAACAAATTATAAAAAAGTCAGGATTAATATAGGTCACGTGGGTAGTTTGACGGAGTAGCGACTACGCAGTGTGCAGTTTATTATTTTGAAAGTTGTAATTGAAACACATTATTTAATATATAAAAGCAATGATAAATCATTTCCTTTAAAAATACGATTCTGAACAAACTCAGTTGTCTAGTATACATCTTGGTAATAACCAAATTTAACAATAAAATGGTCCAAAAAATACATCCGAGTATAAAAATATTAATTTAAATAATGTGTGAAAATTTCAAATCATTTAGAATTAAGACCATTATTTGGGGGTGCTAATACAATTTTAGTATCAATTGCACATTAGTGCGTAATTTCGTCGTTGTATAACCAAATAAAACCTATTTTTGTATGCTTTCCGAATCTATTTTGCGGGTGTGTTGGAATTTTTTTTATTCATATACCAAACTATATTTTACATAACATGTATTGTATTCAAATTCTTAAATAACAAATTTTAGTGGGTAACTAATTTTTTTCTAAAAATAAGTAAAAGGTGTGACCAATTTTTGACAATTTTCTAACTTCACACGACTACATAAAAAAAAAAAAAAAAAATTGGCTATAGATTTTTGATTCAATAGTATTTCTATAGTAGTATTTCTATAGTTTCTATAGTATATGTGTATATATTATGTTAATCTTGAGTCAAAGTATCTAAACTCTTTGTCAAAAATTAAATTTTTATAAAAAAAAAAACAACAAAGAAATGGAAGTTTTCAAAATTTTTAAAGTTTTATACACAGTCCAAAGTTTTTCAGTCTTTTAGATAGTAAACTTAACCTGTATTTTGCCTATTTTAATATTGTGTTATTGATTTAGCTAGGTTTGTTTATTAATTTTGAAATTATGGCAAAAACACGAAATCAATTAGGTCAAAAAACACGTTAATTGTTAATTTTTAAGTATTTGGTCAAATTTGACCAATGTTTTGATTGTATATTTTTAAAAATACTTTCAAATTTTGAATTTAAATACAATAAAAGTTCAATGACCTTTCATAAGAGGTATTGAACGTAAAAATCGAAGCATTCGTTATACCCTTAATGTTGTTCACAGAGAAACAAAAAAAAAAAAAAAGCCGGAATCAGTCTAGGTCCTGTGGGTAGTTTGGCGGGGTAATAACTACCCTTTGAGTGGGTTACTAGTTTAGAAGTTGTGGTTTAAACGCATTATTTTATATCTCAAAGCAACGACAAATCATTGCCTTCGAAAATACGATTCTGAGCGAGCTCAGTTGTCTAGTATAAGTCCTGGTAAAAACAAATTTAACAATAAAATTTTTTATCAAATCTGTATCTTTTTTATTTTAATATAATGTAAAAGTTTTAGTTTAGTCCGTTCTTTATTTGAGATGTTGTGATCAAAAAAATCTGAATCGATGTGTAAAAACACATTTCCCGTATTTGTTTGTTTACCCCATTAGAAATACACCGATACCCTAAATGACGAGTTTTACGACAAAATAAAAACGTGATATCGGCTATAAATCGAAATTGTGTTAACCAATTAACTACAGTTTTTAACCAAATGTGTAAAACTATGTTGCTTAGATTGTATTAAAGTTTCGAGACTTAAACATAAAAACTAGAGGTTTTATAGAATAATAACTGCGCAAAATTCAAATATTCAAAAAATTATAAGTTCCGAAACTCCCTTAAAAATTATCAAAACCTATTTAAATTTCAACAATAAACTTTTTAAACCTTTCTAAATGACATATATAAATTTGAAGTTGAACGCAGCACTTTCGAAAATTAGATTGTTTTTGATTTTTGCTCATAACTCTAAAAATAATGAAAATTTAAAAAAACGCTTCAAATAAAGTCTTATATCGGATCAATTACCTATCTTTTGAGGTATCAATATGTTAAAATCGGATTATTTTTTCGATTAGAAAAAGTAATCACGAAAAAACAAAAACAAAAATCAAAACCGACGTGTCGAAAACAGTTATACCCACTCGACCTAGAGTGGTCCGGATTTTTTTATGATTTATTTCCGTTAATATTTTTAATAAATTAAAACAAAAGTTAATTTTTCACTTAAATTCGTAGGTTATTGACATATTCCATGACTCATTGTTTATTTTTTGTTATTTTAATGTTGTGATTAAACGATGATTCACAAAATAACACAAACACTTCAAACTTTTTGAGGCCCACCATATTTTTAATTTTTTTTTACTTTCTAGCTTAAACTAGATAATTAATAATATTACTTCGTAAATACAGTATTTTGATCTATTTTTATATACTGTTGAGCTTAATATTCTTAGCGATTCTTGATTTTACAATTATAAGTAATTTTGGTTTGGTTTTGTTTATGCCTGTGTTAAAAATAAAGAGCATAAAGATCCTGATGATCGCTAAAATAACAATATTTTGATAATAAATTTTCAGGTAGGCCAACATTTATTATAGACTATCGAAACAATATGGTATGAGTTTAGGTAGAACATTCAATTCTGAAAAAGCAATAGGTCCTCAATAATAGAAAAATTTCAAAAATATGATAAACGGTAAAAATACGGTAAATGTAAATTTGACAAAATGTATTTTGTTATGAGGTCATTATTTCATTAATAAAGATTGAAACAAACAACTTGAAATATTCTAACAATGTTTTACATTAGAATGGATTCATTTTTAAAGTAAAAAGTGAAGTTGGTATAAAATAACAACAAAACCCAATATACACACATCATATTACAAACAATTAATTCTTCACAGCATTCAGAATCTAATAGATTACGAATTAGGTATCTTCTTTTACATTTATATATATATACATATATATATATATATATATATATATATTTTATAAGAACCCAAAATGTTTCAAATTATTTTAGGCAAAATTAACAGACAAATTTGTATTTAAAATGTACAAGTAAAAGTATTTATAGGAATTAAATCGTAGAATAAACTTAGTAGGTTAAATATTCTCAAGTAAACACGCTATGTACAAGTGCGTCCTAAGTGCAAACAAATAACACACACAAATTTATCACATTTATTACAATGTAATATTTTACACAAAGGTTTAAATATGAACCAAAAATTAATGTTTTAGTTAGTTTTTCAAAAAAAATAAATCCCTGAACTGATTGAATTCGAAAATATAAAAATATGATTTGTTTTAAAAACATATTTTTGTGTTTTTTTCTGATATTTATCAGCCATGAAGTTTTTGTTGGTAATAATTTATTTATCGTTATTTTCTCTTTTCTCACTAAAATAAAAGCGAATATATAACAAATTTCTCAATACATTTAATACTATAATTTTGTACGCCTTTAATTAAATTATAATATTGTATTCAATCAAATATATAATGAAATAATTTGAATGTGTTTAATGTAATACTTAATACTTTGTTTTATTTTGATTTCTGTTTAGGTGGAACGAAAACAAATTCTAATGAAAGTACATCAAATCGTATAGGTGAGTTATACACATTTCAATGAAAACAAAGGGTTATGCGCATAGTCATTGTTTTGTCGCGTGTCGACCCATTTTTCCTTCACATGATGATTAGTTCTTATATCATGTAATAATATTTAAAATTGATGTCAATAAATTCATGAGTTATCATATTAGCTGCAAATAATAATAAAAACATTCGAAATTTAAATAGATGTTTTTTTTTAATCATGTTAAAATATTTAAAAATTATATCAATAAATTAATGAATTATTATATCAGTTGCTGCTGAGAAGTGAGAACATAATGATGGTATAGCTGGTTTATAAATGTTCTATGGTCAAGAATCACGACGATTAATGTGGATACATAAGTGTATTTTTCCATGACGTCTCCGATAAAAATGTCTCTTTGATTTGTGAACCGTAGTGGCTTAACTTTAATTGTGAACTGTTTATAATTTTTTACATTAAGAAATTACACGGCAAACCTCAATAGTAAATTTTTATAAAAAAAAGTAGGTATTAGCCATTCAAAAGGAAAATACCTATATTTACTGAATTTCATAATTAAATAGGTTGATGAAGTAAAAACGTTTAACTTTACCTCCCATGATCCAACACTTATGGTCGGCAAAAACACGAATATTATAAGATAAGCTGTCGTTTAACTCTGAATTATAAATTTTCACGTCCTCTGATATACCTACATCAATCATAGAATCTCGCATCAAGAAATCTATACGCAATTGTATAGGCCAGAAAGGACTTCTTATCCAGATTTACTTTGTTAGCGTATCAACGAAAAACGGCTACATGTATATATTTTGGATCATTACTCAAAATTAAGTAGTAAACATTTCTAAAAAAAAATGCTCCCATTTAAGTACAACCTAAAGCCGAAATTCCAATTTCTTAGTTATATACACAAGGTACACGTATAGATCTGAGTATGCCATGATATGACCAAAAATTATAATACATTAATACCTATATCAAAAACTTTGTTTTGTAAAAACCACCCTATAGCTAAGTTAGTATGTACATCACCAGACAATAATGAAAACAATTTGAAGATTTGAAAATATTTTGTATCTTTGGTGATGACATTAACAAACTTCAATCACATATATAGGATGTTCAAAAAAACCTTCAAAATTCCATAAATAATTTGTAAAATAGATACAATAACCAAAACACAAAACAATATATTTAATATTTAATCCTCTCTAAAAATGTGAGTTGTCAAACACATTAAACAAATTGTGTGTTATGTGTGTTTTTGTACCTTTGGGTAAAATGTTCAGCGCGTGTTGACCTATTTTTCCTTCATACGTTACAATCAAATAAATTGTGCTCAAAATAACTTTTTGTATGCACATTAAATTTTGCAAACATTGAAATAATTATATTTTAATAGCATGAAAATGGTAATAAAAATAGTAGTTAATAATTCTGTCAAAATAAATTTTCACCAACATACGTGTATATTTTATAAATATTAAACTAGATTTAGGGTTTATTTTACATGAGTGTTTATTTAATTGACACTTTTTACACACCACTACTTCAGGTGAATACTAAAATATAAAATTACTGTTATCCGTAAAAAACCTAAAATAAATGAACAATTAACCTAATCGTAATGATATGGTTTTAGTCAACACATTATTCATTTGATATTTATTATACTAATATAGGCATTAATAATAATGCGTTTTGTAGTTTTTCAAAAAAATTTATTTATCTAAATAAAATTAAAAGTGATGCATAGATACTACGTAAGGCATAATGGAGACAATATCAAATATCTAAAAAATAACTAAATGACTCAAATGATTCACTATTTACAAATTTTCGTGGCACACATTTTATATTCAATTTTGAATATGTTATGGAAAATTAAAGATGATAATATTTTAATTTAGATATTTCTAATAAATCACGTCTTCTATGGTTTTTGTGTAACAAATTTATAAGAATTTCCTAATAAGGTCTAAAACTGTTTGAACGTCATCAATGTTAATAATAATCCGTGGTAGTCAAAATTTATAAATCGCTGGTCGTTTTGATTTTTATGATCATAACACAAACACTTTGAGTAAGCGAAGTATGGTTTAAAAAAATGACAGTATCAAATAGAATATCCCTAATTGTAGGGAACATTGACATATATATATATATATATATATATATATATATAGAACGTTTAAAACTAAAATCAAAAGTCGATGATAAAAGGCGTTTTCAATAAAATCTCTTCTATTTTGCTATATTATAAGATTATTATAACACATTAAATAGTGCTCAATGTATGAATGAATCGTACTGACAATAAGTTAATTATTTAAATGCTAACACATTTTATCTGAA
This sequence comes from Hormaphis cornu, assembly GCA_017140985.1. Lineage (NCBI taxonomy): Eukaryota > Metazoa > Arthropoda > Insecta > Hemiptera > Hormaphididae > Hormaphis > Hormaphis cornu. The sequence continues at coordinate 13,088,939 of CM029362.1, forward strand.
GTATCGTATACTTACCTAAATTGTGCTTCCTAAGTGCAAAAAAATAACACATACAACTTCATCACATTAATAACAATATAATGTTTTTTAAAAACATTTTTTTTTAAATTTTTTAGATATTTAAGAATTTCCTAATTAGGTCTGAAACTGTTCGAACGTCACCAATGTAAATAAT
>CM029362.1:13114113-13155305 GCA_017140985.1 Hormaphis cornu
ATAACAAGTGGAGGTATAGTACCAAGATGGCCGACCCAAATAGTTGAGAGGGAGGTGAAGGAGAAGAAGAAGGTGTATTAGAACAACATTTTATTAAAAGAATAGTAATTCACAAAAACTTCTGTTTAGTTATTATATAATACAAATTTATATCAAAAACTCCGAGTTTAGATAAGAAAAAAAAGCTTCAAACTCCTCTATACAATGACATTTAACAATGATAGATTTTAAACCTAAAAAGCACATTGGTTTATGTTGTTGTTTCTATAAGGGCTGTAATTAAGAGTAGGGTACTTTTCAGAGTGTCACTAATTCCAATACTGTAGTGAAAAAACAAAAAAAATAAAAGGAAAGAAAAAAGTTGAAATAGGTAAATGTTTAAAATAAAAGGTACTATAACGGTGTAAATTCTAGGTTGGGTAAACAAATTATGGTTTCCAAAATCTCAGTAGTTTATAGTGTATAGAACAACCCAAAACGTAGAGAACATTGATATTAACATATGATCTATAGAACGTTTTAAAATCAAATCAAATGTTGATTTAACGATTTTTAAATGGCATTTTCTACAAAATCATTTCTACTTCGTTATAACATAAGATTATTATTACATTTTAGATGATCTTTCTAATGACCGTAAGTACTTACCTAAAATGCAAACAAATTTTTATCTAAAGAATCGTATTATATTAAAATGAATGATGAAGCCACGATAATAATTTATCATTCTGGCCTAATCAATATACACTTTAATATCTATAAAATGCTACGTTGGTATATGAACGTTTTTTACTATATTTTATTGACTGTTTTTGTTTTACAGCATTTGTGAAAGGTGAATTTATTAGAATAAATAAATCAAACAAAATTCTTTAAACAAATATTTAATAGCTATTATATGGTCACTATTACAGCTATTAAAATTATGAATGACGTTTTCTTAAAAATATACAAAAATTGGAAATTATTTTCTTTTAGTTTTTTTGTGGATTTTCTTTCTAAATTCAATCATGAATTACGTACTATCTAAACTCTTAAAGTTAGTTTTCAAGGTTAAAATGCTTATCAATTGACATCAGACAATTTTAAAAACTCCTGGGTCGTTCGTAGAATTGATTTTTTTTTTCCCAAAACAAACAATTTAATGTTTTGGAGCGGTAACTAAATGCATAGTCTGCTGGTCGCAAGCTTTTTTTTGCCACCCAAACAACACTCAAATACAATTTACCCACAAAAATATTAAAGAAGTTCACTTATCGACAAGTACTATAATCGTACATACTAGTACATTTGTTTCAAAAATAACTAAAATTCTATAGAAATATAATAATATATTTATATGTTTTTATTTATCTAGGATGTATAGGTAAAACTATATGAGTTATACAATTTGTATGAACAATAATAAAATGCACTTTAATTCTAGATTAGATAGATATATATGTGTTTAATAAAAAAAATTTTAAATTTCATTTGGTAGGTATGATCTAAAATACGTCATGATATATATGTTATTATATGAAATGTATTCACTAACAAAGTACAAGTTAAAAGTTACACAAATAAGACAATTAGTTGGAAACATAATTTAACTTTAATTTTCAATTTAACTTAAAAAAAATACTTTTATGAAAAAAACAAAATTAAAAACGTTATTTACGACTCAAGATTAGGTTTTACATAACTACTTAGCAATTTTTGTATTTCAACGGCATCCAAATTTTACACCTAGCAAAACCTGCTTTAATAATTAACAAGGAATTTTACAAGGACATTTCATTAGTCAGTAGATGACTCACAGTCATATTACATTTTAAGTTGATCTAAATAACGTCAATGCATTCACAGTTACATTGGTTTTACAAACAAATTAAATAAACTTGTTGATTTATGTTATATAATAAAGGTTAATTTTATGAAAAAGTTTATTTTAAATTATCAGTATTGTCATCTATGTCTAATAGCAAAAGTAAAACTTGTATACTCGTTTGGAAGGAGTAAGTTATTATTATAATTATAATTTAGTATTAAAATATATTATAATTATTTGATTGAAATTTTTGCTAACTAAGGGCCCATGCATTTCTAAAAGTAGGAAGAGCCTAAAAGATTTAACTTAGATTTAAATTTTTTATCATGTAACCATTTAATAAAAAATACGGATTACATATTCAATTCATTTTCAACAAAATAAATTAATAATCAAAAAATTATTTTTATACATAAATATAAATAATACTCAAAACAATATTAAATCAAGAACATATCTGGTACGGTTTTGCTTCCTCAACTTTTTTAAGACAGCAGAATTTATATATAAAATTATTAGACCTTTAAATTTCCATATGAAATATCAAAATAAATAAGCAATTAAAATATTTTTTAAACCTTGAAAATTTAGAACCCACATATAATTTGGTGGTCCTGGAATGATATTTAAATCTATTGATTCAATAATTTCTCCAACGTGACTATAGTTAATATGCTTACCTATTGCCTACAGAGATGTAAATTTAGAAAAAATGAAATGAATTAAAGGGAGTACATTTTAAGAGAAAAAAATACATTTTAAGGAATAAAAAAATAGAAATAAATTTTAAGGGATGCAGAAAATAAAAGAAAAACATTTTAAGATAGGGGGTAAATTCTAGGAAAGAAAATAATTAAAGGAAGAAATATATAGAAGTGTGTATATTCTAAGTGTTGGGGCTGGGGGCCAACAATGATAGTTCACGTACCCGGTCATTTTATCTACTGTGTCTTTGCCTATTGCTGACCGACCTCGATTTCCACAAGGGCAAGGAAACAGGAAGCCTTAAAACTAAAAAATGAGTTAACACTAAAATTAATAATACTTGTTGCTATAATAAATAAATTGATAAAACGTATAAAACAGAATTATATAAATATCAATAACTAGCCCTTCTGGCTCAGCAAAATATAAATAAAATTATGACCCTTTTGGTCCAACAGATAAAAATGAAACAAAAACAAAATAAATAAATTGATGTGCAAATCGCTGCAAATATAACATAGATAAATGAATTGATTGCCTTTTTGGTACAGAGAATGCATAAATAATAAAAATAGGTAACTACGGTTCACTGACAATAAAAGATAAAGTAAAATTCACAAACGCAACTTGACACAAACAAAAAGAAATATTAAACATCAAAATTTAGTGGCTAGATCGGCCCTTCTGACGCAACTAGCCTCGCTCGACTAACGCCCTTTTGGCCGTCCTAACGATGTAAAAATAATAATACTAATTTTATGGATAAATACGAGCAAAAGTTGTGCTTGAATAAATCAATAACTAATAAAAATATGAAACGATAAAATAGTAATAACTCACAGTAAACACGGAGAACGAAAACTAGCCAGCCGCTTACTTAAAACCTAAAAAAGAGTTTACAATCACAAGACAACACAACAGTATAAATCACAAAAAAATACGATAAAATAGAAAAGAATACACTAGTGAGATCACAGATAATTTTAGAATATAATTAACAACTTGATGGATTTTTGGTAACTTTAGATAAGTAAGAATTAAAGAACGATCACGACGGTGGTACCGATGCACCTTATGCGCACAAAAAATACTTGGCCCTTATGACCTTAATACCAATTTGGTATTCACCGAAAGCACAGTAAATCGAATAGTGCAGTAGGTGCAGTAGTTCGCTAGAATGCACAAACACAACTCGGGCGTTGCATTTCATTAGAAAATTAAACTATACTTTTACCATGCTAAATTACAAAAATACCTAAAATGACATAAATTTCCAATATATTTATGTTTCTGCGTGAGTGTGTGTGTGTGATCTTCATGTAATTACCATATTGTACCTCGATAACTCTTAATAATAATAATTTAATTAAAAGTTGCGTAACCGGCAGTCGTCTACACTACGCGCAAATTGTAAATCTTTACAATGCACTTTCGCCGGCCCGAACACTAAGTATTACTCTAATAAATCATCTCCTCCAAAATAATTCTGAGTAAGCTCTGCTATCTAATAGGTGATCAGAAAGAAAACAAATTTACAAAAATATATCAGCATTAAAAATAATAATATTATCTGAAATAAAATTTTATTAGGTTCGAGTTATAATATGAAATTAACATTTATTTTTGAAACCAACCACGCAAAACCTAGCATTCATTTAATACGTCTACACTTTTAATTAAAAATTAGGGAGGTCTTTGTTGTGTTGAAATTTTAATTATTGCTAACATTGACAAATGAGATTTTAATGCTCTCTATAAAACAAAGAAATTACCAACTTATTTGAGTAAGTGTTTTCTTTTTCTAAAATGAAATTGATTCCCGGGCTAGATCAGAACCGATTTTTCTAGGACAATGACATTTTGTTGCTTCGATACCTTATTAATTTCATTAAGTCTAAACAGTAAACATTTTTTTGTATTAATGATATTTTATGAAACTTAAACCATGTTCAGATGACAGTACATATTACATGTTTAAGATTTCATTCAGTACATTAAGTAAGTAAATAGTCATTGTATTTTAAAATAATACTTAGTAAATTTTGATTTTCTAATTTACAATTCTACAACCATAAATAACAGTTTACGTTTAAATATTAAAACAAAACCGTTACAAAAATGTTCCTATAATTATCTGGTATAAATATAATATAAATTAAGGTACTGAATTTTCCAAAAGAATACTATCAAAAATATATTGTGTTTCTTTGCTAATTAGTATAATATTATTCATCTTATGTTTACAAGTTGAAGAAGAAGTTAAAACTAAGTGTAAGTATAGAATAATTATTACTATAGTAAACAAAAATATCAAATATCAAAAATAATTTTAAAAATATTACAATAAAATAATACAATGCAGAAAATAATACAATACAGAAAATAATACAATACGTCGTTTTATTATAAAAATTATTCCATGAATTGAATATTAATTTAATTTTTTGTAAACTATCAGAATTTAATATGATTTCTACTTTTGTTTTTAATAAGCTGAAGAAGCTCACTCTTACTACCTAACTCTTCTGAATGACGCTCAATTTAAAGGTAATTTGAGCAATACTTTGAATTATTTATAACCTTAAATTATTTACTTATAATTAAAACTATAAAAATATGATAGGTAATAACGATTAGTTACAATATACTATAAGTACTTTGTACTTGTAACTTTATATAACATTAGTGTTTTAAGGAGAAAAAATTTGACAGTAAAAAAAACTTTCTATGTCTTATATTTATATTATATATAGTGTAATATAGGAGACTTTGTAAAATGAATATAGACAATAGTAGGGGTATAAAAGGTATTGAGTTCTGATTATAGTATAGAATTAATCGCTATTTATCAGTTAGTTGCACAAAAGTGATGAATTGGGACTCTTACATTCCATATCATGCAAGCTTATGTGAACTTTTATTGTGCGTTTGTGCAAAGAGTAACCATGAACAGTCGCCATCAGAGAACCACCCTCGCGAACCCAATAAATCACAACCCTAACTACTACACTTTTAAATACTAACGAAGTATTTTCTCCTCTATGTACTTATATTATTATAATGGCTTACCTCTGCAATAATTTGAATTAGATATAAACTTGCATTGAATGTAAACTGATAAGTAAAAAAGGTTTTTGTAAGTAATGAATAAAATAAAATTATAATATAATATTATTTTGGTAGAAGTACCATGTATTGATAAAAAAAAGAGTGTCATGAAGGAAAGATTATCTTTTGGAACATTAGTACTTACCACTTTATACAATTTACATTTCACATTTTGAATTTTTATTTTACAACATAATACATTAAACACCACATAACGGAAACTTGAAAACATTGTTTGAACTTAATGAAGCAAAAGTTATAAAAATTAAAAAAATATATTCTTTTAATGATCAATAGTTATGTCCAATATTATAATAATAATGTGAAGAAAGTAATATTATGATTCAAATAGTTTTAACTGAAAACAAAATACCTGTAACGCTCATTCTAAATCGTTATGTGTAGTAGTGTAGTAAAATTACGGATTTAATGAATGTTTAATGCAGATGGTCATGAACTGATGACACCAAATAAATATTGTGAACTTTATAATGGACGAATAGGTAAGTTTTATGGATTAAGATTCTGTTTTTCTAAGCTTGAAAATGTAAAGAGAGTAGGTTATGATGAAGACTTTCATAACTCTACTGCGTATACAACCAATAAAAAAAAACAAAAGTGTAGTTAATGAATGAACAACTTTTCAATGAAAACAAGATTAGCGGAAAAAATCTCCCACCTCCTGAAATCCAAATATTAAAAAATTTACTATAAGTACTATAAAATTAATTTAAATTTTTATTGTAGACAGAAGTTGCCTTGGTAAGTTATTAAGATAACACCTTATATATTGGTAGCATAAAATGTGCATGTTTATATATTTTCATTTTAAAAACAAATGCTGATTCTTGCGTTTTCGAAAAGTTACATAAGGGAAGATAAATAATGAAAACATTTTAAGTTACCTATAGAAAATTGTATTATGAACAATATGCTAAATTTCTTGTTTGCATTAACAACACACACCAATCGCTTGGTAGGTTCGATAATTATAGATTTATTATTTTTTTGTTTTGTGTTTTATATTGCAAGATTTTTTTTTTTAAGCACTAATCTTATAGTTTGTTTAAGTATTAAGTAATTTAAATTTTCTAAATTAAAAGTATTCAAAATTTATATTATACAATGATTTGTGAACACGTCGTTTGATGTTTCATAATTTTTTAATAAACAAAACGTGAAAAGTAAAAATTATTAATAAAATGTATTTAAACTCTTAGAATGAAATTAAATAATGAGAGTAAATTCTGAAAAGGGAAAAAATGAAGGGAGTCAACTAAAGGTCGGGTGAGAAGTTGTTTGGAATAGTAACTAAATTTTGGAATGGGTAGGTCATTGGGTAGGTCACTGCTTTGGGTAGGTCATTGGTTAAACGCATTATTTATTATCTGAAAGCAATGATATAATATGATTTTATTACATCAAAATTTGCTTTGAATTTATTCAAATTTAAAAATGAACGAAATACTTATTTATAACGTCAGTCAATTAACTTACAAATGTTCAACTCGAAAATTTTTTTTACGTCATCAACAATTTGTTTTTGAAAGTAATACTTGACAGGCTCGCCGCAAGAACATTTTTGAAAAGAGTTTATTGTCTTCTTCTTTTTTTTTTTGTTAATCAAACATTAATAATTAATTTTAAATATAATAAATTAATTTCTTAATTAATAATAATAATAAAGTATTATTATTATTATTATTATTATTATTATTATTATTATTTTATAATTATTTTATAATTAATTTCATTATTTTTTTTTTAATATTTTTTTATTCAAACACATATCAAGCGAATTTCTTTTGTCCAAAGCCAAGTTGTACCAAAAATCATTTGGAACTATAATTTGTACATCTTTCCTGACTTCGTCTTTCCATCTTAGCCGATTTTACCCCAATCGTCTCTTTATTTGCGGAGCCCTACATTTAACCATCCGCACTAAAGTTTTCTCTTTCCTCCATGCATGTCGTGCCTATTGGAGTCCCCTTATATTTTTTTCTATTATTTTATCAGGTTTTTGGTAGGCACAACTGTTTAAATCTCTCATATTTTCGGATATTCCATTACCTCCCTTCATTATATCCAAACACGGCCCCCCTATGATTCTCCTTTCTCTTTTGAATATTATTCTTTCAAAAATCAGCAGTGTTTTCGCTTTGGTTTTTGCAATTCACACACTTCACTACCATACATTATCACCGGACAAATCAGAGTGCAATACAGCTGTATCTTGACGTTCTTCGATAGGTTTCTCGCTTTTAAAATAGTTTATTTTAGTATCTTAAAAAATGATTTTTTTTTCTATGTAGATAATCTTAAACAAATAAATATTACAGGTAAATTTTAAACGTTAAATGATGAAACCTAACATGAACATAAATAGTTACTTTGAATAATAATAAGTGTAGTTTCAAGGTACAAGGTTTGTAAGCGTATCGAAAAACCGACTGTATCATTATTATCATTATTCTATGTCCTGCGACGGATATCGCTTACTGCCCAGTCAGCATAATGCAGTATAATAATAAAGTATTATAGTATTATATGAAGATAGGGATTCACAATACAATTATGAACATTTAAGTTACTACTTGTTAACTTGTGCAATAATTGGTTGGCCAGTTTCATAGACGTATAATGCCATAATGGTATTATATGTCTATGGCCAGTTTATTAAGGTGATAAGGTCATACTGATTTTAACCTTAAATTCCATAGGGTTATCATATTATCTGTGCCCAGAAGTATTCAACCCCTGATAATACTATTAAATAATAATCATAGACTCTATTAATAAATTAAGTTTAAATGTTGTGTTTCTGAGAAGCGTAGCAGTATTTAACACAATTTTTCAACAGTGATAAAATTTAAACAAAAACTATTTTATTATAATTTGTTTGTATAATTTTCCTATTCTTTAGAAATTTTAACGATCAAAATATATTATTTAATATTTAATTATAAGGGGAAATCGTACACTATTCCGAATTATTATAGTATTTCATATTAGCAAATTATATTTATTTAAACATTATGCAACCTCTAATCTAATATTTCCAAAACCAAACCTACAGAACTGTCGTTTAGGTAATTGCCCACCCTTACAAGACTTTTAAAACTCAACTTTCAAAGTTTGGCTTTAAATTTTATAATAATGCCAAATCTATTAATTTGTTGACTTTAAAGCCATGGAAAAGATAATTAACGATTAAAATAGAATAAATTTGTATACACCAATATTGAATTTATTATTTCAATTATAAGATCAAATGGATGGAAGACAAGCTTTTGAACACTTATATCGTACATATAGTAAGTTAAGTAACTGTTATAATGGATGATGTATCTGGTATTTCTTGCATTATCTTGTTTTTCACTCACCTAACGTAATACTTATTTTTGTTGGCTAATATTCTGCTTGCTTATATATAAATATATTATATATTAAAACTAAGCCTTGCAAATAATAGTGATCCACGACAATAACAATAAACAATAATAATTATAAACTATGTATTTTTATGTATATTTTGTAAAAAATTATAATTTTTTTTGTTTCCTCATAGGTACTATTAGCACATAAATACTAAATTATAAAATAATAATTTCATAAATACTAAATTAAAGCGCTATAAAAATATGTATATAACAATAAATGTTGAAATCTTAAGAACAGTTTCCTCTTATGTTTAAATAAATAGAAGAAATTAAAAAATCTGAAATTTCCGCAATTAACAAACTTATTACCCAACCACTATTTTTCAAAATGTATAGAAATTTTTGGTGTTTCCACTTACAGCGACATCATTTTATATTTAGGATTTCTTTAACCCTATGAATTCATTGGTCAAGGCTTTGTCCCCGCAAAAGATCACGTTTTTAAGTAATATTTACTAAAATCTAATTTTTCAAAATTTTTAAAACTTTTTTTTAGAGTTTCAACCCACAGCGACAAAATCTTGTATTTAGGGTTCTTAAGAACCTACTTTTGAGAAATAACATTCTCAATATATTTTCTAATCAAGTCGTACAAATCTAAACTGATATCCAAAACAAAACACTTCGGTTGAATGCTGATTAAGTTCCGAAAGCACATACATATTGGAGGTTGGTGATTTGAATGATGGACCAAGTTTTCTTTCGCCTATCAAAGTTGTGATATGAAGGATGATCCAACTTCCTAACATCATAACAAATTAAAACTTGCATAAAATCAAGAAATAATGTCACCCTGTGGCCTGCAGAAATTTGGCGTCGGCTACTGTTCGATTTGGCTGCTCAGTTTTAAAGGCTAGTTGGAAATGGCATTAGAAGATTTGATTATATTTCATGCGGTTTAAGCGTTAGTGAACCGAGAATAAACTCAACTGCGACATTTATATTAATATTCCAATATGAATAAAGAAGTAACACATTGTAGTTTACCAAATTAAGAGAAACGCAGCATCTGTTCTTTGTCTTCCGGTTTTAGCGTCAGTAGATAACATGTTTTTTCAATAGAGAATGAAAGTGAAGCAAATAAAAACCACGTCAAGATACTACAGGATGACATTATACTTGAATGTGTGTAAGTTTTATCTAGTTGTAAATTCATGATCTTTGGCAATCCTTCATATCACAACTTTGATAGGTGAAAGGAAACATGGTCGACCATTTCTATCACTAATATGAATGATTTTAAAATTCAGTATCACCCAAAGTGTTTTGGTTTGGATTGTTAAATTAGCTTGATAATTTCACAATATCCTTACATTCCTTAACCTATTTTATATTGCAATATGTAATAAACTAGTAAAAACTGTATTGTCATTGAGCAAATGGCGTTTAGGGGAGGCATTTAAAATGTGTTGTATTTAATATGTTTAATTAATTGATACAAAAATTTTACAAACCTGATCAAAAATTATTTATTATAAACTAAAAAACAATAGCCAAAAAAAGCAGGTATAATATAAACATTGATAGTTTAAAGTTGACATTATACAAATATTAAAATCAGTTGTTTTTATTATAATACTTCAATTGTTTATAGATTTTAAAACGTTTACCAGAATAAATTGTAAGTTTTCAAAACAAAATGTATACTCTACTTACTTTATAATTCAAAAATATTAAGGGTGCATTTGGCTGTATATTATGTTTTTTCGCAACTTAATATCATGTCGCACTGTAACTACACAGTAAACCAAGTATCACCAGTGCCGGATCTAAGGAGGGGTGAATGTTTTTTGCCCCCTAGTGACAAATGTAGATAGGTGCCATAAAGTAAAAAAAAAAAACGGAGTATCGACTAAGCTTTGGGTGGGTCACTAGTTTAGAAGTTGTGGTTTAAACGCATTATTTTGTATCTGAAAGCAACAATAAATTGTTGCCTTCGAAAAAACGATCCTGAGCGAGCTCAGTTGTCTAGTATGCCAGTATACGTTCTGGAAAAAACCAAATTTAACAACAAAAATGGTCCAAAAATTACAATAATCCACGTATCCACGTATAAAGTATATTAATTTAAATAACGTTGTAAAAATTTGAAACGATTTGGATCATTTTGATCCTCAACGATTTGAGGAGTTAATATGACTTTAGTTTGATAGTACAAGTGATTTCATTGTTATAAACAAATTACAACATTTTTCAACACTTTTTACGCGTTCGGAATCTATTTGGCAGATTATTTTTAATTTTTATTTATCTGATATGACATTTTTTTAACGTACCTAATATTTCTTCATTTTAATACTTAAACAACAAATTTTTGTGAGATACAAATTTTTTTCTAAAAATAAGTCAAATGTATGACCAATTTTTGACTATTTTCCAACTATGAACGACTAAAAAAAAAAATTGTGTTTATGGATTTTCGAAAAATTTTTGTATCCTATGTCTCTCGTACATACTTGTTGTTCACTTTGTATTAAAGTTTTAAAACTTTTTCTCGAAAATTAAATCTTTCACATTGAAATTTTTAATCGATCTTGATCGTTTTAACGCGATTTTGAAACTTTGAAAATTTTTGTTATTTTGGGCGGCCGTGTATTTTTAATGGAAGGGACTAAAAATTACCGGAAACGTGTTTTTTACAGGTCGATTTAGATTTTTTTTTTTTTTGTTTTTTGTGATCACTTTTTCTAGTAGAAAGACTGCTCTGATTTTAACATTTGATACCTCAAATATAGGTAATTAATCCGAGATGGTACTTTATTTCAAGCGTTTGTTGACATTTTGATTATTTTTGGAGTTATCAGCCAAAAACAAAAACAACATAATTTTTTAAAGTGATCCGTTCGACTTGAAATTTATACATGTGATTGAAAAGAGTTAATTGAGTTGACCGTTGAAATTTTAATCGATTTTTAAAATTTTTAAGGGAGTATTGGAATTTAAAATTTTTTGAAATTTTGAACTTTACGCAGTTATATAACCTCTAGTTTTTATGTTTAAGTTTCAAAAATTAATAAAAATTTTCACTTTAATACAATCTAAACAAGATAGTTTAGCATATGTAATTAAATAATTAGAAAATTGGTTGTCACAATATTTGGTAATAGTCGATTTTAAGTGGTTATTTTGTCGTAAAACTCGTCATTCCGGGTGGCCGTGTATTTCTTATGGGCGGAACAAATAATTACGGGAAACGTGTTTTTTCCACATCGATTTAAATTTTGTTTGATCATAACATCCAAAATAAAGATTGAACTAAGCTAAAATTTTACATAATACTAAAATAGGAAAAATACAAATTTGATAAATGTTTTTATTGTTAAATTTGTTTTTACTAGGACGTAAACTAGACAACTGATCTCGCTCAGAATCGTATTTTCGAAGGCAATGACTTATCGTTTACAAATGTGATTAAAAAATTTTAAAAATTGGTAAACACGACTTTTGTTTATAGTCAATTTTAAGTTGTTATTCTGTCGTAAATTTCGTCATTCCGGGCGGCCGTGTATTTCTTACGAGAAAATAAATAATTTCGGAAAACGTGTTTTTTACACATCAATTTAGATATTTTTGATCATAACATCCAAAATAAATATCGGACCAAGCTGAAACTTTTAATAATACATGTTGTATCATGTTAAAATATTTTTAACTTAATACTAAAATAGGAAAAATACAGATTTGATAAAACTTTATATTATTAAATTGATTTTTACCACGACGTATACTATACAACTGAGCTCTCTTAGAATCGTATTTTTGAAGGCATTGATTTATCGTTGCATTTGTTATTTTTTTTTTTTCTCTGTGAACACTTTTACGGTTATATGGAATGTCCTGATTTGTATGTCCCGGTATCTCTAATAAAAGGTCTTGGTTCTCTCATTGATCTTTGAGGGGTAAAAAATTCAAAATTTAAAAATTGAAAAATAAATAATCAAAAAAGTAGATGAAATTTGATCAAAAATGTTAAAAATCACAGCAAACGCGTTTTCTGTCATAATAGATTTAGTTTTTTAGCTATATCATCCAAAATGAAAAACGGAACTAGCTGAAGATTTCGCACAATATTTGCATAGATATAATACAAGCTTGGTATAAGTTTCAAGTGATTTTGAAATTTTTTGAGGTAAGTATAGAATTTTAAAACTTTTAAAAATTTCCATTTTCTTTGTGGTTTTTATTTGATGAAAGATTTAATTTTTGAGAAACACTTTTGAAACTTTAATACAAGATTAACAACAAGTATGTTCATTAGATACAAAAAAATTTCGAAAATACATAGTCACAATTTTTTTTTTAGTAGTTTAAAGTTGGAAAATGGTAAAAAATTAGTAATGCATTTGACTTATTTGTAGGAAAAATTTTGTATCTCACACTAATTTGTTAATTAAGAACTGAAATGAAGAAATATTAGGTACATAAAAAAAATGTCCTATCAGAATAATAAAAATTCAAAATAATCTGCTAAATAGATTCCGATCGCGTACAAAAATAGTGTTGAAAAATGTTGTAATTTGGTTATAACAATGAAATCACTTGTACTATCATACTAAAGTCGTATTAACTCCTCAAATAATAGTCCGAATCGTTTGAAATTTTCACAACGTTATTTAAATTAATATTCGTAGATATGTGAATATTAATACGTGGATACGTGGATTATTGTAATTTTTGGGCCATTTTTATTGTTAAATTTGGGTTTTCTAGAACAAATACTAGACAACTGAGCTCGCTCAGAATTGTATTTTTGAAGACAATGATTTATCGTTGCTTCCAGATATTAAATAATGCATTTAAACCACAACTTCTAAACTATTGAGCTACCCAAAGCGTAATCACTACTCCCTCAAACTATCCACGTGACCTAGAGTGATTCCTTTTTTATTTTAGACAATAAAACACAAGTCATTATACCGGGTTTTTTTTTTTCATATAATTTTTTTTATGTACGTTTACTATGTTATGTTATAAAAGGTACTCTCCAATTTTTCGTTTTATGTCATTTATCGATTGGAAACACCCACTGGCCATAAAAAAGTTTTCAAAGATAAAAAAAAGTATTAAAAAAAGGTTCAACATAATAAAATTTAAAGCTAATAAAATCTCAATATTCTTATGGAAGTTAATGTAAAGATTTGAGCACTCCTTTGACACAAAAACGTTATCAAAAACCTGAAAAATCACAATTTTTTGGTTTTTCGGAGTATAACTCAAAAAGTAAGAGAAATTCCAATGAAACTGGGACCAAAGTATCAACAGAGTCTAAAAGCAAATCTAAAAAGTAACTGACTTTAAAAATTGGAACAATCCATCTATCCTAAAATGTGTTCACAGAAAAAAAAATCTTTGTAAAATAATACATTCTTCGCTGGGGTCAGAATCTAAAATTGTGAATTCAATGGAAGGGGTCTTATCAAGTTCTAAAATTGTATATGCCCCTAACCACAACTATTTTAAATTCGACACTGAGATTATCTATTGTTATTTTAAACAACACTTAAGAAAGAATTAATTTCATCCATTTTTAGTCATAGTATTTTAAACTATAATGCTTACATGTATTAGAAAAACCCAGAATTTTCAATAAATTCAATAAAAATAACTGATTTATTGCAATTTGTTTGGGTCATGAGAGTTCTGTGACGTGGCGTACCAAGCCCTAAATTTTTTGAGGGAGGGAGGTAACTAACTAATTTTCTCTTATTATGCCACACTTATATAAAAAAAGCATTTAAAAAAGTAAATTTCCCTAAATTTCGGAAGAGTATGCTCCAAACCACTCCCCTCCCTAGGATGCCACTTGTTCCGCACTATTTTTTTATGGATTCATAATTAATCACAAAGTAACAGCATTAAACAGCATAAGTAGCACACACCACTCGTTGTAAAAAATAAATTTATCCGGATGAAAGAATAAAAAGTGCAAATGAATAAATAATGCAAGTGATTTATTTAAAATTATGTTTTATTTTCTTTTAGATCTTAAGTGTAGCGAAGAATGAATTGTTTTTACAATAATGATTTATTTTTTATTTTTTTTTTTTTTGGAAATTATATTTAAGGTATAACGAATGCTCCGATTTTTAAATTTATTATCTTTTATAAAGTGTTGTATACGGGGCTGATAATAGCAACCTTTCGTATACAATTTACATGGTAGTGTCAAAACTACAGCAGTTCTATAAGGCAGTAAGTAGCGCAAAGGCTGACGTTACTCCTAAGATGCTTTTACGAGAGGTTGACGACCACGAATAATCGTGCACGGAAAACCTCTCGTAAAGAAGTGACACTACTCAGAAACTTATAGCACTCTTTACCAAAATACCCACGTTCTAAGACGACCACGAATAATTGAGCACGGAACTTATTTGTAGGTATCACGTAATTTCACTCGTACGGTCACTAATAAAACAAGCTTAGGTATTTCTAAATGTACTTAAATAAAAACTCAATCAAGTATACAAAACAAGTTATATTGTTTAATATACTCACACAGACTTCAATCTGGGTAGTCTACATGTATAGCTGTCCTAGAAGAGTGAAAAGTTATTAATTTTTGACCGTCCGGACACATCAATCAGTCGCACGACGACGTTGTGTCATTGGACATCAATTTTATGATGATTCAGCCCAAGTTGCTCGGCACCGGGTGTATACTATATACCGGATGTAATAGTTTACCTAAGTTCTTTTTTATTTTAAATATAGGTGCTATTGTTTATTATCGGTATAAATTACAGCTCTTTATCTTTTTTTGAAAATATGCCCTCATATTTTGAACTTGAGCCAAATCGTACAATTTTTTTTTTTTTTATATATATACAAAACAATATAAATAATATATAATATAAAGTCTATGGACTGAAGTGGTAATTTAGGTGTCTCAAATTTGAAAGTTCAATATTGAAAAAGTTAAAATAAAAAATTATGCAAAATTTAAAATTAAACGTTAAAAATTACAATCGACGTGTTTTTGTAATATTATCGAATTAGTTTCTCAACTTATTTTTTTAGTACATTAAGAATAGGAAATTTTAGATAATTGCTCATAAATTTGATTTATCGGAAAAAAATTGGTTACACATTCAAAATTTTAATGTAATATTTAAAAAATTTAAAAACAAAATTTGTTACCTGAATAAAAAAATTTCAAAAATATCGGCCCAGTAGATTCTGAGAAATTATAAAAAAAATACAGGCATCAGTCTAGGTAAAAACCAAATTTAACAACAAGAATGGTCCGCCAAATTCCTTTAAACAAATCCACGTGCAAAAAAATTTTATTTAAATAACGTGTGAGAATTTCAAACCATTTGGACCATGATTTGAAGAGTCAATTCGATTTTAGTATCAATTGCACAATAGTGTGAAAATTCATTGTTGTAACTAAATTACACCATTTTCCAATAATATATGTACACATTCAGATTCGACATGACGGATTTTGAAATTATTTTTATCAGATAGCAAATTTTGTTTAACATAACACGTTTTAATTGTAATTCTTAAATTACAAATTTGTATGATTTACAAATTTTTTTTTCTAAAAATGAGTCAAAAGTATAACCGATTTTCGACCATTTTTCAACATTAAACAACTAAAACAAATTTTTGACTATGGTTTTTCGAAATTGTTTAGTACCATAATTGTATACATGTTGCTAACCTTGTGTGAAAGTTTCAAAACTTTTTGTCGAAAATTAAATTTTTATCGAACAAAAACCACTAAGAAAATGGAAATCTCTTGATATTTAGAACAAACCTATATTTTACCCATATCAATATCAAAATACGTTAACCGTAATTTAAAACGTTCTTCCTCCCATTGCACTTAGTTTTTTGATAGTAACTTTTTCAATTTTAAAATTTAAAGACCCCTTAAAGTACAATTATAGTCCAAAGACCTTTCATAAGAGGTACAGATCTTTGAACTCGGTCCATTCTATAAACCCTTAAAGTTGATCAATGAGAAAAAATAATACGTTCTTCACTAACGCTTAGAATTTAAAAATATTGAAAAAAATTGTTATTTTGATTAAAACAATGAAATTACGTACTGTTGTGAATTTGATACTAAAATCGTAATAACTCCTTAAATAATTGTTCAAATAGTTTGAAACTTCCACACGTTATTTGTATTTGAGTACGATTTTCGGAATTTTCGGACTATTTTTAGGAAAATTCTAATAAAAAAATTAATGATAAACCGTGTTATGGTGGTTACAAGGACGTATATTTACTAGGTAATTGAGCTTACTCAGAATCGTTTTTTTTTTTAAGGCAATAATTTATCATTTTTTTCAGATATTAAATAATACGTTTGAACCATAACTTCCAAACTAGTGACCCAACCGCAGTCACTACTCCGTGAAACAACCCACGAAACTTAGAATGATCTTGGCTTTTCTTTTATTATATAACGCTGCTTTATTTATTAAAATAGAACCTTATGAATACTTTTTTTTTTTATGCACAACTCATCAATCCACCTCTCTTTGAGTAAGGATTATTGCAATTAAAATAATAAAAATAATACACACTCAAAGTTAGTCACCGGTCCATTTCGATGAAAGAGATAGACAATTATGTAACATTCAAAGCAATAATATTTTATCGGCTTGCAAAAATTGCGATACGGAACTATTCACAAAATCTGATGAATGAATTATTATTATTATTAACATTAATAATACAACTGGCTACTTATTTCAGTTTCATTCAAAATGATTGAAGTCAATAATATTTAAACTGAAGTTATTGCCTTTTATTGTATATGTAGTACTTGACTAATTTGTTTTTTTTTCTTAGTTTACCAAACAAACCATTCCGGTAGATTAACATATTTAGAAGCTCAAAATTTTGGTAAGTAAACTTAATATTAATTATAAAAATTAACTTATTTAGATAAATAAATACATTTAAATATTTTAACGAATAAAGTAATTGTTTTCAAAAAAAAAAAAGAATCAAACACTATACACAAATAATTTATAATCAGAAACACACCATTCATTCCCTTAAATATCTTCTTCTTTTTCTTTTTCTTCTACTTTGCCTTTCTCCCGACTATTTGGGATGGGCCACCTTCATCCTAAACCTCCACTCGTCTCGATTTTCCACATCCCCTATGCACACACTGAATCTTCGTGACCTTTCTGGCATAAAAACTGATTTTCTGATATTGATGTCTAACTTCTTATTATCTTCTCTATAACCTTTTCCCAAATCTTCATACATTGACTCATTAGATTAATTCCTTTGTAGTTTCCACAATCTTGTATGTATCCTTTGCATTTAAATATTGTTACAATAAAACTCTTTCTCCAATCTTCAGGCATTTTCCTTTCTATTAGCACTATATTAAAAAGATCTTCCAACCATCCAATGTTTACATCCCCTAAAATTTGCCACAACTCTACAGGCACTTCATTTGGTCCTACCGCCTTTTTCTTTTTCATTGCTGTCACTGCATCTTTTACTTCCTCCTCACTAACTAAACCAATCAACTTTTCATTCCATGAAATACGCTCTAAAGCTTCTTTTGGATATTTCTCATTGATTAATCTATCAAAATATTATATCGATCTTTTTTTCACATCTTAATAATTTGTTAAAACCCTCTTATCCTCATTTTTTATACACCAAACATTTTGAAAGTCCCTGGATCGCTTTTCTCTAACCTTAACTTAGCCAGTCAATAATTTTGTTTTCTCCTTCCTGTGTTCTTAGCCTCTCATTTAACTCATATTACCTATTAAGCTTTGCTTTGCTTACTGCACTCTTTACTATTTTACACACATTTTTATACTCTATTCAATATTCTCTTTTCCTGCTTTTCTGCCATAACTTAAATTGCTTTTTTTCATTTGCTACTACTCTCTGAATCTCCTCATCCCTTTTTTTCCTTGTTTTTAAGCATACTGATTTTGGTTTTACCAACACTTCTTTTGCTATATTCTAAACACAAGTGGCCATCCTTTTCCAAACCTTATTTATATTTCCCTCAACGTTCCACACAGTTCTTTCTTTTACTTTCTTTATATACTCCTTTTCTTTGTTTCCTATTAATTTCCACCACCTTTTCCTTAATTCTTTTCCGTCCTTTCTTTTTTTATTTAATATTTTTACCTTCTGTAGTAGAACTACATCATAGCTCCATTATCATAAACCTATGCTGCGTTATTACACTTTCTCCAGGGATTACTTAACAATATTTTACTCTTTTTATCCTATATCTCTTCCATATAAAATAATCAATCTGCAACTTATTTCTTCTAATCTCATAAGTTATATGATGCTCTTCTTTTTTTCTAAAATATGGTTTTATTATTGCAAGCTCATACGATGATGCAAAATCCAAAACTTTTTCTCCAGCTTCATTTCTCTACCCAAATCGATACCATCCATGCACTCTTTTATATTCTCCTCTCTCATTACCCACACGTCCATTCATATCACCACAAATCACAGCATCTTCATTTCCTGGTATTCCTTGCATCACCTCATCCTTCTCTTACCAAAACTCTTCGCACATCCTACTTGTGGCGTATTTTCATAAATATATTTCATGAAAATTAAGAGTGTTTTACTATTGTAATTTCTATGTTAGAAAAATAAGTATAACAATCATAGTAATATCCAAAGTCATTGCATCTTAGACGTATTTATAGCATGGTAAGCGTTTAGAAAAAGGCAACTTGATGCTGATATGGATTAATAGAGTAGAGAAAATATAATAGTGTAATGAATTTATGAAAAAATAAAATGATAATTGTTTGTTCCAAGGTGAATTTGGTATACCTGTCTCTTTTGTAACAACAAAACAAACCTTCAGATACCAGAAAAAATTAATATTTAAAAGGTTAAAATGATGCTGTCAGCAACTCTTGTTCTATACCTACATTTTTTGTGGACTTTCACATCCCTTACAAACACAATTAACGGTGTTTATACCATTTTAAATTGTTTTCATCAAACTTATTCTTGATATCCTCTTCCTCTTTATACTTCTATTTTCATATCATAACTATGTTTGCAACTTTAATTTCCTCTCTCCTCATCACACACTCCCAATGAATTTCAGTATATTTCTTTCATATAGTCCACTATTGATGCAACACTGTTTTTTTGTACATATCATATACCTATCTACACAACTGATAATCTTAGGATTCTACTATTGAACAATTGGCTTATAAAACCTTCCCAAAATGTACATACTGGATACAGTTTTAACAATTGTTTACAATATAAAAAGATGTTTTGTACGATAAATACAAATTGTATTATTTAAATGAATATAAAGAAAATTTGTCTTTTTAAAGAAAGTATAAAAAGATTCATCTCATTCCACACGAAGTCTTCTACATTGGTCAGTAAGTATACATTTAATGTATCAATACGATTTATAAGTTTTTGTGAAAACTAATATAAACTAAAAATAATTTTACTCTATATTAGATTAGTCTGAATTTCTATGTATAACTCGAATACCATAAAAAATGTTTTAGTATTTTGTACTGATCTATTAGTTAGGGTATAATTGAAGAACATTACATTTTTACATTTGATAAAAGTAAAGATTTTAGAGTATATATATTACATATTTTTGAATGATTTTTATGATTTATTTTAGAACTTAATAAAATTGTCATTAAATATGACAAGATTAAGATTACTACAATACCTTTTAATTCACGATCAACTTAAGTCTAAATATCTCAAGACAGGAGGACTCTTATAAGAAATAAAGGGAATACATATTAAGAAAGAAAAGAAAGGAAGGAAGAACATTTGTAGAAAATAAATTCTAATAAAGCAAAGAATGAAAGGGAGTAAGTTCTTGGTCGGGTGAGAAGTTAGTTGGAGTAGCGACTAGGCTTTGGCATGGGTCACTTTTCTGGGTAGTTTAATGTTTTGGAGTATGTGATTTAAACGTATTATTTAGTATATGAATATATTATGATTAATCATCGCATATGAAAAGACGATTCAGACTGAGCTCGGTAATGTAATACATTCTAGGACGAAAACAACACCTCCCCAAATAATTTGGTGATTTCTTTAATTTAAAAACAATTAATGGTTCAGTAGCTATTAGTAATTATATTATAACGTGAATTGAGAATACCTAATTTTTAATTTATAGTATTGAAGTATCGAATTATTGTCATAATTTTGCATTTTTCACTTTTCATAATTAACTCTAAACTTCAAAAGTCTCTGTATTTGGTTTGTTGGATAAGTTCATTAAAAAAGCTGATATTTTGTGAACATTTGTTTTTTTTCCAGGACATTTTAAATTATCAATCTTGCTCAGAATCGTTTTTTAGACTACGTTTTATTGTTTATCATTGCTGTCAGATACTTTATAATACGTTTGAACCACACATTCCGAACCATTCCACTAACCAAAAAATTTTGCCACTCCCAAGCTTAATCGTTACTTCTTCCATCTCCTAAATTCTAACCCAACCTAAAAATCAATACCTATTTCTTTCTTTCCTTTCTTTAAATGTAATGCTTTTTATTTGCTTTTCTTTTCCAATTTCTATTATTTATTTGAGTTAAAACAAATATCGACAACATAAATAACATAGATAGGCCAAAGGTGGGAGCAAGTGCCCTTTTTTCCTCTCCCTGCAGACGCCCTTGATAATAACATATGGTATTAAAAATAAATAATTAACATCTAACTGTTTAAAATCTTCTCGTTTTATTTCTTTATAACTTTAACATTGAACCGTATTTATTTTCAAAAACAAAATTCTCATTAATGTAATAAAATATTTAGGTACATATTAGGTTAGTACTTCATTTTTATTTAGAGTTTAATTGGTAAATGTTTTATTATTTCTAGAGCATAAATACTTGAAAACAATATTACAATTTTGTAAATTAAGAAAAAAGGATTATGATGTGAAACAGAAGCAAAAACTATCTCGACATGAAATGTCTTCATTGCTTACATTACGTACTGGAAATTAAATAGCTATCTGCAGTATAAATTAAAGTTTCAAACAAAATATATCTTAAATTATAATATTTATTGAATGAATAATTTTTAGCGTAATATTTTTTATATAAAATGTAATCCCTAGTTTAAATCAAAATTATAGTCATTCATCTAATATCTTCAATTCATTGTTAAAATTCAATGTGTCATTATTTTACTCTTAATTATTTAACTTTAAGATTAATAACTAAGTTTCTGAATCAATATAATAATTATTTCATAATGGCTTACTTGAAACAAACAATTATAGTCAAATATGGTGTTAATTGTGTTTTAAATGCAAACGTCTAACGTTTAATATATTAAATTATTTGAAAAATCACCGTTTAATAGAAGTCATTTTGCCAATGTTCTGCCCTTTTAAATGAGTCAATGGAGCTCGGACTCCTCTCCTATAAGCTTTATATGGAATAAAACGTAGTAGATGGACCAAGTTATCAATGGCCGTCTACCAAATGTGATTGAGTATCTATAGTACCAAACTATAAGGTGTAATAGTCATATAAATTCCATTATAGTGGAGGTACCATGTTCAGTACGAAAAAAAGAACTGGCCCATAATGTTTTAAGGCCTATAGCAAATAATCAAACGAATGACTATAAAGTTTAAAAAAAACAAACTAGCATTTGCTGAAATTTATCAAATTGTTGATTTTCTATAGTGGTTTATAGAACAAAATTTTTCTATTTTTCCCATCAAAGGAAAATATGTAATATGCAAGTGTAAAATAAAATAAAAGGGGTAGAAGATTGTACTTTTACAAACAAGTTATTATATATCATTAGATTTTTTTACTCAATGAAAAACTTTCCTAGACTATTAAATAGAATCCCAAACATATTTTAATGTACTTAAATACATTTCATATAGGTACACGTATCTATACGGGTAGTTAACGAACAGGATGATTTTTAATATTATTATTACGATTTTATTAAGACACTTTCATATCAGTCTGGGCGGAATTTTTCTAGTCGATTATGAACAATTTTCCGTTATCTGCAGAAACAAATAAAATACAGCATACACGATGTACTCTAATGAATGTAATGAAACTTTTTATCATACGATTCTAACCCACAATAGTGGAAGTACTTATTTGAAAATTCCTAAATGTAGATAATACTAAATTTGACAGAAAATAACAATTCTGTCTTGGTTTTAAGCCATGAGATTCTATTAATATTGATATTAATTACAATTTAAAGGTGTATAATATGTTGAAACATGTAATATGGTTTTAAAATTTGTTACTTCTTTGTTATCGTTTATTATATTCTTAAGATGAATAAATTAGATTATTTTGGAAAAAAACCTTTTTGAAGAAGTAATATTTTGTATGATTACTTTTATTAATTAATTGTTCTCCTCAAGCACAATTTTGGAATCTCCATTTTGTTATGTATATTATAAATTTCAATAAGTGTAGTTTATTTAAAAATCATTAATTTCAATTTTGAACTCTCAATTAATATATGATCCCTCAAGGTACCGTTCGACAAACTACCTACAGCTACCAAAAACCAGGTACGAGTGTAAATATCGAAACATTATTGAAGATATTAAATTCATGATTTTACTAAAGTAATATAAGTTTTTTTAAAAAACACAAATATCATGTCAACATTCTTCGCTACATTTATAATTTAAAAATGATGTTTTGCACCAAAAAAGTAAAAAAGCTGTTATTTTCCGCATCATTAGCGTCACAAGTATAGAAGTTGTGATTTACAAGCATTATTTAATTTCTGAAAGCAATGATAAATCATTTCCTACCATGACTTTGAGTGGTTGTGGTAGTCTGGTCCTCCTGGTTGGGGGTTATGCGCAGGGCTAACAACCCTGCCATGTGAAATCAACCTTGTTCAGGATACAACAATAAACTTGCCTTGGATATATGGAGCTTTGGAAAACAAGACTGGAAAACGGAAACCTGGCTTATATTTTGGAACTTGGAACATTCGCACACTTTTCATACCTGGAGCAGCACAATGCTTAGTCAAAGAAATCAGAAGATATAATTTAAGAGTGGTAGCATTGCAGGAGATTAGGTGGAATGACAAAGGTACCATGGATCTTCAAGACACGACTATATTCTACGGAGAATGTTATGATCGAAGACAATTTGGAACGGGTTTTGCTGTTAAAAAAGTATAGTTTCTTTGGTAATAGAATTTAAAAGTGCTAACCCTAGGATATCAACATTGACGATTAAAGGGAAATTTTTTGATATCACTTTCCTGAATGGACACGCACCTACGGAGGAAAAATCACCAGAAGAAAAGGACGAATTTTATGAGAATATGGAACAAACTCTAAATGAAACACCCCGAAATAGAATCAGGATAGTCCTAGGTGATTTTAATGCCAAATTTGGAAAGGAAAATAAATTCAGAACAACCATTGGTAATCATAGCATGCATGGCATAACTAGTGAAAACGGACTTAGACTTATTGACTTTGCGAGTGGGGGAGGCCTTGTGATGAAAAGCATAATGTTCCCACGCAAAGATATCTACAAGGGGACTTGGAAAGCACCTAATGGTAGATACACTAATCAAATAGACCATGTTATGATTAACACAAGGTTTAAAAACTGTATACATGAGTTGAAAACAGTCAGAGGAGCTGACTGTGATTCGGACCACTACCTGGTAAAAGGAAAGCTAAATGTGAAGCTTAAAAAATTGGTAGTTAGGAAAGGTACAATGGTGGACAGATATGATGTAAATAAATTTAAGGACAAAACTGTATGTGATCTTTTCAAACAACGAATAAATGAAACAATTTATAACAGTGGTCTCAAACACGCGGCCCGCGGGCCACATGCGGCCCGCAACCCCTTTTGATGTGGCCCGCAATAAATATTTATTTCTTCAAAAATTGTTTAATTTTTTTTGTTTTATAAAATATTTTATATTTAATATATACATTCGTAATAGGAATTTCCCAAATTAATTTAATTCGATCATGATAAGCACAATGCGATAAAAATAATCTATAAAGATAAGTGTTATTATTTAACATGTATTACGTGTAGGTACGGGTTCTTATTATACTCAGTTCATGAATGTAGTTTGTGTGCGCTACTCGTTCAATAAAATGTCAAGTGTTAAACGTAAAATCGGTCAAGAAGGACGTATTTTACAAGAAAAATGGGGCTATGCATATTTTTTTACCAGTTGTAACTCTGTTCCTATATGTTTAATATGTAAACAAAGTGTATCAGTCATCAAAGAGTAAAACATTAAAAGACATTACGACACTAATCATGGTAAGATTTACGATAAATTTGTTGGAAAGTTACGTGATGAAAAATTTGAAGAGTTAAAAAAAAGTCTTTTACATCAAACAAAATTGTTTGATAATATAAGAAAAGAAAATATCGAATCTGTTAAATGTAGTTATATCATAGCAGAAAAAATTGCTCGTGCTTCAAAACCGTTTAGTGATGGCGAGTTCATTAAAGAGTGTATTGTTAGTACGGTGGAAGTTATATGTCCCGAAAAAAAACAAGCATTTTTAAATATAAGTTTAAGTGGAAATACTATTGCTCAAAGAATTGAAGAAATGGCAAGTAATGTTAAACAACAATTACATGAAAAAAGTAAGAATTTTTTAAATTTTTCTATTGCTATTGATGAAAGTACCGATATTACAAATACAGCACAGTTAGCTATTTTTATTTGTGGAGTTTTTGATAATTTTGATGTAACAGAAAAGCTCTTAGATTTAATTCCTATGACTGACACTACAACAGGAAGTGATTTATATAATTGTGTGGAGAAATGTCTTAATGAATTAGAAGTAGATTGGAAAACATTTTCAAGTATAACTACCGATAGTGCTCCCGCAATGTTGGGTGTAAAAGCGGGATTGGTTTCTAGACTAAAATCAAAAGCCTTGACTTATGGTGTAGAATTGAAAAGTTTTCACTGCATCATTCACCAAGAATCCTTATGTTCGAAAAAATTGAAAATGGAACATGTTATGAATATAGTCATTAAAACTGTTAATTGGATTAGATCTCACGCATTGAATAATAGACAATTTAGTGCACTACTTGAGGAAATGGATGCTCAGTATGGTTGTTTGATATATTATAGTGAAGTGAGATGGCTTAGTCGTGGAGCAGTGCTACAAAGATTTTTCAATTTATTAAAAGAAATTAATTGTTTTATGATATCTAAAAATAAAATTGTTTCGGACCTGAGTAATATTGATTGGATTAAAGATTTGGCTTTTCTTGTTGATATTACTACACACCTAAATGTTCTTAACGTACAATTGCAAGGAAAAAATAAATAGAAAGTTACAACAGTTACAAGTTATAAATTGAGTAAGTTACAAAATTTTTCCGAAAAAAAAATCACAAAATTGACCAATTTTTGCTGATTTTCCAATTTAAAACAACAACAAAATATTTTCTAGTGCGATTTACGGATATTTATAGTGACAGATTCAACTACATATTTCAAAGTTTTTACTTCAAAATTAAATTTTTTATTGAAGAAAAAGCACGATACAATGAAAATTTTCCACAATTTCAAAGAAATATTTTAAAATTTATATTAAACCTGTATATTATTCAGATTAACATTGTCTTAAAGTTTGAGGTCTGAGAAATCATTATACTACGGAAGTTATGAAAAAAATAATAGTAAGTTATAATACGAAATCTATTTGGTCAAAATCGAGTTTCCTATACCTCATGCTGGTTTTTTCCAAGATTTTGTTTTTTTTTGTTTTTTAGGTATAAATTAATTAAAAATTTAAAAATTGTCGTACACTCCATTTCTATCAATTCTCATGTTAGAAGCTCTTGAACAATGACGTTTGCATCTTGAATTTTATTTTCTATACAAACTTTTATCTCACTTTATTATCTGGTTAATTTTTAAATTATGTATGATACTAACACTTTAATCTATAAGTTTGAATTTTAAATATTCTTAATAAATGGTTTTTTTTAAGAAAAATTCAGTTTTGCCTTGTAATGTTTTAGGATTTTTTCATAATTTTTTGAATTTTGTTTGAATAAATGTTTTGTATTTTTTTATTGAGCCAGTCAGTATACATCAATGCAATAAATTTAAAAAGATATTTTAAGGAGATAAAATAGATAACTTAATATACACAACAATTCAAAATATACTATCTCTATTTTAGAATAGTGTTTCTGGCTGAGTATAAAAACATAAAATATCTATGTTATTTACGTTATTTACGTAACAATGAAGAACTGTTTTACTTTAGTAAAAATTTTGATAAAATAATAAGTATAGCAACAGCATTAAGACTTACTAGACTACACAACATACATTATACATCATTAATCGTCATCATTATTTTTACATTGTTATCATGTTTCATTTTATGTTCTGGCGAGTTATTTTTTATTTGTATTACAATGCGTTTTGTTTTCGTCCAAGTCGATTAACTTATAGATTGTGTCCATAATTTACTATAAATATTTTCAAAAAACTAATACAAATAATGGAACAGTTAAATACGAGGGTTATTTCAAAATCAACCTCTACTGTGGTACGATTTACTGCATATAAACGGAGATTATGTTGAAAAATAATTTAAATGTTAATAAAACTATTTTATGTAAATTATTATGGTTTTTTTTTTATTTTTTTTTTTTTTTTCAGAGGTTGATTTTGAAATAGCCCTCGTAATATTTATTAATTTATACATCCTCTAAAGCCTAATGAAAAGTAGTCTAATGAACACACACTACATTGGACAATAACTTAATTACTAGAAATTTCCTTTTATTATTTTCTGCACACAAAATTTATATTGAAAAAACACATTTCAAATTTATTTAGAAGTACAAAATATATGATGGGCAAATTGTGTTTAATGTTTATAAAATAGTAACGGCTTGTGTCATTGTAAAAATTTCTGAATTTTATTTTAAACAATAAGATAGGATATAATATACAAATTTGTGTTATATTAATTAAGAATTAATGTCACTCATAAATTAAAAATTCTTGGTTAGTAGTTGATAATTTTAATACATTGGATGCCCATCTATAATATTTTAATTTGTACTACAGTACTATTTATATTATTTCAATATCAATTCTTTAGCAAACATCGACATCAATAAAAATGAATTTTTGTATCAAGATAATTTGTTTAAACGATTGTACTTGCATGGGGTTTTTTTAAGCTGAAGTAATATAGCATACCCAATCATAATAGAATGTGTTATAATACTCAAATTTTTTCTAGTAAAATTTTAGGAAAGACTTCTAATAAATTTGTTTCGGGGAAATAATCTAAATTTTTGAGATTACAAATTAAAAATTTGTATGTGTTTGTAAATAGGAAAATACTCATTCAACTGAAATGTATAGCGTTATTTCGTGGTCACGAATCATTTAATTTTAATATTACCTACTAACGTATCTCCAACATCTATGCTTACGCACGGGATATATGAAACAATCTTTAGATTATGTCTTAGTACAAAAATCCTTTGTGTATTTGTAAATTGTCTTCAATGTAATTGAATGTATTGTGTGTCTAATATTGACTTTTTCTAATATAATCCGTTATTCAATAAAAACGATAAGATCGAATTCTTTAAGTTCTTTGAGGACATAAAATACCTATATAGAAATCACCAAATAAATTGCAATCGATTTTAAAACGTAAAAGTTGCGTATGGTATTTGTTTGGAATAAAACGCCTAAATATTAATTTATTCTTTGTTAAAACAAATAAACTACGGCTCATTTTCAAAACCGTTAACTATGTACTCTGAAAATTAGTTTTCTTTATTTTACAATAATAAATAATATAAAATGATTTTTAAGAAATCCATTTGCTTTAATATTATATTCGACATTATTTACGTTTTATTTTGACTATACGTTTTGTGACTGATTTTTTCACAGTTATGCAATCATTTTACCAAATCGTTATTGTTACGATACGCATCCATATAGTTTTGTTCGGAAAATCGTTTATTTTGGTACAAGTTTATGTAACAATTCACATGTTCAATTTTACTTAACTATATAATTGTCCGATTTGAGTGTACCTACGTATGGTGTAATAAAATATTCATCAATTACCGAATTTTTAGTTAATGTGATTATTTGTAACATACTTGTAATATCCAGGTATGGACATATACCTGAACTGAAATTAAGATATTATTTAATAGGGTACCTAAATTACTCGTATGAGCAGTGACATTTTGTCATTAACTTTAGCTCAATAATATTTGTCATTTATCACAAGCAAAAACTAATAGAAAATTTTACGATGTACCTAAATTTACAATATTTATCGTCTTAGAAACATCATATAGATAGTAAACACTCAGCAGCTTATACTAAATAAATAAAAAAATATATACTACAAGTCCATTGTATAGTTTAAGAAAATCATGAAAAATTTCAATTTTAAAATTACTCGGGTATTTTCAAAATAAAGTAGGTACTATAAACGTTTATATTTATTTGATAATTTTTTATTATAAAATAATACTATTATAATATTAAATTGTTTATGTATTCGAAAATCCATACTTCTAACAAAACGGTAGTTCCAAAGTATTCAGCAGGTAACCACTTTTGAAATTTTTATCATTTTTATAAACTGACTGATAAGTGTTTAATATTTTTTCCAATGAAAACCCAGACATCTTGGGGGAACGGAAATCTGAAGAAATAAAAACCATTGGACTATCATTTTATTTTGCATTAACATAATGTAGATTGCTTTTAACCACGTATAACACACGATCACGATAAGATGTGCATTACGTTTTATTGATTCGTATAACTTGTTGACACCATGATTAATTTCAAATTATCATACATTTTATGTATTTTACTAAACATAAAATATACAAGAACTAAATAACCTATAAAAATTAGAACAAAATTTATGTTTAATCAACGGTAATGCGTTTCGTTCGTAACAGTAGTTACATATTTATATAGCATACCAGTCAGTAAACAAATGCGTTGACTTATCATTGCTTTCAGGTATTAAATAATAAGTTTGAACCACAATTTCCGAAACATTGGCCAACTTCAGAAAATGAACCACTCCAATTATGCGTGATCGCTACGCCGAACAGCTTCTCACTGACCTCAAATTTCCTTCCTTTCTTTTTATCTTTAACATTTTTTTAATAAACCCACTAAAATCATGCACACAACCCGTAGTAGCTGTATAACCAAGTACGTTTTCATGTACGCGCACGTCGGAGAACCGTGCGTGCAGCGTGTTTGTAGTCGAATACCACAAAAACATACCGCACCGTCTTTCGTCTCGGCGACGGTCATCCGTATTCGGGTGAAATTTTGCTAAAAAAAATAATAATAATAAAATTAAGACCGGAATCCGGCGCGCGTGTAGAACTGGCTCTAGTCGGGAAACCACTTTCACTGGACCGCTGTGACATATTATACGGTCGTACACGGGGTATATATTTTACGAATTACGAGAAAACACAATGCATCAGCAGACGATCCGGACCAGTTTTTCGACTTCCTGAAATCGTTTGCACCGCTGCCAATAGCTGTATAACGTATAGTGGAAAGCACGCGTTCGGATAATCTTCTCCTACGTCGCGTGAATTGGAATGTCCATTGTCACTGCAAGTAATACCATAATATAATACACAGAGTTGCATCACTATCGTAATACTGTAATGGTTTTGCCACTGAAAAAAGAAACCGACTGGCAGCTCTAATCGATTTTTGTTTCCTGGACATCAGCGTTCGGGAGCAAAGACCCCATTTGATTTTCAAATGTTGCCGCGTCAATAATTGAAGAGTATCAAACGTGAGAATTATCATGACGTGTGTACGACGCGTTTTCCGTAAAAAAATATTGTTAAAAAAACTTTGCCCCCTGGTTGGTCTTAAGCCCTCCAACTTTAAAAAAAAAAAAATAAAAATACGCAGGATATCATATCTCAGGAAGGCCTTGCAATTCTTCCAATTAGCCTCCCGAAAATAATGAAAATTTCTGCTCTTCAAATTTTTTGATAAAAAAAAATTATCGCTACCGGATACCCGGTTAGATTAATCGAACCATCGAAGTTGTACAGGGCATTACTACTGTTACTATATTTATTTCAACACAAAATAAGCACTTACAATCATTGTACAATTTTTGCCCGAATAAAGTTCTTATTTTATAATGTTTACCATGTGGGAAAGCATCGCGCATCGTGATAACAAAGTCAAAGTAAATATTATTATTACGAGGGAGTTTTTAAAATTTATCTAAATACAAGTATACTTGTTCTTTCGGGTACAGCGACCTATACCTGAATCGTTTTTAACCAATTTTCAAACTAAATTCCAACTCAACATTTTATGTTAAAATAGTTTTGCATACCGATTTATTGTTGAAACTCGCTTAAAAAATTAATTACATATAGTGGATGAATAAAGTCATTAAACAAATTTAAAAATTCATTTAAAATTCATTCATCAAACGTCAATTTTATTTGTGTACAGTGTAATGTAAAACATAAATTAATTTTACTTTTATATAGACAATGATCTTATCTAGAAATAATTGTTAGCACACAAAAAATTATTCAAACGCCCGACAGGGATTTGTAAATCATGTATGATTTATATATTGTATACTCACAGGTGTTAATAACTAAACGAAATTCACAAAACTGCTTATTTTATTAGTACAACGTCGAAACGTTAATGTTATATTGTAATATTATGTAGGTATTCGAGTTTGCATAATAATCAAACACTTTTAAATGTGGTTGTCACAATACTGATTTCATTTGCTTCAATATTAAATCATTGGCATCATTAACAATGTAAAAACATTTAGGTGTCGTTTACAACAATACAAAATCAATTGTCATTCTGGAATAGCAATAATAGGAAACCCTTTAGGTGGTAAGAAAAATCTACGTTGTTTCGCTATGATTCAATTTTTGATCAAATCAAGTGGTTTACGCACGGACAAACCCCGCCGGAAACCACTAATGCAGGAAAAATAGTTAGGTGCACTTATATAACAATAATATTAATAATAATTACATTTACCCATTTGTTGTACCCAATCAATCAATCAGTCAACTTACACAGAGAAAATTAATAATATATATTGCGTATGGAAATTTATAATTATGTTATTTATGATTGAATGCAATACATATTTTTTTTTCGATAAATCTTTCGTAAATTTGTAAAAAAATGATAAATAAGTGTGTATGATTTTATTGAAGATACTATACCTACATTCTAATTCTACATAGGCATCTGGCTATAATTTCAAGTCGTAAATTAAAATGTATACACCTAGTTTTTGTTTAAACTCTCATTAAAAAATATTTTAATGGTTTTGAGGATTGAAGCGTTTCTCGTTTGCGTTTTAGTAAAATAATTAATAAGTTTAAGAGAAGTATAATAGTTACAAGTTATATTTTATATGATATAAAATATGAAAAAACTCTTAACAACTATTTTGGAAACAGTTTATAATTTAGGTATTAACGCTGAACCAATTTCAAAAAAGGATTGCTTTAAAATGAAAACAATCAAAACACTATTTTCAATTTTGTATACCTATATGTATTTAAATACTAAAAATAATTCATTAAACAATGTTAAAAATAAAATACCCAAATCACAAAATAATACACTTTTTTAATTGCGTATACGTATTTCGACAACCAAGTTGTCATCTTCAGCACGAATCTACGACCAGTCAAAATACGTATACGCAATTAAAAATGTGTATTATTTTGTAATTTGGGTATTTTATTTTTAATATAAACAGTCACAAGTGCTCAAGTATAATTTAGCATTAAACAATGATTCGTATTATATTTAATGATCGACTATTTTTATGAGAAAGTATGACTAAATTATTATTATATTTGAGTATATAGTATTTTAATTTATCATGAAAATATTTTCCATTTTTAATACTATAATATTATTAAAATAATTAGGTTATAGTGCTCTTAGACCAAACTATTTTTAAAATACAAACTTATTTTGAACTGTGCCTATTTTGCGTATAATAAAAATAATAATTAATATTTATGTTTAAGTTTTTAAATTAACATCAAATATGTATTGATGTTTATACTTTCTATGAATTACGCTTACATGTTTTTATTACTAACACGATAATAGGTCTTGCAAAAATTATGTTTAGTCCAGATATTTCATCATTACAGTATAAAATATGCATTGTTTTAACACTACTTCATGACATGTATATGTTTTTACAACAGTCTTCTGTAATTGTTGTATGGAAAACAATAATTACACTTCTATAGCATACAATAGGGTCAAAATGAATAATTATGTCACAATATAATTAGGAGTAACTGAAAAATTTTAATTTAGTCACGTTGTATAATAACTGTATATTTTCGTTGTGATGTTAAGTTACGACAATCGTTTGTGTATTTTCGTTTAATCATTTTGTAAATACAAATAATTAACTCCAATAAAAATACATAATATTAATCTCTATAA
This sequence comes from Hormaphis cornu, assembly GCA_017140985.1. Lineage (NCBI taxonomy): Eukaryota > Metazoa > Arthropoda > Insecta > Hemiptera > Hormaphididae > Hormaphis > Hormaphis cornu. Next base: position 13,147,706 of record CM029362.1, read on the forward strand.
CCAATTTAATATTTAATAACTCAAACTTTTGTACTTACATTTTAGAACTTCTGAGCGACAAGAGAGGAATGTGTTATTTTTACAATGATGTTATTTTTTTTTTTTTTCTGTCAACAACTTTTTGTATAGAAGGAATGCTCCGATCATTACGTTGAATACCACATAAAAGTTGAAATTTCGGCTTTAAATTTTATTTTTTTTTTTTTTTTGACGCCTTTTTTGATATTTTGATTGTTATCTGAGTCGTGCGCTGAAAACGACGAAAATGTGAAAATTTTAAATCCGGCGTCAGAACGACTATTAAACTATCGTTATAAAATTTATTCCATGTCGTTTTAAAAATTGTATGTACTAAATTAATTTGATACGTTATAAAAGATTGAAAAAAGTTTTTGCAAGGCATAATATACTATTTTTTTTTTTTACTTATCTATAATAGTTGTAGGTATATGAAAATTGAAAATTTAGTTTAATTCAAAGCAAAAAAAAAAAACACAATTTTAAAAAAATCATGTATACATGTCGTATATATTATAATATTATAATGTTAATGATATTTATGATCGCATACAATAGAGTATATAAATAAGATAATATTCTTGAAAATCCTTGCTTTCGAAGAACTTAATAATAATTGAAATATTTAAATTATGACGATATTCGATTAAAATTGTAAACGGCCATAAGACTATGAAAACTTATTTATTTGAAAAATAATCTTGTAAAAACAGAGTTTAGGGACTTGCCTTTGATTTAACTTAACAGAAAAGTCATGGAAATACAAAACAACGTTTATAAAAAATAAAACGTATCGGCACGGTCTAAAATGCAATTATGTTTTTTTATAAATAATGATTGAAAATTCGCATCGCAGTTTCAGAACGAAAATTGGAAAAATATGACGTTAGTTGCATCGGATAATCCAAGAGAGAGGTGAATTCTTATTTATTTATTTGTTTAATTAACGCCCCCGAGACGGGCAATTCAACAAATGTTAGGAAAGCGAATTCTTAATATTATTATACTATATAAAACGGATACTGCTCATCTTAATCACGTGAACACTTTGCTGCCGTGCGTTCATGTTTTCCGAGCGTCCGGAAGCCACTCGGCGCTGTTATTGCTGCTGCCTCCAGCCCCGGCTGCTGTAAGAGACAATAATAAAACTAATAAAGTGAAACTGGACTGCTGCTGTTGGTTTGTCCGGCGATGAGATAACGTCATTAATATTTATCGTACCGTTGCATATTATATTTTAATTCAAAACAAATACATCCGGAAACCGAGTTACGTAGTTACGTTCTGTCGTTCCGCGTGTACCGCGTGCTGCACAAATACGTTCAAATACGTTTCGCGTATTCGGCCGAACTGGTTATCGGACGACAACTGTACAATATCCCACCAGCAAGTGATCGTTAAGAAGTGTTCGAAAACGTATATAACCGCTATCGGCAATCATCGAGCACATCAGTCGTGTCCGACCGAGCGCTTTACAGAGGTTCCACCTGTGTACACCGGCTGCAGTAGGTCTCAACCACGGTCAAAACCTCAAAAAGACTCAACGATGGCTTTTAACGTGAGTGATGACGGTCTCGAATAAAATTACTATCGAATAGATTTAAGTACTTTCAACAATGCCGACGGTACGAAAACTTCGATTCGAACATTTCAAATTTTTTTTCTTTCCAGATGATGATTACCTTCGGTCTGGCGATCGCTTTTGCCGGCATGTGCCTGTGCCAACAACAGCAGTCCGCCGTGTCCCAAGCATCGTTCCAGACGGGTTCGGCGGCAGTGCAACCGCAGACCAAGCTTGAAGACATCGAACGCGACTCTCTATCGTCCGCTTTGGCCCTGCAAAAAACCGCGGCCCAACAGTCCGGCAGCAAATCGTCGGCCGCCGCCATCCCTCCCCAACAGCAGCAACAAGCCTACCTGACCGCGGCCGCCCCGCAACAGCAGTACTACGTGCAGCAGCAGCCGTCGTACCAGACCGCCAATCAATTCTACGTGCAACCTTACCAGACCGCCCAACAGCCGCAGTACTTGGCCCAGCCGTTCCAGATGGCATTCGACTACGCCGGAGTACAGTACATGATCATCAACCCCAACGGTTACAACCCCGCCGTGAACCAGGTGTACCAACCCTACTACGTGCCCGCCGTGCCGCAACCGTCGGCCGTGCCGCAGTATGTGACCAAAACGGCCGCGCCGTCGTCGGCTTCCGCAAGCGCTAACTCTAACACGGCCACCACCGCCGCACCGGCGGCCGCGGCCCAACAAACCGAGTACAAGCTTCAGCAGCAACAGTTTGCCGCTCCCGCCGCCGGCGCCCAAGCGCAGCAAGAGTACAAATACGTCTTGCCGGCCGCGGCGCCCGCTTACCAGTACGCCGCCCAACAGCAATCCGCTGCCACCCCCGCCGGCTCCGGGGCCGTAGACTTTTCGTACTTGACCCGTCACCCGGCCGCTCCGTCCGCTCAGTTTAAAGCGCCAGCCGCCTCCGCTCAGCCGCATTATCTTCAGTACACGGTGCCGCAACAACAACAACAACAACAATACCAACAACTTCCGCAACAGTTCTACTATTCCTCCTCTCCGTTCGTCGGACAAGTTCAACAGAGCGCCGAGCAACAGCCGCGCGGACAACAGCTGTCGGCCAAGAGCCAGTTCTCGTCCGGCGTCAAGTCCACCACGCCGAGCCCGTACAAAGAAACTTTCGCCTACAAATTCGAGTCCACACCGTCCCAACAACAACAACAACAACAACCACAACAACAACAACAACAACAACAACCCGGAGCTACTTACAGCACCCTCAGGTTCTCCGCTTAAACGCACGGTCGGTGCATTGCAAAATGCCATTGTTCGAACGCGATTTCAACGTTAATTATTATTATTTGTTAATCGTTTTGAGACTACACGTGCACAGCTGCTGAACGCTTTTCACAATCATCATGATAATAATTGTTATTATTTTTATATAAGGTATTTATTTACGTGAGATCGTCCATGTGATTGGACTTCTCGCAAAAACAACACTTTTTTTTTTTTAAGCTAATTTTCTGTTTATTATATTGTACAAACTATAATTTTATGAAATGTTATGTTATTTTCTTTTTTTTCGTGGTTGAAAAATAAACGAAAACACACGTCGATTTACCGACCATCAATCCGCTCTTAGTTTTAATATAGTGTCAAATTTTTCATTTAGCTAAATAACTTATTCAAGTGATAATGGTACTCAAAAGCGTCAAACGTTTTGGCAGGTGCGTAATAATTATTCACGTGGTATTATGGTCGTTATTTCAGTGCGTCTTCTCGTTCGCGAGTCCACAGACTCGTTGTATTTTCATATCGGGTGTACGCAAAAGATAATCAATAACAGTTTTAGAAGGTTTTATGTTGGTTAGAACTGATACATCGGGAAAAAAAGCATGCATAGCAGACATTCTCAGTACACAAAAATTATACAGTTCCAACTGCGATAACAATAAAGAGTTCAAAACACAGTGCCTAATGATAACTGACGTGATGTTGTGTGACAGTACACGGCCCATTTTCGCATAATAATATGCGTCATATTAAATTGCTATACTACTACACGGATACTCGTTACTCGTGGCGTTCTACCAATCAATCGATTATAATATGAATAATATCTTTATTATGTTCATCAACGTCACTATTGACAGACGAAACCTTATTGGTGGTCAGCGTGTGAAATCTTCGGACATATTTTTAAATTTATCAAATTAATATATATTATAAGTACCTAACCCTGTAGGCGCAATACTGTTATGAAGTAATTTTTAATAATAGTCAAAAGTCTCAAATACAAATTGAAATATTGATACTTAATGCATTGATTTACTTCTTCCATAAATCATTACGATTTGAAATTTTTATGATTCTAGGGATTTTTTTTTTTTTTTATGTAACAGATGATAAAAAAAGAAAACGATAATATTGTTGTGTAATAAAAACTTTTTGCACACGCATGAATTATCTAATCTAGAATGACAAATTTCATCAACTAGAAACATCATTACACTATAATATGTTTGTACTGGTTTGCAATATTATGCAGATTATCATAGTTATACCATTGCTTTTTTTAAACATATTTTTGACCGTTATTAGTTAGAGTAGAATTGTTTTCACTCTAGATGTATTTATTATAATAAAAAAAAAATATGAACTCATTGAATTATTTTTGACAAATCGTATAATAATACAGATATAAATTTTTTTTGCAAACACGAATTCATTTTACACGTTTACTGTCGAATTGCATTATTTGGTAAAATATAATTTTAAAACCATAGTAACCTACGCGGTAACGTTATTTGACTATAATTACATAAAATAAGGTTACGTATAATGAACAGTTTTCAACGTAAACGAATACATAAATAAATAGCTTTTTCTTTTCGTACTTATAAATTATACTTAACTTGTTTATTATTTAATCATGGAATATCAAATTTATGACACTATTATTCACAATGTAAAATATAAACAAAATATTCACCGAAATCAATTATAATTTCAAAATATTTTGGTTCATATCAGTCTATTTTAAAAAATGACCATCTATTTTTGTGTTTAAGTCTATGCATAGTCAAATAAGTCCGTTTGAACAACCCCGAAATGTGATTTGGAAAAATATTTAAATAATATTATTACATTTAGAGCAAAAAATCACAAACAAAAAACTATGAAATTTATGAATGTAATGTACTTTTATAAAATTAATTACTGAATTGTACTTCATAAAACGTATAATAGATGAAAATATACGAAATTTTTACTGAAATTAAATTTCAATAAAACAATCTGAACTCGATAAAATTATTGGGAATTTAATAAATTTGTATAAAGTCTTGATATAAATTTTGAATCAAACGATCAAAAATGTACAAACAACATATTATTCTGAAATAACGAAATATAACTATAAAATACAACATATTAATTTACATGTACCGGATTGCGTGTTATTTTTTAAATTCATTTTTTTTTTTTTTTTTTTGAGTATACTAAATCAACGTGATGTAATATTGTACACTTTTCTTTTTTTTTTTTATGTCAGTTTATCGTAGGTACGTGAAAGTGTGAGGTACCTACATAAAAAGTACTAACCAATATTTTAACATTTTTTATAAATTTCTTTGTTCAGTCATTTCACCGATCAACTTTCTACATGCTATAGTGCGACGCATAGTTTATCAATATTTTGTAAAATGTATTTACCTACGTATATATTGTTTCAATTTGCACTGCGACTTTATCTGAATCCTATTAAATGTGTTTAATTCAATACAATAAATTCGGTCAAAGTAAGCAAAACGTGCTCATTTTAAAATGTATATTTTTGTTTAGGTAGGTACTACGTCATGTACCTAGATAACTAAAGAAAATATAATTTCAATCATCAATCATCATCTACAATCTCAAAGTTATGGTAACGCGTTCTTATAAGTTTTCAATTTTTTTTTTTTCTCTTTAGTTGAAACTTGTTGAGGAACTTATCTATTATAGTATTATACCATACACGTGGTACTGTTGATATTGTTCGAGACTTTTTTTTTTATAACAAAATTATTTTTTGGTACAATATCATTATGTTTATGTATACTTTAGTAGCTAATATAGTTAGGTTATGTGAAACATGTTTTTCTGTTGTAGTCATATTATATTATAATAAACACGTTTTATTCTTTCAAGAATACATCGACAAACTTTGTTGTTGAACACCATTAAATACGATTCGTATTATTCGTTTTCAAAAATCAACCCAGAATTATTAATTATACATTATCCTATTCTAATCTAGTGAAAAAATTTGAAAACGTGAATACTTTGATATTTCGATAAGCTTATTTTTTAATGACTATAATGACAATACATAAAACATAATAATAATATAATAATATAAAACATCGCCGTCCGATATTATAACGATGAATTCGTGGTTTGCCGATCAAAATAATTCGGACACGCAGAGTATGATAAATGAACTTGGATCGCTTGAAATTTGTTTCATTTAATTGAATTTTGAAACGAAGGCGACACGGAAGACACGTATCGTTGGCAACAGATATAAGTGCCGATTTTACCGACGTATTTTTACTTCCCTCTTATTGTAGGTTCTATGTATTGTGCAACGTTGAAACAAGTCAACATTATATTATTATTATTATTATTATTATTATTATGATTTGCTTTGAACGAAATGAAAAACACAAAAAAAAAAAAAAATAAATAATATTATTATAAGATAATGGACGACGGTTTCATTAAGGCGTATAACGAAAAACGAGTACAGGTATTGGAATGCGTAGGTATACACATCTGAAATACTTTCCCTCGTGAATTGTTCCAACATTATACAACAATCGGTAAACTCGGAACGTTTTTAATGATTCCGTATGTTTTCAACTGACGTGCGGAAAATTTTAGGTAGTCAACTAAATGAAAGCTTATATATATATATGATATATAGTTACCGCAGGTCGTAAAGCGTTTAAAGAAAGCTGTTTACGTATTATAAATTATTATTACATATTGTTATACGTTTGATTTTCTTGTGAGTGGAATATCTTGGAAAATTGTGTTTATCATTTTCACGCGTTAAATTTACTCGAACAATAGTGATTATTTTACTTGGCACGCCGAGAACGTTTGAAAAGTTAACGAAAACAACAGCGATGGTCATTAAACGCAATTGCTTCATGATCAATGAATTTGCGCGCTCGTTACCTCAACCATTTCGGCCGGTTTTCTTAACGCATGACGTACATGTTATTATATACTCGCATTTATAGTAAGTACATAAATCATTGCCTTAAAAAAAAAAACGATTCTAAGCGAGGTCAGTTGTCTAGTATCTATACTTTCTGGTACATTTTTCAAGAATTTCAAAGTTCTATACTTAGCTCAAAAGCTTTTGAAATCGCTTGAAACTTTAGAAAAACTGTAACTTACCTATTTTAATATTATGTAAAAAATTTCAGCTCGTTCCGATCATTATTTTGAATGCGATGGCAAAAAACTAAATATGATATGTCAAAAACACGTGTGCCGTAATTAATGTTTCTTCTTAATTTCTGCTTAGACTCATGACTGTAACTTTTTTGGAATTTGGCAAAAGTTCAGTACAACACTCCAAGGATATAAATCGTGCTTTCAGAAAATGTATTGACCATCAAGATCGAAGCAAGGTGTTATGCACATCGCAGACACCAAAAAAAACTCATCTTTGTAAAACCAATGTGAGCTTCCTCGCAAACTCTCAGAATCTAAAATAAAGCTAATTACGTTGTTGTCATTTAACATAAAAAATTATACGTCTTAATACGCTTAGCTGTAGCCATGAACAAAATTTCAAACTTAAATAAAATAAAAACGTTTAAATGCGTTTGTTTGGTATACCTAGACCCTGTTAAATAACTACCTATTACAAATTATTATTAGATACTTATATTGTTGTACTTTGCTATTTTTATAACTTTATTTTATTCCAAACCAAAAAAGAATTATTTTTATTTTTAAACATAAGACTTTTATATCTTAATTTTTATGAAAAAAAAAAAAA
>CM029362.1:13155705-13185238 GCA_017140985.1 Hormaphis cornu
TAACTGTATTTAAAAATATGTTGTTATTGATTAACGTCACATCTCTTTTAGTTATAAAGTTTGCAATCTTATTGTATATAAGGTTGGCAACTACAGCTATTGTTATTTTATATTTATATGTTATAGACTCGAATTATTACGCAACTTAAAAATACCATTCATTTAGTTTTTTGTTCCACTTGAAAAATAGTATTAGCAATATTATACGAACATTTGATGTGTTTAATACTTTAATGTGACTTGGTCCCGCAGTTGTGTTTGTGTTCAACATATTTTAATACAAGACGATACTGGTTTCACTTATAGATTGTACACTATTTAGTCACAACGACAAATCTGTTTATTTTAAAAAACGTGTGCAGCCGATAAAACGCGCATTATAAGTGTTTAAAAATGTCAAGAAATATAAAATTTTGAAATATGTCGTAACACCTTTTGCGAAAATTTGGATTTTGGATTATTGTTTAAAAAATAATAAAAAAATAAAAAATGCTTAAGTACCATCTCGCGTTGACAAAATGTTTATACATGGAACTTTTAAATTCCATACAACATGATTATGTAAAAATAATATTATGACAAAAATTATCACTATTGTAATGCTAACAGGCACATAGCAATTTAGTTATTACAAATTTTAAAAAAATGTTAAACAACTGAACAATGAAAAATGAATTTTTAAATATTATTAATACACAAAATACCATCTTTTTTATTAATTGAAGGACACCCATCTGCTACATTTAGTGCTTGCAAAAATTTAATATTTCACAATTTCGTGAGATATTTCAACACTAAGTGAAGTATTTCAAAATGAAATATTGCATTTAAAAGAAAAACATTACGGCACTAAAAACTAAGCACTACGAAAGACAACAATATGCGACCACTTCCTAGTGGTGTATAAATACGTCGGCCGCAACGTATTTATATATAAAAAAAAAAAAAAACTCTACTGCGATGTCATCTGCTGCACAATTCAGTGACGAAAAAATAATCTAACAATCGTCACAAACGCCAACATCTTGAACCCGGTTAGTATAATAATAATAATATATGGGTCACTGTATCGATGTTGATCGAAAATGCCCATAGAGAGCTGTAGCTGACGACGCGTAATTACGATGAAAAATATTGTATCAATTAGTGACGGTCTTAAGACCGCGAGTTTTTTTTTTCACACACACACAAACACTTGGAGGACAAAACACGTCATACTTGCGCAGATTGAAGTGCATTGCTCGGCGTTTTATTATTATTATTACGATTATTTTATGTACCCGCTATTTTTCTTTTTTTCACTTTCCTTTAATTACCTTTTACCTGCCGTTTGTTTTTTTGATAATTTATATCGAGCGAGTTTTTATCGCGTCCCGATGAGTTTTCCATTTCTCGTACCACCACCGCCTAACGCGACGACCACGAATGCCACCACCACCGCCACCACCACCACCACGCCTACGACTACTCTATACATCGTCCCGCGCGATTATTCCGCTTTCTTGATGCAGAACCGCCGTATTTTTCTGTGGATGGATCCGCTGACCAAAACGTTCTTCAGTGTTGTTCAATCGTGATTTTCCGACACGCGTAAACCGGTTCGCTTTCAGTCCGAGTTCGTTTTTCTCATTCGTACTGCAACACCTCGCGTCGAGCCAAAGATGACATAGTGTGACCTCGGTTACTCGTTGTATATTGTGCTTGTGCGCGTTCTGTGATTGTTCGAGTGTAATATACAGCAGTTAGGTCGCATTCGAAGTGTTTGTTTTTGGCCGGTCGACACCGGATATTGTCTAAAAAAAAAAAAAACCGATCGACCAAAAACATAATGATTCGCATATTAAACAGTTTGGTAATATTGAACTGTCAACAGTTTGCTCTTCTCACACACTGCACGCTTAACATGAAAAAACTCGCAGAAATCCGGTATCGTTAAACGTATAGACACACCACGATGCAGGATTCCTGCAGCGTTTGAAAAATCAACGTCACATAAAAAGTTAACACACTTTTTGCAGCGTTGAACCGATATCGAGTTTCTTCTTCTTTTTTTTTCCCCATTCCTTTCGTACAGTAATTGAATTTCATTTTTCGTATGGTATTAAGACGAACGGTTGTTTCCAGGTGATTTTGTGCTTGGCGCGGCTGGCGTTGACCGAAGATCGGATATCCGTGGACACGGTGGGCACGATCACGGCGACGGCCGGTTACTCGATATCCGACGGCAACAATCAGTCACCGACTGTGGCGAGTCTGACATCGAACGTAGACTTTACCAAAGATCCGTCCGAAGACGCGTCGTCGGGTGAAAGTCGCATCCCCGTGACGGCCGTTCAGGGGCCCGGGGGAGGACAGAGCCTGGCCCAGAGATCGAGACAGGCCAGGGGCAAGCCGACCGGTCTGCAGTTGCAGCAGCAACAGCGATGGTTGCAGCAACACGACGGCAGCAGCGGCAGCGGCAGCGTCGAAAACACCGGCGTCGCTCCGTTCTCGTACACCGCGCCCGCAGAACATTACCGGGCCAACGAGCAGTTGTACAGCGTCAAGCCGCAGACGTTTGACGGCCCGCAGCCGACGTCGTCCCATTCGCAGCCGTCGGCGGTGGACGGGAACAGCGGCGAGAGCAGCGCGGAGAGTTCGGCGCCGGTCACGTACGGCAAGAGAGCGCAGAAGAATAACGGCGGACACGACGACCGGCCGGTGCAGCCGTACGTCATCGCCGCGGGCGATTGGCCGGAAGACGTGCGCGTGAAGTTCGACGGTGACGCGGACAAGGGGACGCGGTCGCGTAACAAACAGGACAAACCGCGACGGTCCCAGGGGAAGAAGTCGACGGCCGGTTCCAGCAGCGGCGTGCAGGCGGACAGCAAGGAAGGCTGGCAGGAATTCGGCCCGAACATGGAGATCGCCACCGGGTACAGTGCCACCGTACAGGATCACGGTTCGTCACAAGAGTCGTCCGATAGTGCGGGCAAGTTGACGACGATTTTATTTTATGATTATGTAGGAAATTACATGTTACGGGAATTCGTTTTGGGAAAAACACTCGTAGAGAAAAATCAAACTACTAAACGTTATTTTAGTGACTTTAACAGCAGTTTTTTTTTTTTCATTCCATTTTAAAATTTATGGCGGATTTTAGTTTCCAAGCATGAACGGGACGAATCCGTTCGACGATTATAAAAACCTAGAAATCATAAACTTAGAGTATAAAAAAAAAAACGTACACAATCCAATTTCAAATTACTCTCGCTGCTAACCTGTTGAAAAGCAATAATTTAGGGTGTACGCGTAGAATACGTCTTAACCTAACGTCTCGGATACACGAATAATGCGCACATTTTTGTTAAAATTAACGATACTCGTGGTTCGTTTAACAAAGTATTGGCTACAATGTGCGCTATATTCAAACGCACCAATGAGCAAAGTTCTATTTTTCTAACGAAATTTATAAAATGCCAAAAAATTATTGCCATACGCAAAACAAAATGCATCTCCGGTTTTTTTAAATGATGTAGGTACATCGTGTTTGAATAGAGCGACATTTCGAGAGTTCATTGTAACCACTTTCAACGCGAATCAGGCAAAAATATATTATTTTAGTGTATCGTTTACTTAAGTACTTAAGGTACCTACCAAATTGTTACCTGCAAAATATGATTTTTTGATTTTGAGTTTTATATGCTTACAAAGTTTTCTCTGGCAAAATTATACAACACTTAACAGTCTAAACTCTAAATCGTGCATACACCGTATTTACTAAACTTAGTCGATAAATTAAACAGATAAACGTCAAAAGTAAATTAAGATTTAATAAATTAGCAATTTAGCATTATTCCAGGCTCAAAGTGTCGCATTACTTGTCTTTATGGTCAAATTAAAATGGTTTGTTAATACATCAATAAAATAATTCAATTTTTTTTCAGGTTTTTTTTTTTTATTAGAAAATTAGTAAACAAATACCTAACTATCGTGTATGCTGATAAGATGATTCAATAAGACTTAGGGTCGAAAGTGAATAAAGTCCGAAATTGTAACATTTACCAAAACAGTTTTGAATAAATTAGGCAAAATGTTTTGACATAAAATGTTGATTTAACACAAATTTGAATGTGAATCATTGCATCCGACCATTTTATTAATTTTAATAAATCATTACTATTATTATTATTATTATTATACATAATTCCAGCATTAGATGTTACTAAAAAATATTCTATAAATAAAATGAAATACTGTTAAAATTTCTCGGTCACTTAAAACAACGTCACTTTATTTTAAATATTTATTATTGGTGTTTATTATTTTACGAAGTTTAATGTGAAAAATTTATGGGTATTTTAAAATAAAATTTATAAAATAGGAGGTGGTACTTGTAATACATACCTAATAACGAAAGTGACGTTAATTCGCGTATGGAAAGTCTGAGTTTGAGTTAAAACCGTAAAAACTACGAAGTATTTTTTTTAATTTAAACCTTTACGGACCAGTAAGATTTTTTTTTTTTTTTTTACTCTCTCGGTGAATATCAAACCAACCGGGGCGGCGCATATTGTATACACGCGTACATAAATGCGTTTGTTGTTTAAATAACATTTCATTTCGGTTGTGCTACGCATTATTCATTATAGGAAACTCTCGTGTGGTCATAAGAATTTGCACGCAAAAAACTGATGATCGTCAGACATGTTATTATTGTGTAACCGTATCTATATACATATTCTGAAGACGAGGACGTGAAGACCGTTTGAAACTGTATAGTATAGTAGTAACGGTTCGTTTTTCTACGTTGTCATCGTATGAAAACGATACGGTTGATCCGTGCCGGACGGAGAAAGCGTTTTTCTTAAATTTTGTTTATTATTTTGCTCCATAGTGGTGTAAAAGAAGGGTCAATGTCAAATTTTAACGAAATCCGTTTGAAACGACTTGCAGTGTCATTTTTGTTTTAAAAAAAGTCACACAGTGGAAAATTATAATCGACCAATAACATTCATAGAGTCCTAACTCGGTCAAACAATTTTTTACGAAGAGTTTAAACAATAATCGACAGATTTGATTTTTTCCGTAAACCGTTGAATTTGACGTTGGCCCTTCGGCAGGCACATCGAGCCACAGAATAACATCGTACGATTCCGTTTTCGTTGCAGAGTCGTATCTGAAATCCAGCATGGGCCTTTTCCAAACGCCGTCGCCTTCGTCGTCGTCGTCGTCGTCGTCCTCGGAAAGCGGCGTCTCCAGCATCGAGAACGCGGCACCGGCGGAACCGCAGAACTTCAACCACAAGCAGGTGCTGTCGAAAATGAACCATTTCGACTTCAGCAATGCGGTGTCTGCTTCGGCCAACAAGGCGCCGCAGCCGCAGCCTCGGGAAAAGCGTTTGAACTATCTGCAGCCGGGCGCCGGTTCGCCGGTCAGGTTCGCGTTCGGCGGACACCCGCTTCAGCCGTTGCAGGTTCCGTCGACCGCGGCCGCCGCCATCAAGTCGGTGAAAATTGAACAGTCGGTTCCAAACTACCACAGTATAGTGGTGCCGATGCCGGTGTCGCACCAGATGTACACGGCGGCCGTAAGCGGTGGCGGGGACGCGACGTCGTCGCACCTGCAGGGCCTGCACCACCAAATGACCGGCAGCAGCACGACGATGCAACAGGCAATGATGTCGCTGCCGGTCGTGCACAACGTATTCTTCAAAACGGACGAGAACGGTGGCGGCAAGACCATGCCCGCCATCGTGATACCGCTGAAACCGGAATACCTGCAACACTTGCAGCAGCAGCAGCAGCAGCAACAGTACTCGTATTCGCAGCAACAGTCTTCGGACACGACGGCCGATTCGCAGAACGCGGCGGGTCATCAGCGACCGGTGCACCACGTCGGCGGTTCCTCCAAGACGTCGCAGCAGCTTCAGTATTTGCAGCAGCAGTTGCAGCCGTCGTTGACGCCCTCTCCGTATCCGCAGCTGCAGCAAAAGCCGAAATCCAACAGAGTCAAAAAACCGTTCGGGTTGACCAAGGACGATCAACAGCAGCAGCAGCAGCAGCAGCAACAGCACCGCGTCAAACAGCCGTTCGGCCTGCAACATCAGTTCTACAACTTGAACCCGTTCGCTATGGGCGGCGTAGGGGCCGTCCATCACCACCATCCGCAGGGTCATCAACCCGCGCACCAACACGGCTTGCTGCAGCAGGTTCAGCACGGACACCACGCGCAACAGCACGAGACGGCCGTGGACGACACGCGGCATGCGCAGACGGCCGCCGCCCCGGCGCAGACCGTCCTCCAACCGTTCGCGGGCCTGCAGCAGCCGATGATGGTCAAGCGGCCGCACGCTTACGGGTACGCGTCGCCTGTGGCCATGCCGCCGGCAAAGTTCGTGCAGCAGGTCGTCAACAAGGCGCACCAAAACCAGCAGCTGCAGCAGATGTCGGCCGAAGAGGTGCAGACCGCGCTCGCGGTGCAGCCGTACAAAGCGACCACGTTCCATCCGGGTTTCTCGTATCTGGCCAGCGCCGATGACGATTACCCGTACAGACCCGTCTACAAGGACGCGAAAAAACGAAACGACGTGCTGCGCGTCGCCCAGACCAATGCTGCGGGTCGCGAATGAATGATAGTTTTTACTACGTTTGCGCGATAAAATCCGATGGTTCGCATTAAATATGTAATTGCCACACTTCCATACTTGCATCGACTTCATTTCGTGTACCATAACGGTAAAAATATCACATATTTTAATATATTCGAGCGATTTTGGATTGAAAAAATGAAATTTCGTACAGAACGATGACGTTCAACACAACTTTTTTATACTTTTTAAACGTTTCTTACTATAATTTTGCATGTAGTAATTATTGGACTTCGACTAAGTATACAACATAATATTATTACACCCCCAACACCGGGATTATATCTGATGACTATTGATCTATACGTCGATAAATTTATGTGGAGACTACTGCGACTACTTATATTGTGTTTACTAACAGACAATGAAATATAATTATTGTATTCACACGTAAATTATGTAACATTTATAAGTATACTGTACACAAAATATACGATTATACTATACGTAATATAAAATCATATTATAAGTAGGTAAATTATAAAATAATGTGTTTAAAATTTTAATATAATATATTTTAATTGTCGTTACTTCTTTGTGTGACTCGCCATAATATAGTAATCGCGAGAGAACATCGCTATATTATACACAGACATAGCAAAACACGATATCATAATATTATTGTAAATGTTTGTATTTAATATATTATTATTCTAACTATTATAATTTTTTTTTTTTTACAATTTTCTAGGTTAAAACTACAAAATCAAAAAGTCCATTTAGCACCTAAAGACTTTTTTTTTTTTTTATTTAAATGCTTCACATTAATAAAAAAAAAAAAAACTGTACTATATGATTTCTATAAAATCTATATTATAAAACGTGTTTTTTTTTTTGGTTTGAAAGATGGAAACCGATGTTAATAATAGGCTGTTGTAGTGGACACCGAGCACCGACGATTTCGATTGAAAGACACGGCCAAGCCATGACCAACACATCACGATAAATACAGTGACGAAAATTAAACAGATTTGTTGTTATAAAACACTCGCAAATATTAGCTGTTTTAGTCAGCAGTGCTGTGTCGTACTAATTCACGTACTCGAAAACCCTGTATATATTCAATCACGTATCTTTTACAAACAAGTGTCAGAAATTACTGCTTACGTTGCAACTCTGTGTATTTTTGACATATTTTTTTTTTTTTTTATCCACCACGTCTCCTTTACATACACACATACCTTATTGCAATCCGTGTCGTCGTTTGGGGGACGGCAGGTGTATGAATTTGCACGCGTCCCTAGATTTTAAGAAGATGCCTTGTTCGGGCTGACCGATGTATGTGCGGAATTCGTTTAAAAAGAGCCTATACTTCTTGAGCACCGTCGGGGGCCCAACAAGTGATCAACACAATACAACATTGGTCTACAGAAAACTCCACCGTTAGGCCAGTCATCTTTTTGCCCTGCTTTATTGAACTATTTTTTGAACTTATTTTCATCTGTAATGACGCCTCCGTTGGGTCCATCCTACGACGGCGCTGACGAATTTGACGTTTGTGAAACGTGCCGGGCACGTTGCTTTCACAGACGTGTGATGATTATCGTAACCGATATCATACTATATGTTATGCGTTACTACAAATTGTCTATTAAATCGCGATTGCCGAGAGAAATGCTCAAATTAGTATGCGGCAAAAATTACCGCCCAATATACTTATTCATATTTTCTATCTATATAATATGTGCAGTGTGTACACAGTTTAGTGTTGTTTATATAGTTGTGTTTTTTTTCCCCCGACCGCATGTTCAGCGAAACGAAATTCACTCACACACACACACACAAATAGCTGATCTATCGCATCTATTAATATCTATAATATATATATATCTACCTAACACGATCATCAAGCCGATTGGTGAATCTGTTACGTCCAATGTTTTTGTTTGTTACTTGTATATTATTGTATAGACGGGTTATCGTGTTTACGATATTATTATGTTAACTGTGACTGTTGCTCGTGAATGTTTTATTGCAAGAATTGTAGCCAACTGATTTCAAAATCAACGAACCTTGTCCTTATCATTTGGCAAAAAAATGAACTTGTTTTTATACGCCTGCAAGACGCCTTTCCCCAATCATTCGAGTGAATCTGAAATAGTGTTTTTTTTTTTTTTTTCGGAAAGCCTAGTTTTTTATATTTACTTATTTTATCTTTGTTTTGCGTAAACATTTTACACGATGACGCTAATACGACATAATCGGAATAAATATTCCCCACAACGTTACCGTCGATTCTAATTTAATTATTATTTACTCTGATAAATCAAATATTTCACCTTTACCTGTGTGAAACGTCGACGTATGCAATACAAATGTTGAACCTTTTTTTTTTTTTTTAAATCAAAACTATTTAAATTTCTTTTAAAAAAAACGTGTTCAATAAAAGTGGGATATAACCAATCAAAGGTTAGACCTATTATTTAATACTACCTATTAAGCTTTAAAAAGCTATTAATTGTTTAATTTTAATGTTTTTGTCGTATTTTTTTTTTTTTTTTTTTAACTAGGACATTGATGTTACTATTTAAGTACATATAAAATTACAATAACATTATAACACATAAAAAATACATAAATATTTATTATTAGAAGTTGAAAATTAAACAACAAAACATATTTTTTTATACGTCCGTTTATGGTACGACGGACTAAAAATAATTCTAAACTAATTGAAAATAAGTATACGAGTAAACGAGAGATGATTCCAAGCAGCCTACGCTATAGTATTTTCTGTTCTTTATTTTTTTATTGTTTTAATTTCTCGACAAGGGCGGATGATCGCTATGTTATTTAAACCGTATCCATGTTGAACTAACGCGATCTAACTAAAACAATTGAGTCGAAAAAAATTATAAACAAAAAAAAAAGAAGAACAACTACGATTGTCATATTGTTAATTGCCTTCTATGTTTACACTTAGACTCGTAATAATTTAGTTACAGATGTATACATATATATATATATATACATTGTTGTATCGAGTAACAATGAATTTAAATAACATTTTTTGCACAATCATTGTACAATTGTATTGCCAATACATTTTTTTTTCGTCGATCGTCAGTGACTCGCGATTTTATCGCGATAATATATAATATAAATTAATCAGTGTATTACAAAGTTAAAAAGGTGTGCATCCCGATATCAACATTAATACTTATATTTGCTCGGATTTCGTTGTTTACAAAACCAGTAGGTACTATATAAAAAACAGAAAAAATTACCTATCTGAAATTTCAAAATTTAAATTTATAAGTGTAACTCCGCCTTTGTCTCGTGACTGTGCGTTGAATTTTGGAAAACAATTGCCGTCGGTCTTTCTTCGTCGAAAGCTAAACTTAAGATTGACATATTCTCTAAATGTTATATTGTGTTTTATAGCAAACGTATCGCTACGATTAGACGCGCTCCCTCGGTCCTATCCCATAAAATCGGATGCACTTCTATCCTCAAACCAAAACCGTGTGTAGTACCGACACACATCGCGTAATACGAAATGTCAAGTGTGTGACGGCCTATTGTTTTATGTTTCCTTATTTTGAATTCAAACAGTTTGCATTGCAAAAATATTCAGACAATTCGCTAATTGATTTGATATTGTTCAGTCGGCTATTCACTGTACGAAAGATACGAAGGTCGTACATTTTGTACGTAAACAGTCAAAATAGAGATAAAATTGTTATTACGAGACGTGCAAGTTACTCGTTTCGATTGTGTCGAAAGTTTTAAGTGCGTTCACTCGGCAAACGGTTTTCGAATCGCATTTTGTTTGTAAAGAATTTTTCGTTAGAAGTAAAACGCCAACCGAAATTTCCAAAAAAAATATATTATTTTATAAGTCCAAATCCAATTTTTCGGCACCGCCGTACACACTGACAGTTTAAGCGTTTTCGCCGACCTTCCGGCGGATCACAGTTAACAATATTCATTCATTTCACAAACACAAAAACACAGACCGTTGATTCAATGTCGTTTTATAGATTTTTAACGAGTTCGAGGGGGGTCCGGGACGGAGAAAGACTCCCGTGATAAACGAATCATTTATACGATAATTTAAGTGCGTATAATACGAAAAATTAATGTTTTATCCCCTGCCCTGTAACGCGCATATACATGTATATATACTGTTTCCCACTAATGTCCGTGTTGAAAAAACACACACCTATAAGTAATAGTTTTGTCGAAAAAATCGAAACGGATGCGATGCGCGGTAGACG
This sequence comes from Hormaphis cornu, assembly GCA_017140985.1. Classification (NCBI taxonomy): domain Eukaryota; kingdom Metazoa; phylum Arthropoda; class Insecta; order Hemiptera; family Hormaphididae; genus Hormaphis; species Hormaphis cornu. The sequence continues at coordinate 13,166,554 of CM029362.1, forward strand.
TTGATGACGGTGACCGACCGACGTGAGCGCATAATAATAATAACAAAAAAAGTAACAACACACGCGCGGACGGGAGGAATAATATTATTATAACAGTAATTTAGAGTGTATCGTCCACGGCGCCTGGGCATGAAAACGTGAAATTTAATGATTTCATGCTTTCCCGTGTTCGTCGCGTCTGCAAAACAAATCAAAAACGAGAAGAAAAAAAAAAAAAACGTATACAAGGTCCGTCGGAGCTGTCGGCGTGCGTACTACGTACACACACTATTTTTGCACTCGTACACACGGTTTTCGGACGGTTCGCTTTCAATGATTACAATAATACGTTGTTATTATTATTATTACGCCGCGTACTTCAAACTCGATGAATTCGCGGGCTAAACAGATTTAATTTACATCGCGGCGGTACGTACCTAACCTGTCCCGCGTAGAAAGTGAAATTCGCTCGGTATGTTGTATACCGCGTACAACGGAACGGCGAACGGTATTATAATAATTATTAATAGGACGTGTGGTTTTTTATTTCACTATTCGCCCAAACACCGCAAACTGGACTCGTGTTGTGCGACGGACGATTCTATAATACCACTCGATCGGTGAGCAACCGTGATCATTTCCTCCGTCACTCGTATCGACTACATATACCGTTGTTGTGTGACAAAAGCTATACTAAAAAAATCAAAAAAAAATCATAAAAAGTTCCTTTGTACATTTCAACGTACGTGCGTACAATATGATGCGAACAAATGATATAAACCATATAATATTGTGGTATTTACCAAACACGCAACGTGACGACTGGTGTAATTGTATTTTTGCGTTCCGAGCGCAGCAAAGATTTTTACAGTGGTGTATTTTTTTTTGTCGACAACTTTTCGTACAGAAAAAACGATCTTCAAATTCGGTAACTTTTCTAAAAAGACTCCGGCGGTACTTTGATTTTTAAACTACTTTTTTAGTCTTACCCCGTAACACCGTAAAAGAGATATTTACTGCGAACAATTTGAAACGTTCTAATGACGGCTTCGGGTGGAAAGAGGCTCGTTACGTTGAATACCGCATAAAAGTTAGGATTTCGAAATTAAAATTTTATTTTGTTTGATGCATTTTTTGATTCATTAGCCTACTTATTAGTTCCGAGTTATTAGCCGAAAACGACAAAAATGGCGAAATTCGACGTCAGAACGAACGGCTGTTAAACTAACGTTATAGAAATTATTCCTTGTCGTTTTCAAACTTTTATGTACTAAATTAATTTAATGCGTTATAAAAAATTGAAAAAAGTTTTTTTCTGGGTATAATAGGTACGCTATTTTTTCGCGCAATCTTTTTTTTCACCCAGGATTTATTAGATTAGATAGCTCTCTCAGAATCGTTTTTTTTTTTTTTTTCAAATACAATGATTTATCGTTGCTTTCAGATATTAAATAGTACAGATAAACTGTGAAACTTTGAAACCAATGACCCGCCCAAAGTGTAGTCACTACTGCACCTTTACCGTGGTACCGTTCCTCTTTATCCCATTACACTTACAAATACTTCAACGATTAACATGATATTTTCCATAATATCATAATATATTTCGTATTGTAGGACACGATTTTGCTGGATTTCGATATAACAACGCGGTAAATGATCGAATACGTAATATTGATTTGATATTTTTATTCAAAGCTGGTTGGAATTCATTTGGAATAACGAGTAAAAAATATAAAAAAATGTATAGAAAAATATACATGTTACAAAAAAAGTAAAATACGATTTCGGTATGAAACGTTAAATTTGTTCAAACCGTGTTTTAATTAAAGTCGATGCTAATTTCATGAAAATTAATCGTTAGTTATACACCTACCTAATTATTAATAATGTTGGTATTAAGAAAAAGATAATCACACTGCATAATATTATGTTTATTATTTTTATTTCAAACAATATGCAAACTTGAACGAAACGGTAAAAGTACCAGCTGTTGTAATGGGACAACTGCGTTGATGATTTCCCTAGAAGTTATACGGATTGAAACGCTTGACAAAGCCATTAAATTAGTGTTAGGAATTCAATGTAATATTTAATTTTCAATTATCATACACATAATATTATAACCTGTCTCGCTGTTTATTTTTCTTTATACAATTATACGTATACTTCTTCGAGTATTAAAACGTAATTCAATAATACGCGGTACGTGCAAGGAATTTATCTCTTCGGATAATTTCTATGATTTTCATGAAAAAAAAAAAAAAATGTACAAAATACACATAAAATTTTTACTCGGAATAAAATCGAAAATTTTTTGTAAAAAAATGTAATAGTAGTTTCTTTTTATTTGGTTTTTTGTGATCACTGCAGCTATGAAAATCAGTGAACAATAACCCAAACTGCATACGGACAAAATAACGATCTGTTTTTTTTTTTTTCTAATGAAAAAACAAAATATGATACAACAATGATCACACCAATTATAATTTATAGAGCTAACGTCATCACGTTTCAAATGATTGTATTGATTGATTAATTTGTTCGAAATAATCTTAATTAGATGGTAATATACTATTTTGAATTTAAAATAGTTTAAAATTTTGATTGAAAATTCAAACTGTTCGTACAATGGTACTAAATAAGTTTAAACTTTTAAGACTAAAAATGGGTAGTAATATTTTATGTGTATACCTGGTATTATTAGCACCATTAATTTAGCGTGTAGACATCTTGCTAATTATTAGGCGTCTGAAAACAGGCTGAACATTTTGTTTGCTCTAATCATAATGTAATGTTGGGTAGTGTGTATCTATTTTATTTTTGAACTTACTTTTAGTTTAACAAATTAATGTACGAATATTTTCACTACAATAGGTAACTATAAAAATAAATTCACTCACGATTAGATTATTTTGAATACACGATATTTTGTTCAAATATCATTGTTACTAAAAACTCTTTGCGAGTGGTTTTGTTACGGATAAACCATAAAATTACTTATTCGGTTAAAAAGAACACCTTCAAATAAACTAAATTGAGTATTAGCGTTACATAAATTATAAGGCTTATGAATGGAAATTAGATATGATATTACTATCTAAAATATGCATTCAGCGATATAGACTTATTTTTTGACAAATACTGAACAATATCATGTACCTATGCCTATAATAGTAATACAGTTTGTTAACAAAATTGTGTAATTGACTATTGTAGATGCGTTTCACAGAAATATTAAATTTCTTCTCGTACCGTATAGATAATAATATTATATTTACAATGCTTTTGTAAAGCAAAGAAATTTAATTTATTTTATAGTTACACAATATATTTTGAGTGGGAAACAAACCAATATAAAAGGATACATTAAATTTGGTTTAAACTACGTCAATAAAACCAATTCAAAAAATATTATAATAATAATAATATATAACAATGTATATTTTTGATATAATTTGAAATATTTATTCCATAATCCATAACAATAATAAAGGCAATAACAATAATTGTTATATTTATATGCTATGTTAATCTGAAATCATACTATAGCTTTCAAGCTAAATGACAGGCATAAGCTAATACCATGAATGAATTGTTGATTTGAAACATTGAAACAATATTTGAGTTTAAAACTTAAAAATTAATTTTCAACAAAAAGTTATGTGGCAAATAGTATATTTTAGAAACTTATTTTTTTTCAACGTTGAATTTTGTTTTTTTTTCTTTTAAATAAAAATATAAAAAACCTTGGTAAAAATTTAAAACCTTCGTTAAATTTTTAACATTATTTAATGATTGTATTAAGATTTTACATTTGTACTTATGTTGAGAGAAAATACGTTTCTAAAATATATATTATTTGCAACATAAATTTTTGTTGAAAATTTATTTTTAAGTTTTTAACTCAAATGTTGTATCAACGTTTCAAATCAAAAAATCATTTATGGTATTATCTTATACCAGTAATTTTGCTTGAAAACTATTGTATGATTTAAGATTTGTATGTACATTATACCTATCGTGTATACTATATAGGTAAGTACGAGTAATTACCTAGTAATTATAATTAATAAATACAACACAGACATAAAAAAAAAATGTTATTTTTATATGCTTGTTTATTGCCATATAGTTTTGAATTTCTAAAGTAATAGTTTGAAGTACAGGTAGGCATAACTTATCTTTAACAACCATCTAGTTCATGAATCATAATTGTGTTACACGAATAATTTTATATTAAACGTATTATTAGTAAATTAAATGTACATAATCCTATTGCAATGATTCTATTATCACATATTTGAAACGAAAGTTACCGGGATTTGTGATTATAACTATTAAATGTTTTTTACAGGTGAAAATAAAAAAAAAAAATGTGTTTGAAATTAATAAATCAACATTAATTTGTTGACGTTTGAATTTTTTAAATAAAATATGATAAATATTTTTAATTATAATAATAATATTAATAATCAATCCGTTCCACTACAAAACCCAAAATAATTGTTAACTTTTTTTTTTTTTTTTGTAAAATAATCCATTTTGATATAAAATCATACGATAAAATATATAATTTGTATTGAATGGTTTTCTTCAACATAGTCTAAAAAAAGTTTTGATGATTTTGTTTATTAATTGAAACCAACCTTTTGTATGATTGTTCAATTAATTCAAATTTGTTGTTCATTTTTTATTATTTTTTTTTTTATTAGAATTTAGCTTTTTAATTGATTTCAATTTTTATTGAATTAAAAATTGTTCATAAATATCATAGCCAGAATAAAGGTTTTGGACACCGGAGGCATTATCAGTTTTTTGATTCACGATAAAATTTACTCCGGTTCGGCAGCCCTTGATAATGTAAAATGTATTTTATTGGCGGATTTTTATGCTACAACTAAAATATCAAAGAACAAAATCAGTGTAAGTTGTGTTGCCTATAGTCAGTTAATCAACAAAAACCATGTACTCTTAGTAGTATCATTATTCATAAATAACGTCCAACAATTTGCAACGGTATGCTAAGAAATTCATCGATTTTCTTATCCTTTATTAATTTTAATGAAAAAATGATCAAAACAAGTAGTCAATACTCAGTATGGGTATTTTGTGATATCGTATAATATGTAAAGATCGGAGATCCAAAATGATAAATTAATGATAAAAATTTGATTTGAAAATGAGACCTATTACAGCAATTACGTACCCAAAAAGGCAAATGGCTCTTTTTTCAACTTAATAGGTTAAAAATTAATTTGCAAAAAAAAATAATTATTAGATCAATGTTCATAATAATTCATATTAATTATTCAGCTAGTATTGTAATATGAAATTCCCCCTAAATTCCCTCTTAAAAAACATCAAAAAAATATTTTACTTTTGAACTTTTCTTCCTACCTAGGTACTAGCACTTTTTTTTTAAAAAGTGTGTTTTTAAAGAAATTAAATTTCTTATTGAATTATCATAGATTTACTTAAAGTTATCACGTTTAATTTGAAAAAAGTAACTTATTAAATTAAGAGTTAACGAAAAGAAAAAAGTAACTAGTTAAGAACGTAATAAATATTAATTTAACATTTCAGCTTAATTTTACCTTTTGGCGAGTTAATGCCTTGCAAAGATCATTAACTTAACTATAATAATAATCACAGTATATAGAATTATAGAAAATTTAAAATATAATAATTTAAATATACTTTTAATTTATTAAATATTAGGTACATAATTTTCAATGTATTATGGACACTATGTAACACTATGCTCCAAATTATCAGGATACTATAATACATGCAGGTAACTTATTTTTAATTACAATGAACACATGCAATTTGAATTAGACCCTAAAATATTTGACTTATTCTCAAAAGTTCAATCAATTCATTATTTTTATGTCAAGTTTTTAAGTAGTTATTGAAAATAGTCTTCGGTACCCTAAATCCTTATGACTACAAGTTGTTATAAATTATTAGCAATATTAATATTTAAAATAATTTAAACATTAAGGTAACTTCAAAAATCGCTGAATAAAAATAACACTTTAATCATTTAAATTTTTACTAGTTAGGGTCTCATTTGAAGTTTTATAAACTATAATAACGGTGAAAACCTATTAGACTAATTTGCTTTTAAAAACTGGGTTACTAAATACTAAGGCACTTCTAATGTTCTTAACAGAAATTATTAATCGAACATGACCGTTTTTTTGCGGTTTTTATTAAAATGTTGGTACCTACGACAAAATTTTTGTGTTTTAAGTTTATATTTCTTGAGCACAAACTTTTGATTTAAGAATTTAAAAATTAAAAATTGTTGAAAAATAAATTAATATAGACGGATTATTGATTAATCATTTTTAAAATGTTTTCCACAATTATTATTACGTAATAAGCCATTGCCAATAACAAAATATGTACCTATATGTTGGTGTTCACATTTTTTGTTGATTTTCATATTTTTCGATATCGGTGATTACCTACCAACACTATTGTGGTACCTATTCGTTATATTTTACTAATTTATTATATTACTTGCAGAGTTATTTATAGAAACTAATTGTTTAGTTTCCTGCTAAGCGGAACAATTAAGCCTATTTTGAATCAAATTATGTAACGATTTTAAATCAATCAATACTAATCAGTAACGGTCGTGTTCAGAGTTTCCTTGTTTATTTTCATCGTACTTAAGATAATTAAAACTAAATAAAAAATAATTCGAAAACAAAACTTGAAACAAATAGTATACATATTGTTGTTTTATTGGTTCAATGTGTTTTTGATTAAAATACAAACTAATCAACAGAAATATAAAAACAATTTAATAATAAAAAATAAAATTGTGTAAATGCACACTGGTTAACGTATAGTTAACAATCAGTCCGATTATCATCAGCGTATCTTGATATGTTTAAAACGTAGCACAGGTACATAATTTATTTACACATACGATGTATATTAGTTATAATATACATATATAGGTATTTAAACATAATTATTTACAATAGAAATTGGTAATCCACGTGGTTTCTGAAACAAAAAAAAAAATCCATTATAATCTTGTTTAGTATATTAAACTCGTAATTTGTTATTAAATCGCGAACAACCCAATAGTTTTAATTTTTTCTTTAGTGTAATCAATTTTTTTTTTTTTTGCTTTTCTAGCCATTTTAGTATCCCATATAAATATTATACGAATATTTTACAAGTTTGAATCTAAATCGAAATTTTAACGTAAACATTTAAAACGTTTTTACCGAAATGCATTTCACTAGAAAGTCCTAAAAATTTAAATATGCCATAAAAATTGAAATAAGACCGTAAAAAGTTTAGAATAAACTGCCTAAAAATAAACACTGTGCAAGTATAATCCATTCAAATTACTTGTACTTCATATTAGAGGCGCATGCAAGGGGGAAGGTTGGTGGATACATACGCCAATTTTTTTTTTTTTTTTAGAATTTCCCACAAAATATCCATGTTAACATATTGAGTAAAAATAAAAATTGTATGTAAAGTAACAACAACCAATGTGTTCCAATACAATATTCACATTTACAATTCAAATCCCAAATTTGCTGTTTCTATAAGATCTTTTCACTCAGTTGAATTTCAATTGATCCTCTCTTAAAATACGTCTGATAACAAACATTTGAGCCAAAACATTTTTTTTTATAAGTGGCCAATTTTGGAAGAACGTGATTATAAAAAAATTAGTGACGCTGTTTCCTTAATTTAACTTTTACTGAGGACAAAACTTGGAAGATAGTAGGAAACTGTCCACTTCAACATAAACTGTTATATGTTTTACACAATATTTATGTCACTTCTTTTAGTTAATTTCTGCGCATGTCACTACTATCTGCAGCCACAGGTACCCGCAAAATAAGTATGTGAAAATACCAAATGCCTCTGCTACAAAAATGTGTGCTTGCTTATAATATATAAGCACGACAATCCAGGAAAAAATACGAAAAACCGAATAAATCTATAGCGATTATCACACCCCCTTACTAGCACCAACCCCGTGCTACTACCCTTCGGTGGCCTGTGCAAACAATTATAGCGATGTGACCTCACCTGTGGTCTGGTATCGGCGCGGTCATAATTACCAGTCACCACCGAACCACTTGGCCCACTTGGGCTCGTGGTAGATGTGCTTGATCTTGTACACCGGGTACGGCCTGTCCACGGGCACCGGGACCTTTTTCTCGATGTGCACTGGGTAGGGTTTGTCCACCGGGTACGGCACCGGTTTCTCGACCGGGTACGCCACCGTCTTGATGACGGGCACCGGGTAAGGGACTCTCACGGCGACCGGCACCGGTTGCGGTACGCCGACCGCGACTGTTCTGTACACTGGCACGGGTATGGCGCGGTTGATCTCCACGTGTTGCGAAATCACTTGTTCGGGTCCGTAAGCCGGCGCGTAAGCCGGTCCGTATCTGGAGAAACAAAATGCGTATTACGATCGATCGAACGAATTCAATTTGAAACGTTATTACACATTGCTGAATCTATTACCAATTTGTTATTGTCACAAAAACGTTGTGGTCGGTATAAGTAATGACTATATTACATTAAACTATCGGGAGTCGTGTGTCCTCTACGTGTCATTTATAATTTATAAGACGGTTTTCATCTTCAAATTCACGACAAATTTTAGACAGAAAAAATGGACGTACGGCGTTAAATGGCCGCGGGTCGAGTATATCTCGCATTTTTTTCCCCACTATTGTCTTGGACAGATTTATTACATAGTAGGTCCATCGGCGAGCCGACGTTTTCACGCGACTATTATTTGTCATAGATTGGTTGTAACAGAATCGATTACGGAGTATTACCGTGACGTCGTCGAGCAGTTCGCGTCTGGTTGACAAATTCAGAGTATACATTACAATATAATACGCGGTATTCGAGAGCCCGTTTGATTTCAATGGCTCGCAGAACGTGAATCGAACGAGATTGGAGTTAATTAAATTATATTTTAGGTTATAAACAAACAGCGCGGGTCTCAGTGGACGATACTTTGCGGTGATCGAACGGTCAAGCGTGGGTGAACTTAAAATAAAAGCGAGACTTTAGTCCAACCGAAGTTCAGTGGATGACATCAATTATTGTTTCCCCGAATTTTGTCGTCATCTCACGGGTATCTCACTGCGATTTATGGGTCGGCACGATTTTATCCGTCAAACACGGTGACGGCGTAAAATCATCGACGCGCGCGTGGTTTCGATATTAACAGTAAATAGTGCGAACGTTACATTATTACCTCGATCGGCTTTCTACAAGATCAGACGACCCCACTGAACGTGACGTCGGTACGCTGCACATTACTTACGTAAGACTATCGTGTTTATTTTCTCTAATTCCGCCGTTTTGTACAGGTACATATACCTATGTACGTGTAAATTTTTTTCCACAGTCTTTGCGCGCGTATAAAACATTAATTGGCGATTATTCACAGTCACACGTTTAACTGCGTAAACATACAAACTCGCGTTTTCGCGGTACTCTATCGATAATAACCAGCTAAACGTTCGAGCGACACCGGCCGAACTACTCTGGAGGCATTGCGAACAGAGTCGGCGACTTTTAAGTCGAGAACTCTCATCCCCCAATCACTCGTCCCCGTCGCATCATTGTTGTAACACTTACGCAGGATAAGCGGCCGGCTGGTACCCGATGGCGGAGGGCGCGGCAGCGAAGCCGACGGGAGCGGCGGCAGCGTAAGCTGTCGGTGCCGCGTAAGCGGTTGCCGGGGCGGCGGCGGCGTAAGCGGTTGCCGGGACGGCGGCGGCGTAAGCCGGTGCCGGTCCGTAAGCGGCCGCCGGTGGCGGCGCGTAGGCCTCGGCGGACGGTGCGTACGCCTCGGCGGCACCGCCGGTGGACGGTTCGTACGACTCTTCGGCACCGTAGTCTTCGGTGACATCGCGTTTCAGTGGCAGATGATCCTCTTCCGCATTTTGATCCCGCTGTTGCGCTTTCTGCGTGTCTGGCGATTCGTCCGCGCACGCGACCAGTGCCGCAAAACCCAACAAACCGATCAACACCTGAGAGAGAAACAACAGAGAAAACAACACGCGTTAGTTAAACGAACATAGTCGTCAACAGCATCGATTTACAATTATGATTTACAAAATCAATCCGCACTCTTATAACCGTTTACCCAGTGTAGAGGCGGCAGTTGAAAGGTTGTTGAAATATCGATCAAAAGAACCCGTGAGTTTTCAAAAGCCGAAAACGTTCGATGTAAAAATGGATTGTATACTCTGTACAACTATGACTGCGCATATTCGATTCAACAACGGAAACTTGAATTTAGAGCCCGTGCGCGTTAAACGAATTGTTTTTAAACGAAAACACGCATATCATCTTCGACGCAGTTTATGAAAACCGTTTTACACGGTTTTTTTGAATGAAATAATTATATAACTACATTGATAGTAGAAGTTGACGCGGTGTTAAAAGAACGTGTTCGGATTTAGAAAGCAGTACTTTTACAGCGTTGTTTCCGATGTATAGTGTATAATGTATATCTTGTAATAAAACAAAAAAAAAATGAGAGGATTCTGCGAGCCCTTACGACGAGACCGTAGATTCCTAAAATACAAAATCAAGCTCACACGACGTAAAACAAAAACCCCCAACGACTCACGTGTGTTTTCATTATGGCCGCTTCGAACTCGGACGCCGCGGTGTGTACGAGAGTGTTATCGCAGTGGTGCGCTCGAACCGTGCCCCTGGATCAGTGGCGCGTGTTTTCGATCTGTTTCGTTTTTATCGCTACTTGCGTGATCCGTCCGATCCGTGGCGAGCGCTGCCGTTGACTGACGGTTTTCACGGAGACCGGACCGATTTTATACGGGTGCCGGCTCGCGTTTTTCTGGAAGACTTTCACCGGAGGGCGGCGCGCGTACCCGTCGTCCGCAAACCGGTCGGCGGCCGGGACGTCGCACGGCGGCCGTCCCTTGTCCGCGCGCGGCGCGGTGACGTAACCCAACCGGTCATCGTCGCGCGAACCATACGTAGCGAGAAATCGTCGAAAATACTGCAAACAGAGTCGTGCTCAACAGTAAGACACGGGAATAGACAAGCGACGAGGAACAAAAAAATTGTAAAAAAAAAGGGATGGTTCTCTGGCGAGTTGTACCTGTATACATAGGTACTGCGTTCCAAGAGAGAACGATCAATCCACGGAAATTTTCCGCCTTATCCGTTAAAAGAATCAATTTGTTCTTGGGCGACTACGTTTTTGTATAACGCTTGGAGAAGGAAATTGAAGTCGAACATTGCCGAGGCCGTGAGTCGAGACGCATAAAAACTGATTATTCTCTCGTGGAATGGAGTATAGTATTAAGTACTTATGTTAAATGTCTGCTGCAAACAAAATGCGGATATCACTGGTCCGAGCGAGCACAGATAGTCGAACTCAACGGGTTATAAGCGACTTTTTTTCAAACTTTTATAGGAATCAGACGTGTTTTAAATTTAGCCGAGTCAACACGCGTGCGATGTTCGAGTAATTGATTGCTAGTCCTGACGACGTGAGAAAATTTCGTTCGTAGCGTTTTTGACATTTTTTTTTTTTTTTCTTCTATTACACGAATAATAGTGAAAATTTATAAAAGAATGTCGAATAAAGTCCAGCCAAACGCGCCTAAACATTCTTCCCTGTCATCGTCGGAGCACTTTTCCATTCTGAAAATCGTTAACGGAGACGAGAAAATTTCTAAAACGGTTGAAAATTTTTTTGTTTTTCGGACAAAGCAAAAAACTTCAATCGACGTGCCATTTAATTGGTACCCTTGTCTCATAATTTTCGTGGTGCGATATAATTAACCACCCTTTCTACCCAAAAAAACTATTCCTGAAAAAGGAAAATCGTTGTCGTAAAAACAATTCGTATTCTTCCCTCCGCTCAGAAACTGAAACACGCAAAACGCAATCAAATTTCATTCTGCAGAACACAGTGGCGTATATATATAGAAGGAGACCGTATTATAGAAAAATATGTTTTAAAACGTATATGATCAAGGGTCAGGGGCATAATAGTATACAGACAAAATACAAAAATAACAAAAAATAATAGAGAACAATAAGTGTAAATACATGCTAATTATACAACTTATTAACTATAGTAGAAATTGAGTGAAAAAAAATATCTTTATCTGTTATATTATCAATATTACGACAGGCGCGATAAATGTGTAACCATAATTTGTATAGTATAATATAATTATTATAAGGAAATCTTGATAATTCTAAAAATCAATATTATATGATGGATGGGTAATTCTATACCATAACCAAAATATACTTAATGTAAAAAAAAACTAAAGTAGATGTTTAGCGAATTTAAATTTAGGTTTGTGAAAAATTACGAAAGTTACACACCCAAAACAGAATTAATTTAATAGAAATACACATTACATTTTTTTTTTTTTTTTTTACTGATCCAGATTTGTTTTAATTCATGTGTTATTTCTTATGACTTATTATTTTATAATTTACAATTAAATCAGTATATTTATAAATCCATTAAAAGCTGTATGGTTATTTCAAAACTCGAATTATTTCTTAAAAATATAATACTATTATTGAGCAACCTACGTTAAAATAACATTCATGTAACATTCTTAATTAAATTTTATTTAATTCATAAATACATCCTTAAAATTGATCGAATTGGGGTTTTTCAAACAAAGCTTTTAAGGTACCATGAGCTTTAGGTACCTTAGCTAAACTACCGTTGTGTCCATAAAAGATTATGTTACTTAGTATTTTTATTAATGGATTATACACTTACTCCGAAATTTAATAAATCGCTTATACATTATAGGAATGGACTTTTTTCAAAACTTAAAATATTTGAAAATGAAATAATGTCATGCACACAAATTCTAATAGTTTGTTAGAAATTAATTTTCTTTAGTCCATGTTAAAAAAATTCCATTTTGTGTCCAAATAAGATGTAAACAATCCAATCAAAGACGTTCTTGTATTTAAATTACGATTATAAAACTAAAAGTCACACTTTACGTTTGAAATCGACACAATTCATTTGCTATGTATTGCCTATTTTAAACCCAAGTCAAATGATTTTTATTAACAAACAGATTAGTCTTTGACAAAGATTTTTTGTTCCATCGCTTCCAAAACTACGTGTTAATAGTGTTCAATGTTACTTTGGCTTACTATAAGCTTTTTTAACTGTACCTAACCTGATTTTAAACGATTTTCCCCGTAAAATCTACGTGTACATAGTTATAAAATGTTCACTTCATGACAAAGTTAACTGACAAAAAATATATTGTGTCACTTAAACAAGAGTTAGCATCTGTTTTGGGGAGACAATTTATACACCGCAATGCACAACTGTATATTATCATGTTAGAATCTAAAACAAAAATATGTAACAGTAATAAATTAGAAATTGTATAAACGGTTCACGTTAAAATTTCAAATTTATATGTGAACCAGGAACCTGTTGCAAATTTTCAATTAATCTCTTTTTTTATTTTGTCGTTACTTGTTACGTAACAGAGTGTAAAATCTAATAAAACAAATCGTAAAGTTTTTATGTCCCACTTAGCACCGTTATCCATTCATATATTTTTTACAATTATTAATAATGATAATATGTTTCAACCATAACTATGGATTATATGTATGCAAATATTTTTTCTGTTCGTATGCTAAAAAATTCCGCAAGTTTGAAAAAATTTAACTTACAGCAAATAACATGAAGTTTTTGTTAAGTCGTATAGGTAAACATTTGTTTTAAAGTTTTTTGCATATAAAAATCACATAGATTATGAAACGGTGTAAACTGTTTTGTTGAAATTATAACTTGTACCTACACCTCAAATGAGTAAAAACCAGCCATGTTTTCTTGCCAAATCAGCTTTCTATCAATGATATCATGTACCTACTAAAAACGTGCCACCGCATATGGAATAAGTACATCACTATGAATAACGTGGTATTCATTACAATACGATTGCGCAGTCCTAGATATTACCTAAAATTGGTATATTGTATAACATTCCATTATTAAAAGTGTATAATATACAAATCTAAATCTTAAGACGCGGATTAATGAATGGCATTCCTACATAACATGAACAATAATTTACAGTTAATGAAAAATTATGCTTTATTTGCTTGTCCCTCGAGTAGGTATAGTGCTCTTTATGGCAAACTGGTTACGCGAGCGGTAGACGAGAACAGGAAACATTCATTCGTTTTTTTTACAAACGGCAAACTCTAATAACTTTATAGGGCAAATAATAATAATAAAAGAAACAACAAAAAAGTGAGACCAATAAACGGTCGGTCGAACTGGTTTTCGCCAAAATCGGTAGAAGTGCATATTATTCTGAAAACAGCGTATTCTCATTCGTACCTATACCTATCTATATACATAACATTATACGGCGGGCAAACACTAATAATATTGTTGGATGCGATGATATTTTTTAATTCACGCGATTTCCGTATGTCATCACTAGCTTTCTACAATGATATTTTATCGAATCTGTTACGCGTACCTATACGGCATTATCGAAAAAGATGCCACATAATCTAAGGATCAGGAAAGTCGAAAACAATCGATGTCGTTCAAGCCGATTTAGTTGTTTATTGAATTTGATGGGGACTAGTTTGAATAATATAATTTAAATTGCACCCGAGAATAATAATGACAAATTAGTTGTTATCAATAATTAAAGTCCGTCACAATTTTAAGCATTCCATCAATCATAACTATACCTACATAAATAGGTACTTACTAACTAATATTAACTATCCTAAATCTCAATTTTAAAGAATATCGCTATAGCTTCACCTTAAGTGATAAAATAATGATTATAGTTTTTAAACAAACTACGTATTGAAGAGAATTTATAATTTAATTGCTGTATTATTGGACTAAGTTTATATTCAAGTTTGTTCTTCAGATAAAAACTTGATTTTTATAGTTATACGTAATATTTTATTTAATGTAAAATGGTATTAATATTACTGGTACGTCTTTAAAAATATGAATTAAATACATTTCTTTATAGATACCGATAGTTCTATGGTTACCTACTGTTCTATAAGACGTTGATTATGAATGTGTGTTACCTATCTTATGATTTATGACTTACAGCTTGAAATCTTTGCACATCTGCAAGTATCAAGGTTCTTAATATATCTATATAAATCACAATGCACTATTTATATTGTAAAAATCTCATTTATTTATTACAAGCATATTTGTATTTTTTATACTTATGCCTTATACGGTTATATTTATTGGTTATTTTAGATTTTTGGCGTAACGAGGAATGTTTTGATTTTACAATGATGGTTTTTTTTTTAACATTTTTGGATAGTAGAATATTTCTAACAGACCTTAACAAATAACAACATAGTATACAATAAGAATAACTTTTATTGTAACTGTAAACAGTTTTTGTTGCGAAAATTTTGTTAAATTTGAAAATTATAATCTAAAACGAAAATGACGCATTTCTTAAAAGAGCTTTAAATGACTATTAATTTTCACACATCATTGAATGCATTAATGTAAATGCATTGTATTGTATTGTGTTTTATTGCATTGTATGTGCGATTTCAATAGCTATTTAAAGTTTTTCAGCAAATGACGTAACTTAGACATTTTTAATTTGTTTATTTTTGAAAATGTCGTTTCATAAAACTTGTAATATTCTATGATGATAAAGTTCTATAAAATAATTTTTCACGATCAATTTTTTTTTTTTTTATATATTTCTTGGTTTTATCATCGGATGTTGTTCAGTGTTTTGACACATGAAAGTTCATGGCTGAATGCCGGTTATCTTGTACTCAAATTTAATTACCTGACAAATATTTGTTTCTTATTGAATAAGGTTGTCAAATTTATTTTTTGAGTATAAGTGCGAGTAAGTATTACATGACATTTTTCAACTATTTAATAATATTCACTAGACTTATATAATAGATGGCCATGCTTAAAACTGTGCATGCCAGTAAAGCTACTATCAAGTCATTAATAATGTTAAATGTATAGACGGAACACGTGTGTTTTAGGTATTTTTGAGAAAACTGTAAATCTGATAAAACTGTATAATATACTCTCTCTCAAATTTATATAATTTACGGACAACAGTGAAATTGTTGTTTTTACAAAATTAACATTCACTTTGTAAAAAGTAATATAATTTTCAAAATATTTACAACTTGCATTTTAGGTCACCAACATTAAATTTTCCAAAATTAAATTAAATTTTGTATTTATTTTCAATATGTTAGAGTTAAATAAAAATTCATTTGATAAATAAAATAATCATGCCACAATTAGTATGCTTCAAATACTTAGAAACTACTCCAAAAATACTACTTAGACAATTTTCAAATCTGTTTAAATAAGTAGGAAAAATTCAACCATTACCGTGTTAAATCACATCTCTGATATTTATCAATTTTAAGTATAATCTAATTTTAAATATACCACTTTCCGGAGCGACAAACATTTTGGTATTTTTGATTATACCTATATTATATTCAAAGAAATGGGTGATGTAAATAAATTTTAATTACATTCAATAAAACAGTTTCATCAAAATAATTTTTATACTATAAATCTATATAGCATTCAGAAAACGCCTTGAAAGTATAAGTTTAGTTGTTTATTTTCCAAATGAAACTAAACAATTTTTCTGCAACACGCCAGTATATTATGCGCATAGCAACGTCAGTTCTAACTCTTTATATCACGTTTATAGCCAAAATATTATAGACAATAATAGTCTGCAGATACTCAGATAACGGAAAATATATGTGGTGATGTCCATTACATTTCGGCACATCTGGACATAAATTTATAAAATTTTTGATTTAAAATGTTTCCGTATTATCGACACGTCTTTTAAGGATCATAAGAAAATTATTTGTTTTGCATTTAAATCTGTAGGTAATATATGCTTCGGTGCCTGACACACGAAAACAAATTAATGGGAACACCACTGAATACTATTAAATTTATCATCGGGTTATAACGGTTCAACAATAAAATTTAAAACATTCTTTATTTATGCTCGATGTAAGCACCTAAGGGAGAATTAATTATTTCTGCAAAATCCACGTACCTACACTACTACGTACTGTTATATGTACGACGTACATATAACAGTCGCTGAGAATCACGCGGAGAAATTCATTTCTTACGAAATATTTTAACAAATGTCACAAAATGTATAAAACTTATTTTCATACCCACAGTAACCGGATTTGCCATACCGTTTATGTCTGGCAATAAATTGTGTTATACGGCGGGATAAAATGTAAACATTCAGCACATAATATCGGCGCGCGCGGCCGGGTTTTAATGTATTCCACATTGTTTTACAATTTCCGGTGTCCTCTGTTGTGTAATAATATTATTATTACTCGTATTATTATTATTATTACTGAAATCAGAATGCGGTTGTGTTAAACGTTCGTATTTGGAATTATCTAATATTTTATTTTATATATTCGAACAGATCAAACTCGTAACGGAAGTAAAAAAAAAAAAAAAAAGAAATAAAAAGGAATAATATCAATAATAATTCTTGTAAATTAAAGCGGAATTAAACAGATTTGAGAAAAATTACACCGTACAGAATTCGCTAAGTGTGCAAGTGTGTTGAAACGTGATTCTCGGTTTGTAAGAAAAATTCAAAATCACGAGTTTTTCAATCGTTGTGATGTTTATTCTGTCGAACACGAAAATATACCGTTTAGTTATACAACAGCACAAATAACTCGATTTGAAAACGAAAAAGTAGTATTATAAGGTTTGAAACTTTATCAACTTCTCGGTAGAAGTAAAAAATATGAATTCATCACAAGTGTGTTCATCTAGTTCATCTATCTATATTCATATCATGCATCTAGTTTTAACGACTTTAACATAAGAAGGTGGAGATAACGCGTGAAAACGTTAGGTAAGTTCTTTTTATGACAATCTGCATAAAAACATTTTAATTTAGTAAAACAAAAAAACATCGTTATAAAATTGTATTTTTTTTTTTTTTTTTGTAACTTTCCTGTGTGGTACCTAACCATCGTAGTATATGTACAATTGTTGTGATACTTAAGAAATGTTGTTGGTTACTTTAAATTAGGATCGATTCATATACGGAAAAATTGTTTTAAAGTATTTGTATAAAGCAACATTTTTGAGAACATTTTGGTACAACATTATTATGTTTACTTTTTGGTAGAAATAAAGCGTTTACTTTATGATAAGTCTCTCGATAATAATTACGTAAGTGTTTTGATTTGATCACGAAGCGTTTATGAAAATCGCATCGTTCTAAAAACGTATTTGAAATATTTCGGTTTTGAACTAAGACTAAGGTGAATACACACATATAAGACGTGGTGAACTTATAAAAAAAAATTAACATTTTTTTTTAATGGTTTCAACATTATGCTACAGTAATATCAGAAAATATATCAAATTTACCTATACCACGTACATGTTTGTTACAACCTACATACTATGAAAGCAATTAACAGTTAAGTAATTAAAAAAAAAAACTACACAGCCATGTTGCATATTGAAAGGTATTTTGTTAGGTAGGTATAATATCACCATGGAGGAACATAAAGCGCGAGGACAGACCGTTGTTGGAAATGTAAACAATTTGGTTTCGAAACGATCGTTGAATAT
>CM029362.1:13211551-13242175 GCA_017140985.1 Hormaphis cornu
ATAAAGTTTTCTTCGTGTAGTGCAATTTCTTGCCACTGAAGTTGAATGTAATTTGCAACCTAAATTAAAATATAAACGCATTTAAAAATATGTAACGAAAAAACAATATTTAACACATAATGTTGTTAACACAAGTTTTAAAACAGAAATACTGTTATACAAACGTATTTGAACCCAAATAATATTATGAGCAACTTGTTGTGTGTGCTAAAATTTCAAATAATTGTTATAAACAAAATGTTAGATATGAAATTAAAAAAAAAAAAAAAAACAATGAAAACTTTAAAATTGTAAAAATAATTTTATATTTATCAACTCCAACCTTCATATTTTATTGTTATTATTAATTTTGAATGATTTAATAAGAATTCAAAATAAATATTTGTAAAATAATAAAGCTGCAGAAGGAATAAAATCAGGCGCGTCTCCAGAATCTAATTTTCAACAATGGTTTGGCCAATTTTTCCCAGAAAATATTATATAATATACTCTGACCGTCTAATAGTTTTTAATACTTATACTCTATGTATTAAACACCCACGTGAACTCCTCACCCACAACTATTTCTTTTAAGCTAAATGATTACAAATTAGGTAGTTCATAAATGTATCTCATTGTATAAAAAAACAAAGAAAAATATTATGCTATGCTGGGAAAATTACTTAGCTTGCTCCGATTTTCAGTTATTTTTTTTTAAATGAAAGTGTTCTGTCACATGAATTCGGAAAAGTTATTGGTGAAGGTCGGATCATTTTTTTCTCTCCTAGAAGTTTTATCATTTAATATATAGGTACGAGTCTACAAAAATTCACAGACTTTTATACTACACAGTATAAAAGTCTGTGAAAAAACTACAGTCAGATTTTTGTTTTAGTAATTCGAACGAAGACATAAAACATATATTTACCAATATATAACCACAAAGTGACAACGACCACCATGCTGACCATTTGAGTACATTGACGTCTGAGTAAGCTATTTTGAAATCTGCCCATAACTTTTGTACAACTTCGGGAGATTTCATTTTTATAAATTTTGTCTGTGTGTAAATACAAGTATTTATATTTTATAGTTACAATATTTTATAAGTTCGTAAGATGTTTTACTCCACATACGTCTAAAACTGTTTGGTTTATATCCCCATAAATCGTCTCGAAATATTTTGCTCGATCGTCTTTATTGTGATCACCTGCGACGTTCATGACGGGATCTTTTTCTTTATAGAAGTACAAACTAAATGCGGATGTCGGTATGATGAATGACCAAATCGTAGTCAAAACCATACCTAAAAGTGAAAATGATATAATTATCATTTGTTTAAGTAGACATTTGAGAGATAGATTAAAGCCAAAATTTATTTAGGCAAATACCTAATTAATTATTTAAATAATATATTTTGTGTTTCACATCATAAGTAAGTACTGACAACTGCAGAAAAGTTTTGACTAATAGGTTCATGACAATAGTCGTAACTTACCAAATACACTTAAGTAAAGTAAGTATGCATATGTGTTGGGATCCGGGTAAAACGAAATAAGAATTTGCGCAAGTAAACCACAACTAAACTTTCCGATCAAAACAAACGTGCTAACTCTACTCGTTGCGATTCGATATTCATCTTTGTTCGTAATGTTAGCATACATATAGGTGTAATATGCAACATCAGCTGCTCGAAAGAGCGTTTTAAATATTTGAGATATCTGTAAGGTTAAATATATTTTTATTAAAAGTATAAAAATATTTTTTGAGCATACCAAAGTTACGTGCTGGGTAAAATAAAAAATGTATAAAAATAATAATAAATAGGTATTATAAAAAACCTTAAAATACTGATGCGTACTTTCAATAAGGTCATGCTCGGAGCTCCTAACATTAGACTGTAAGCCACGATACCAGCAAATCCGTTCATGATCATAATCGGCTTGTATCGTAGATAATCGGTAACTAGGAATATGATAACCACAAACAATACACTGCAATAACTACCAATAGGATACATGTCTCTGATCTAAATTAAAAATAATATTTATACACGTCTCTTCAAATAATCACAATTCACATTAGTTAATAATTAGTGCAGACAGAAAATAATTTTGATCGTTGAATCAATGTAAATTTTATTCGAACGTTAATTTACGAAACGTTAATAACGAAAATTTCTAAAATAAATCTTTAAACTGGTAATTTTTTTCTAAAATTGATGTATTGTAGACAATTTCTGGAAAAGTATTGAAATTTTAAAAGCGTGGTAACCATTGCTAAGTTGCTCTATTCTTAATGTATATTCATTTTATAGATTGAAAACTCGATTGCGCTCTAAGATAGGCCTGCAAGACAGGCTTTGTGGTTTGGCTTTACTGAATTTCCATCGTGAAAATAATAATGTTAATCATGTTTGTAACTAAGAATATAAAATTAATACACAATATTATGTTATACTCAATGTACACAAGTAAAATTGTTATTTTAATTTTATACTTATTGACTACTGTGCATGTACACAATTTATTATTACCCTAATCTCTAAAATTGACAAAAGTTTTGATTAGGGAATAAAAAAAAAAAACTCATATACCAGCATTTGTGTGTTTTGAGACAATTTCATTAAGAATATTAGATTGTGTAGCTACCACCTACTTTATAATAGTATAGTATACAAAATAATTGAACATTTCATAATCATCAACCATTCTGAAAAATGTTAATCACCCACCCCCCCCCTCCCAAATAGGTAGGCACCAAGATAAGTGACTGAACTGATACTTAGAAAGTGTTTTGAACTCAAGACAGTTAACTTGAAAATGTTAAACCCAAACCCAATTCTAATTGAAACGCATTTGTTCAAAATTTAAAAAATGTCCAGTCTACTTATAGTAAGTAATGCCATATCGCCTACATACAGATGTAACCCAATAAAACATAATAATATACATTTGTTTTTACTGTAAATTAACATACTGTTAGAATTGAGTAATTTTGTGGAAGCAATGATAGATACTGAATAACAAATGGGTCTATTGGTCGAAACTCTCGTAGTACAGCGTAAACGGACACATAAAAGCACACTTTTTTCCATTGTTCCATATTTTAATGTTCTGAAATCAATCCATTAAACAAATTTATAGTTAAAATATTGTACACAACTTTAAGAATTAGCTATAATAAATATTTATAAGACGTAAAAAAATGTAGTAATTGTTTCTTTTACTAATATTTCTTACACGTGACCATATTTTGTAGCATAAAAGTGGTTGAAACGAATTGGTATAATAAACCCAAACAAATTCATTCCAAATAACACAATAAATTATTAGTCTATACATAATTCATACATAATGATTTATTTCAAGTGTAATTATGCACATTTTTTTCTGTTTTTTAAACAGTATTTAGTATTTTCTGTCGTTTAAAATCCCTGAATAATTAATTTTTTGAATGGATAAAAATATAAAAGTATATTTCTACAAACAAAATCGAATACTTTTTGTTTTTTATATAATCTAGTAGGTATCCTTTATATTGTTTTTGATTTCATATTCTAACGCAGAACGTGTTTATTTGTATTATAACTTAAAAACATTTCCATTTTAAAGAGCAAAACGAAAAAATTTGAAATAGAAGATTCACCACTTTTTCCTGCACTATTCTTATTTTCTGTACATCAAACTAGTAAAGATTATTTTAAAACATTGAAAATAAAGGTTGGTATAGCAAAAAAAAAAAAAACTTTATTTTAAAATCATTACACCAAATGTAAGATTATAATTTTTTTGTGATTTTATAGAACAAGTGTAATTATAATTATTGACCGAGAACATTTGTGTTGTAGGAATGTTAACACAATGTATATATTATCGGAGACTATAAAGATGTTTATTATTTTCTCGGTGCATTGTTCAAAAGAATTCTATCATCTATTTTAAAAAATCACGTTTAAGCGATTTAGATACGAAAAAACAATGTTTGATAGGTACGTTACAATGTTTCATAGTAAAAGTGTGTTGATATTATAAATTCATTTCGTATGTTTGAAGTTTTGCGATCTTAAAGATTTATGTCGATTAATACTACGAAGCAAAAAATTATTTCGAAATACTTTTGAGTTAATATAGTCGTCATAAATCTAAAATGGATTCGAGTGTATAAGTGACAAGAAACCTACTTTGAAAATAAATGCGCGTAACAGTTAAAAAAAAAAAAATTCAACAAAATGTTATACCTATCATTAAAATATGCAGATTCAACAAAACGTTATCAAAACATTAAAAAGCTAATTAAAAGCTTAGACTATTTAGTCAATACATATGCACATAAAAAAACGATGGTAATGTGACATGATAATGAGAGTGTATTTACCGTTTTACTTCACCCGTGACCTTTATTCCTTTCTCCTCCGTCTCCTCCGTCGGTTAATCGCTGTTTAATCAAACGTTGATGTCATGCTTTTAAAAAATCACATCATGCCTAAAATATAATTATTATAGTTGTATTTTTACGTTAACAAAACATCTGAAAATACATACAAATTACTAACACGGTTAAAATATCACTACTATATTGTGTCCACACACGCACATTACCTATAGAACCGCATTAGGTACCCTTGAGCGACGAAATTCAACACAAATCGTTACAAAGAAGTAGATAGTTGGTATTTAGTATTTGACCGAATAACCCACGAACGTTTTCAAATACTCTATTGAAGAACTCGACTCGTGATTAAAATATAACTACGCTATTTCTGCATACAAAACAATTTTGGCCCGAAACTGTTGTCAATGGGTCTTAGATTCTGAGCGCAGTTAAATATTATGATGTTTTTTTTGTCATCTTTACGTTCTAAGCGCAGTGAAGAATGTATTGCTTTTTTTTCAAAATTGAAAAAGTTACAGTCATGAAACTAAGGAGAAACATGTGCAAACTATGGCAATCGTGTTATTGACGTATCGATTTAGTTTTATAACATCCAAAATAATGATCGGAACAAATTAAAACGTTTACACGATATTTAAATGGGTACGATACAGATATCATGTTTATAGCTTCAAGTGATTTTGAAAATTTTTGAGCTAAGTATAGAACTTTGAAATTCTTGAAGAACGTAGGTACCAGGACGTGTACTAGACGACAATTTCTAAACCCACCCAAAGCGTATAATCACTACTCCGTCAAACTACCCACGCGACGATTCCGGTTTTTCTTTTTTAGTAATTCAAAAATATTTTCGCACGCCTACCCCTTCAAAATCAGTTGTACCCTTAATGATCACAGGCACACCAAAACAAAGTTTATTTTCTACTTAACTGTACCCGTTTTCAATTTTTTTTTCCCCCCCGAGTCACTGACCATATTATAGTGTAGTGTAATTTAAATTTTTTTAACTACTTCTAACTCGCATACGAGCAGAACAAATTTATAAGTCGAATTAATTATTTACTGCAGTTACAAACATCACGGCTAAACTTACGATCGTGACTTTTAATCACCCAGTTTTTCATTTACTGGACAAAAACATCAGACAAAAGTGGTAAAATTTATTAAATTAGTTCAAAAATCAAAGTTTTTCAAAGGATATATTTACGCGACTATAATGCGTTAGTTCTCGTGAAAATATATTTGTAAACTATAATATTTTATGAATGCTCCGAAATGAATTTTCGATTTAACGACCTATGCGTTATAATGTAATATACGTTCAGTTATACTTAATTTCATAATTGGTTATGACAGAAAATAATTACTGCTCAACGCGCTATTAAATTATATTTCGCCTGATACGATTTTTTTTTTTACACGTAGACATTATAGTATGTTATCGATTAAAAAAGCTAGCCTATTTCAGATCCCAGTACTATAATATCATAATTCATACAACCGTATATTTAAGTAAATATTTTATTAAAACGGCATTAAAGTTGCAGCTTAAACAAAAAGCCTAAAGGTTTTACGAAACAATAACTGCAAAAACTGCAGAAAAACTCTAAAATTTCAAAGCTCAGGAAATCTTTCGAAAATCGTCCGAATCAGTGTTGAATTCACGTGCGTTTAACTCGTGTACTAATGTTTTGTAAAAATTTTAGGTCGCACTTTTGAAAATTTTTACTTTTCCTATTTTTTTAATTTATTTATTTCCGTTCTTGTGTCGTGGTCTACTCATAATTGTAAATAATTCTCTATAATTGTACGAAATAAACGAATGGAACAATTTTTAGTAGGTTGACGAGTGAGAAACTTGTTTGAGTAGACATACTTTTATGAAGTTCTAAACTATTTATAGGTTTTTATAAGTTCTAATAATTCCAGTAACGTGAAAAAATGTCAAGAGGAGTTAATTCAAATCACGTTTGTTTTCTATAGTTTTAAAAATCAAAATTATATCTATTCGAAGAATATATTTAAAAATTAGTGGAAAAAGTACATAGTACACAATCAGAAACGTAAAATCCTAACGATGTTAAGTCATAAGTGATTAGTTAACACATTTTAGATATTGTTAAATGTTAACGATTTTGATTACTATACTAATTAAACAGTTATAGGTTACGTTATTTTAAATTATAATTCTCTAATTTGTTTATTTTTCCAATATTAATTTTGTGGACACTATTAAACAAGAAATATAAAGCAACGTACGTTATCGTGAATTATAACGAGAATTTAGAAGTATTATATGAACTAGCCTAAGCCTAAAAAGAACCTAAAATATTCAGAATTCAGAATAAAAACGATTTTATGCGTGAAATTGGAAACACTGTGCATTTCTATACATCCTATTTTGTACTCGTTACTACGTTTACTTTACGAATAATTTGGAGAATTGTATTTACGCAGGATTTTTACACCTTTCCACAGAAAATTAATTTAATAACAATTTAAGAACACGTTGAATACGTTCTAAAAAACAGCGATGATTATTTGAACAGATGAGCAGAGTTATAATGAAGTAAAAACGCTCAAGTAGTGAAGGTTTCAAAAAAAAAAAAAAAACACTATTTAACACATTTAGATATTATGTTCGTGTTATTGATTTGTCGATAATTAATTTCGATACATTTTCAAAATATACTTCCCCTGCTATTGCTAGATACGGTGTAACGTCGTATTATTCTAAATTTTAAAAATTTACACGCGCTCGTAACTATTTCCACTATGGATCGTCGAAACGCCTGTGTGCTCTTAAAATGATTTTTTTTTTCACATTTTTACACTATCTAACCGAAACTATTATGTAAAAAAAAAAAAAAATGTGTATCCATTTTATCTAACTATTACGCTGTCCTCTCGATTTTCTACACCGCGAGAACCGTTCGACCACGTCGTTATGCAGGGTTCAATGATTTTTCTACATAGTTTATTATAATTTATAAGCCTTTTTTAGTAATCAGTCCGACTTTTGAGAATATACATGCCAGCGTTACGACACAAACGTCGGACTTTGTGTGAACGATTTCCGTGTGCACCCAAGTGTTGCGAAAACGATTTTTTGAGTTTCTCCAAAAAACTACCACAAAAAGTTTCGCCCCCCGGGGGGCACGTTGTCGTAACAGCGTTTCGGAAATCAATTAATTAAATTATTTAACAATAACCTATCGTATAATTGAGCGAGTATTAATCCGTGTCGTGTGTATCTTTTACACGGTTATTGACGGCAAAACGAACGTACCTTGGAAGGTCGAAGCAAAACGCCGTCGTCCAGGGACCGGCGTCACATAATAATTAATACTCGCAGACGTCGACGACGTGGATCTGCCGCAGCACAGTACCACCCCCGCACACAACAATATATGTTATATTTCAAAAGGAAAAAAAAAATAGTAACGTCACGAATCGTATTGTTGGAGAAAACGGTGGAATATTTTTTGTTAATTTTATACTATGTTAACGTCGCGTTTTCACAACAACAATAATAATAACGAGATACTACACGTTATCGTCGTCTCCGCGCGGACAGGCAAAAACTGCGGCGGCGGCGGCGGCGGGTAGGCATCGTCGCGCGATCGACGTTTTCTTCGTCGATTTAATTTACCGCCTAATTATTATTGTTATTAAACGTCGTAATAATAACGACGTGCGCGTACGATAAGCCGATCGCGGCGAAATTTTATTAAATTTACGATATAATACCTGCGCGTAATAATAGGTAATTTGTCTAAAATATATATAGACGTTACAATAAACGGCATTAATGACCGCGAGTTGAAAAGCTAAGCGCTAAATATAGAGACGAAGAATACCTGCCGCCCGAGTGTGGTGTACACACTCGTGTAATAATCCGCTCGTCGTCGGCCGTGTCGAAACCGGGACATATAATACGTTTATTATTTACACATAACAACATTATCGTCGTTATTATTTTCCACATTTAACCCGTCGATAATGCGTATATAATGCGATAGGTGGTGTGGTACATAATGCCCAGTAGTTGTGTGTATAATTAGAGATATTGTTCTCGAAATATACGTTTACGCGCGCGCCCGTTTGTAACAACGATATTAATACGATTATGTTTTGAAAGAGTAAAAACGAAAAAAAGAGCAACAATCGCGCGGTCGGGGGGGTAAAAAGCAGGGGGAAGCGAATATAATTGCCGGTATATAGAATGCACAAAATACTTGTGTACAATGTGACCTAATAAGTGTGCATTCATTTCGAAATATAATGAAGATATTTTTAGGCAAGTCGAGACTGCAAAACGGTGAATCGTACGTATTAATTTTAATCGACCGGACTGGATGCGAGCGTCGGTTTTTCGGAACGCGGCGAAGAATTGCGTTATTTTTACAACGTTATGACGCGTTTTTTAAGTGCTCCGATTTTTATAGTGAGCACTACTCTTCTCTGAAAGGCGTATTTGAACGCCGAGCTGGCGCTTTTTCGAGTGGTCTCGAACGAAAATTGAAACAATCGACAAAAACCGTAATGTACGGAGAAACCACGGCAAACTCGGCGTATCGATTTTTGGCTGTAACGATAACGATCAGTTTATTCGCCGTATCAAAACGGGCGAGATAAAAGTTTGATTTCGAAAATTTTTGTACTATACATTCCGAGAACTCTGAAAATCTCGACAAATTTACCAGGGCGTAACAACCGAACACTCTCCGAATCGCTTTTTCTAAAGCCATTTGACACACCACTGCTTTCGGATGTTTGAAATAGTCACGTTTCAACCACAACACCTTCCAAACCACCCGAAGCGTATAGTAGTTATTTATAAATAATAACTTTATAATTTAATACTAAGTATTATAATTTATTTATAATATATTATTTTATTGTAATTATTATTTTATTATTTTGTAAAAAAAAGTTTTTATGTTTTTTTAATAGTTACTCCATCAAACTTACGGTAGTTCCTACTTTTTTTTCGGTTTTATACCTGTATACAGTTAACGCTACAGGTTCGCGACGACTCGCAAAAAAATATTTAAATTTTCATTTATTTTTTTTTGGTCAGTTACTACAGTTTTAAAATGAGAATTTTGCATTTCCCACTATAGTTTGAACATAGCCGTCGACTCCGGTAAATACGCTACTGACGCGAATTTAGAAATTTTTTATTTTCCACGCCGATTGTGTCTATAATTGTAGTGTGGTGTGAATTTGAACTCGTTTACTTTTGATAACCACGTTTTTTTTTTTTATAATGTTTTTTTGTTTAAAAATTTTAAAACTTGAATTCGAGAAACTTGTTACGGTTGTTGCAGTAAAGCAATTAAAAAGAATTATTTTTTATTTCAAAAGACGCGTTTAGGTACCCTACTTTTTAACGCTTGGATTTTGGATAATGGTTCGATTAAAAGTCAATATTTCACTCGCGATTTTTTCGGTAGGTATGAATAAAATCAGAGTGCTGAAAATTGGTATCGGATTTTAAGTTCAATCGGACAAAAATAAAAACTTTTCAATTACGTCGATTCTACGACACGGGAGGAGAACGCGTCACTTGCAACGTCAATATTTAACGCGATACAAATTGCCTAAACGTCGCCCCGTACAAAAAAAATATATTGTTCTGAACCGTCATCGGAACAATTTACTAGATGGCGCTAGCCGTTAACAAACAAACGTTTTACAGGTTATGTTTCGTTTAACACTGATATAATGATTAAGCATATTATTATTATTATTTTGGATACGAGAGCGATTTGATCAGTTCCGTGATTTGTGTTGGAAAAGTTCTTTTCAAATTTTTTTTTTTAGTCGACGTTTCTCTGCAACAATTGTGACATTTTAACGCGAACAATACTTTCTTTGATTTAAATTTCCTGTTAAAATCTGCAGACTGCAATGGAAGAAATCGGTATTCTGTTGCCAGATAGGGTACGTACATCTTGGTTTTGTTTAACGCTTTTGGTCTAAATGGTGATTTGGTCTTTGTTTACGCTTCCAACGTGAACACCTCAAACTAATATGAATTTTATACACCCATGGTCCAATTTTACCTGCTCTTAAACCAATTATTTCCTTGCCCGTCCATCTCACGCTTTGACAGACAACGCGCACAATCAACTTTGTTCTTGTTTCTGAAGCGGTTCAACTTTTTACGTCATGTTGTCTTTGTATGCACATTGTACAAAATAATTGTTGACAAGACATTATTAGGTGTAAAGGTATTGTCAAAAACTCAGTAATACCTTCAAACTGTATTTGTCTTAAACCCGACAATTTTTGGTGGCAACCTATGTGAAAATGTGTCTATTCATTTTGTCCAAAGCTCTGTTCATTTTTATGTTCCGTAACCAATAAAATAACCACCTTCAAAAGTTTTTTTGTAAATTTGCTGGAGTGTTTAATCATTTAAATCGGATATACAATGTACCTGTATAGGTACTGGGTAATGTGTAATAATTTAATTTGAAAAAATTAATCAATACCTAAATCATCTCACTGTCAAAAACGGTATCAAATATTCTAAATTTAATTGATATTCATTTGTCGTTATAATGGGGGTAACATTATGTGACAAATATCTAAATATATATATATAAACAGTAGCATGTATAAATTATTGTTATTATATAGGACGATAGCCAAGACGCTAAACCGATTCTTTCTACTCTTAACAACGTTGAGGCTGGTTTAGATAGTTTGGACCATTATTCCAGATATAAGGTGAGTTATTAAAATTATTAAGACATAAGTATGTTTAGATTGACCTATTTATAGTTATTATTGTATTTGAATGTTTAGCGTTTGCAAAGGTATTTGGAATTTTTAACTGTACAAGAAGAATATATTAAAGATGAACAGCGTAACTTAAAAAAAGAATATTTGCACGCTCAAGAAGAAGTTAAGCGTATTCAAAGTGTGCCACTTGTGATTGGTCAATTCTTGGAAGCAGTTGACCAAAATACTGGTATTGTCGGAAGTACGACCGGTTCGAACTATTATGTACGCATTTTATCTACGATTGACCGCGAATTACTCAAACCTTCTGCTAGTGTTGCGTTACATAAACATAGTAATGCTTTAGTTGATGTACTACCTCCAGAAGCAGATTCTTCAATATCTATGCTTCAAGCCGGTAAGTTATCGTAGGTAATTATTGTTGTTCGTACAGGTGTAAACTGAACTGGGGCAGAGACTGACTTTCCAAAAAAAAAAAGTAAGAGCTATGCCTCTTCTTATATTATATGATATAAGTTTTACTGTTTTCTAAGAAAAAACCCAAAGTAAATTGCTCTCTCTAAACGAGTGCCCAACTAGACGGTAGTTAAAAAGTTAAATTCTTGTTTCCTAGTCGTGGCTTGATAAACTGTATGACAGCAGATTATTATTATTATATGGTATCCAAGATATTAATTATCTTTTTAAAAAAATTATTAAATGTAATATAATTTTTTTTTTCTATTAATTTGTTATTGACCCACTATCAAACGTTATTGTTACTTATTAATACACTAATAGGTAGGTACTTTTGATATTATTAATTTTTTTTTAAAATATGTAGTTTTAATAACATTATGCTTTTATTTGACTGTCTTAATGATATTATGATCTGTGGTAATAGTGGTAAAACGTTTTATCCAAACAACTATTGTTATTTGATTGTAGACGAAAAACCAGATATCCAATATGCTGATATTGGAGGTATGGACATGCAAAAACAAGAGATTCGAGAAGCTGTTGAGTTGCCTCTAACCCATTTTGAGTTGTACAAACAAATTGGTATCGACCCACCACGAGGTGTATTAATGTATGGACCACCTGGATGTGGTAAAACTATGTTGGCCAAAGCTGTAGCTCATCATACTACTGGTAATAGTAACTATACAATCACTCATTATGTATACTGTTTAGTCATACCAATCAATTTTTGATATTTGTTACGAATTCCTTTGAGTAATTTTTATTCAATTTTATTTGTTTTTTTTTTTTTTTACTTGGTAATTAATTGCATCTTTATTATGTTTTCAACCAGTTTACTCTGGTTTATTTACTTCTCATTTTACGGCGTGTTTCTGTGAGGAAAAACTGTTTTTTTTTTTTTTTTTTATGACAACAGCATTTTAATATTATTCAATGAACTATGTACTTTTAATTATTTTATTTGTCCTATAGTATCTAAATGTGCATCGTGTACATTTTATAGTATTCAATGTTGCTACAAATAGTAAAAATTGTGTATAATTTTGTACTTCTAATTTTTTACTATACATATCAAACCAGTTTTAAATTAAACTCCACATCAAAACTGATAATAATTTTAATCTGTTTATTTTTATAATTTTCAGCCGCTTTTATTCGTGTGGTTGGTTCTGAATTTGTTCAAAAATACTTAGGAGAAGGTCCGCGTATGGTACGTGATGTTTTCCGTTTAGCGAAAGAAAATTCACCTGCAATTATCTTCATTGATGAAATTGATGCTATTGCTACTAAACGATTTGATGCTCAAACGGGCGCTGATCGAGAAGTTCAACGTATATTGCTTGAACTCCTTAATCAGATGGACGGTTTCGATCAAACAACCAATGTCAAAGTGATAATGGCTACCAATCGAGCTGATACTTTGGATCCAGCTCTATTGCGTCCCGGCCGTTTAGATAGAAAAATTGAGTTCCCATTGCCTGATCGTAGACAAAAACGTTTAGTGTTTTCTACTATAACTACGAAAATGAATCTTAGTGAAGAAGTTGATCTAGAAGATTATGTTGCCAGACCAGATCGTATTTCTGGAGCCGATATAAATGCAATTTGTCAAGAGGTATTGTTAAGTTTTAAGTTATATTTTGTATTAATATTTCGATTAATTTAATATTAGTTATAAAATAATGCCAATTGTTCATATTACTGGTAAGATTTTTATCTAATTTAGTTTGTAAATGAATACATATATTGTATTCTGTATTGCCTTGAAAATTTACACAAAAGTTAGTATGGTGGGTTTAAAAATGTTCAAACAGTTACAATGAATTATAATAGGTGCTGAACATTAAATTAAATTAATATAATAATGATTTATTTTATTCTCTGTAAGTAATTCATGATTAATAACAAATAAGTAATGTGTGTTTAAAACAGTACTTTTTACTCAGAGTTGAAGTATTTCACAAAATCGTAAAATATAATTTTCTTTTAAATTACTGCAGCAGACGCATTTACTCTACTCAAAAGAAATTGGTGTTATGTTATTGTTTAAAAGCATTGTTAATTATTATTTAGTAACAAGTAGCCTAAAATTTGTACTATTGGTGTTTGTCACTTGTTAAAGTAACTTTTTACATCCAAATTGTTAGTTCTATTAATACAATGATTCTAATTTTTCTGTCCTCACTTATACAATTTTTTTTTTTTCTGGCTTATAAATTTTCAAAAAAATAAGTTGCAGTTATTTTTATATCCAAATTGTTTTTTTATATGATATTTTTATTTCAGAAACAACTTAAAAATTGTTTAATTAATTGAAATTCGTACATATTATTGGTTGTATGAAGTTAAATGCAATAAAAATTTCATTCAAAAAACGATATTTGAAATTATTTCAACCCTTCATAAGCTAAATATATGACTGAAATTCGATATTTTCAATTTAATAAGGATGGATTACTCAGTTTGACCATAATAGATAATATTTAATCCAAATAAATGATCTACTCCATTTGCAGCCCAATTTTTTTGTTTTTATTTTATTTTTATTTTTTTTATTATTATTAGTTCTTCTAATATTTGGATAAAATTATTGTCTTAATTGTTTCTTTTTTTAGGCTGGAATGCACGCAGTTCGAGAAAATCGTTACATTGTGCTTCCTAAAGATTTTGAAAAAGGATACAAAAACAATATCAAAAAGGATGAATCAGAACATGAATTTTACAAATAATTTCAAGTTATTGTAAATAAACTTATATGATAATTATTATTCTATAAAATACTCAGATTTTTGAGTGTAAACTTTTTTCATTACTTGTCATATAATTAAAAATGCTATTAAAATATTTCAATAAAGAGCCTTAATTAATATAATAAAATATACTCAAAGTTTTATTTGTATTTTAATGTTTTAGGGAAAACTTAAATTAGTAATTTTCAAGTATATTATTAACTATAGTGTTATAATTTCTATAGTAGGTATTAGTTGCAATTTTCATACTATTTTTAATATTTAAAAAAAAAGCTAACAATAACTTACTTAATAGTATATAATTGAAGTAGAGAATAAAAATGCAACTAATTAGTTAATAATAAGTACAAAATACACAATTTAATGAACCAAATGTCTTGAATATGTAGTGATTATTGATCAACTATCATTAGATGAAAAATGTTGTCGTATTGTAACAACTCCAGTGCAAAATGAATTCAACTACTAATTTATTAAAAAATATAATACATTTCTAGAACACATTTATCAATTGCATGAACGTAAGGTTGATTTTAAATAGTACGAGCTAGAATAATATTATTTTGTTTGACAATGGTCTTCAGTGGTGGTCTTTTACATGGAATTTAGATGGATGGAAGGCGTGTAGAACATAACTTTGATAAGAAGTGGCATGGCCATGACCACCGCCACCGTTGCCGCCGCCTCCGTAATTGCCATGAGAAGTATACAGTGCTTCGTTATCTTCAACTTCTTGAAGATCACGTTTCTTTAAAGTCTTGGAGTAAGCAGTCGCTAAAATGGAAGTGATAAAAATAACGAGAAATACCTGTAATAAACAACAAAATTAAACACGTTGTTTTAAATGTGTACATGGTTTGAAACCAAAAGAGTAAATTTTTTCATGGTATTCTCTATCGATGGTATTACATAAATTGTATGTTCAGATTTATACAATAGGAAAATTTTTTATTCATTTTTTGTTATTGTTTCCTAATTATTATTGTTCACAATCATATTGTTATGCTATTCAGTATTTTATAGTTTAAATACAATTATTATTTTTTTTTATACCAATCAGTTCGTAAATTCAATAAAACATATAAAAAGAAAAATTAGCAATCTAACTAGAGAAGTAGGTCAATTCTTAGGAAGGCGTAATTTGACGTTTTGTATTTACACAATGGATATGAGTGATGCGTTGTACAAGTCCATTTGTTTTTTGCTATATATTCATATAAATCAAAATATTCATGATGGTTATTTCATTGATTATTTATCAATAAAAACGTAAATTTTTGGACGACTATTTTTTCTAGCATAAAATACATTAAAAATTAATGTAAAATTTGATGAAAATTTGCAACGAGTTAAATAAAAAAATTTAAAAAAAAAGTACGATTCTAAGCGAGTTTAGTGAGTCGGATGATTAACAAATTGTACGTGTCAAATTTTAATACACTAAGTATTAAAACATTTTTAACCACGCATAGAAATATATTATGTTGTTTAGGTTGGTGTGTACCTACTTTAAAGTTTTTAGAGATTCCACTAAACGCCCGTTAAGCATGAACAACCTCAAAATGTCTAGTCCTGTAACTTGCTCAAAAAATATTTTAAATATTAATGCATTTAACCCTTAATAATGACCGTGTATATAAAAATTTCAATTAATTTGAAATATTTGATTATTTTATTAAGAAAAAAAATCAAAATAGTCAAATAAAGTTCCATCTAAAGCCACAGAATGTTACCTACTTATTTTTAGAAGTAGCCGCGCACATATGTCCTATCATATTATGTAAATATTAGAGAGATTCTACTTAGTACTCAAAAAGTAGGTCACTAAAAAAATTAAAATTACAAATTCAACACGTTCAATGTATTACCTACGTAGGTTACATAATATTACCTATAATATTATCACGATAACACATTGGGTGTATTAAGCAAATGTTTTGGATTTTGGTTATTTTTTCTCAATTGTTCTACTGGACATAATTGTTATAAGTACTCGTCAGGAGTTTTTTAATAGCGTGTATCATTTTTTTCCATTTTTAACCGAGGACCGCTTTTGCACGACTTTCTCCATTAAATTGCGCATACCTCTGAATACAGCAAACACCTAGTTTGTCCACGTCCGTATTTTGTACGTGTTGAGTTCATATAATTTGATGTCCTCATAATAATTTACATTTTAATCGTTTAAATTTTTATAATGCAAAATTTAAGTCACATTCCAGTGAGTGTGTTGGCTATTCATTAAATTCTCACGTAAATTTGTCAATTTTCGGAAATTAATTAATTATGAACACATCACTTGCATCACAGTTTACTTATCGGGTATAATATCAAATCGTATTATTTTCTCTCTATAAATCGGAGAAGAAATGATCAGTAACATCTATCATCTATAATAATATGGCTAATGATTTTACGATCGTTATTTTATAATTTTCCAATTTTTTTTTTTTTCAGATTTTGTAACAATACTCTTCATAAAATGTAATTGAAATGTATCAACAGGTTATCGGATTTTACCTAAAAAAACATTCTGTAATTTTTGTACGGCCAACAGTTTCGACAGTTTGTTGAGCGCCAGAGTCCTATTGTGATATTATTATTTAAAATAAAAATTTATACATTACAGTGTCGTCATACCTGTTTCGCGTTCATAGTTTGGTAGTTTTTATTCACCGTTGGTATTATTTTTACTGCAGTTTTTTTTTTTGGTGACCGTAAAACGATGTCGTCGTGTCCGGAGTGACGGCGTTGAAACTACGTGCCGAAAACGGCGGAAAATCCGTTTATATACCACCCAACGCCGTCCACCGCCCGCGTATAACATAATAACAACAATCTCGCGGAACACGATTTTTCCGATTTTTACGGTTCGATTATAATTACGTCGTACATTAGCAATGTTGTTGTTGTCACGTTGGTTAATATAAAATAACGAACCAAAACAGTACGAACTCTGTGCTGTATTCACTATATACCTATAGCTTCCGACACGATCTACAATGGCTGTTTCCCCCAAAAAAAGAAAATCCTACGAAAAAACCAATAATACGATTTATTATATATATCCGTTATTATCATTTTGAAATTGGATAAATAAATAATATAAATTAATATAATATACAGTTATTGTTGTGCCGAACGCCAAGTCATATTCAGAGAGCACACCACCACATTACGATACACGTCGAATAACGTTGTGTTTGGTCATAAGATTTAGGTCAGTAGTTCTTTATGCATTGTGAATATTTTTTTTGTTTACACGCCGTATTTTCTCAGCATCATAATGGCGAAAATAATGACGAAAATAAAGAGGCACTATATATGCGTTACAGACCGTAAGATATTGCACACAAATTATCATCGACACCTTACGATATTATTTCGGTTGACTTTCGTCCGTTTTTATGTCACTTGGGTCACGGGTATTTTGAGAACAAAAGTGCCGTATTGTATAATAATTTTAAGTTGCCCTGCCGTTGAACAAAAAAAACACAAATCAACGTAAGTATTGCGATTGTTTTATTTTTAACTATACACCGCATATTTATTTTCATTTCCCAATTCGTCC
This sequence comes from Hormaphis cornu, assembly GCA_017140985.1. NCBI lineage: Eukaryota > Metazoa > Arthropoda > Insecta > Hemiptera > Hormaphididae > Hormaphis > Hormaphis cornu. The sequence continues at coordinate 13,229,465 of CM029362.1, forward strand.
GGCAGTCTTCGACACAAATACGTAAAATCGTTAAGATTATGGAGGAAAAAAATTTACCAACAGGATAGTTCCTAATAGGTAAGCTTTTTTTGTTTGTTTATTTTAGAGAGTTTCGACGAGTACGTTATAATAAATGTATAAAAGTCGTCCAACAAACATAACTGTATAAATTAATTACACGTTTATACACCTACCGATTTGGGTAGTTTGTTTTTTTTTCCCCATTGAAATGATTTACTTCCCCATATCAATTTGGTTAAGATCGAATCGTTGGGTCTCACGACCAAAACGCGAGCGTATTGTAAAACGAGCATAGAGTGAGAGTAAAAACCATATAAACGTTTCTTTTTGTTCTATAAATCGAGCTTTTCGCCCGGTTTTCATTACGAATCGGTCAATCAGAGTGTACAATAATAAACAATACCGGCGCGACGTATTATTTTTCCACGGTAAAATTCGTGGTGGTACGTTTTTGACGGACGTAATTAAAGCCGTATATTTCTGGGGCGCTTGCCAGACTCTCCTCCGAAGACTTACGTTTTTCTCCGTTTAAATCTGTGCCAAAATAATTACAATTCAATTTGCATAATCGTGTTCGGTGTTAAACAGATAGTTTTCGGGTTAGCAATAGTCTGGCGAGCCCACAAAACGTTTTTAGGGTAAACGCCCCCGCACACCGTACCAGCTATAACATAATCGACGTAATAACAATGTACTTTTTTTTCGCTTTACTCGTGCGCAATGTTGTGTACAACAAATTATTTTATTTTTATACGCACGCATTATTTTTACTTTCGTGTTTTTTATAATATTATGCCTACTTTCTACCGGCGATTCGTCTCGGTGATCTGTTGTTATCCAACCGTCGACCGCATAAAAATAGTAAAAACCTGCCTACGCGGTATACCTGTATGTACACAGAGTTCCGGTACAATTCCGCAACGCGTTTCCATAACCGCAGCAGCTGTGGGCGGGTGAAAATTTCTGCTCCGAATTTTCTCGGTCGATTTTTATCAACACTTTTAGCGCTACAGGGACGGCGCCAGAATGCGTTTTTCTCAGGGCATTGTGGCAGGAGGGACAGGGCGTTTTTTAAGTAAGTTTTGTGTGGCCACCCACTTTGAAAATTTTGGCGAGGGACGAGGGGCGATAAAAACATGTACACAGTGCACAGTGTTTGTTAAAAATTGAGCATTGGCCACGTAGTGAAATTTCCTTAAAAAACGGCCTGAGGAGGGACAGAGTTTAAAAACTGTAAATTTAATGATTTCGGTAAAAAAAAAAAAAAAATCACTACCTTCTTCTACGCCCCAACTATTTATTTGACCACCCTCGTCCTATCATCCACTTAGCATTCACACACACACATTAACAAAATGTCCTCGCATCTTTTTCGGTAGTTTCCATCCATCTCCTCTTCTTCGGTCCTACCTCTTGTACCGTCCATCAACGTTCATTTTAAAAACCGCTCTTACTCACCGCTTCTTCTCTCCTACTCGTAACACACAACACGTCCAAACTCGGTGAAAATCGTGTTTGAAAGAAAACGTATCAATCGAATTCGAGATTTTTTTTATGATACAATTCATAAACATAGTTCTATAGTTGTGTTGATCAATAGAAGATAACGTTTGTCTGTTTCTATATTCACCCATTTTCACGGTGATCCTTCATCGTAATATGCTTTGAATCAAACGGAATCGTGATTGGTTTGTACGTGGGTACAGCGAGAAAAATCGTTTTTCTAAAAGTTTTACTCCACGAGTCGTGTACGGTTCCGCGGACTGTGTGGTGGCGGTACCTATGTGCACCGAATCGACTCGCAAATATCGCTCGAATATTTTTTACCATAGTTGTACATAAAATAATATAATACTTTTACATGCGATTTTAATACTGATACAAGTATATATATATATTTTTAATCGTAATAATAAAACGCGTGTTGAATAACATGTTTTATTAAATACTCTATTATAAAGGCGATCCTCACAAATACATTTCCACATCGAACACTGGAAATTCCTTTTTCGCCGTCAAATCGTTCGGTTCGTTTCCAGTGACAACAAAAGGGCAAAAACAGACAAACGCGATATTTGTCACGTTCTAGCGGACCAGTTTATGAAATAATCAGCTATAAGCAGCGGTTTTTAATCGATTTCAGTGAAACTATGCGTACCTGTACCCATATATATATATATTATTAGACCGTCGGTGACGGATAACTAGAACACGAGTCGACTTCGAATATGACGCAACGCGTCGGTTGTTCGGTGTCGCTTTTTTTGTACCTATTACGCCGAGAGTGGAATCTCTTGAGAGATTCGCTCGACTGTGGCTGTTTTATTTTTATTTTTTTGCGCGTTTCGCGTTGACAAATCATAATGTTTTGACTAGTGTTTAGCCGAGCCACCATTGGCCGTGTTTGCACGACACACTTTGTGCGCCGCGTGAAATCCGCTGGAAAAATGCAGTTGACTGAAAAAAAATATCGTTTCAAAAACAATGCACCGACGCTCAGAATCTAAAAGATCGTTCAAAATTTTTCCATCGTCTGACGGATAAGGATTTGAATCGTATTTTTTGAAATCAATATTTTCCCCTAGACTTTAATCGGCCAAATCAACGGCACTGTTAAATGTTTAGAAAATAATATTCATACTACGTGCGGTAAATTATGACAGTCGAAAATTATGCATGACGTATATTGAACTCGTGGAAGTGCAGTTGGTTTAAACGAGTAAATTCTTTGGAAGGTGAATCAACGTTTCGAATAAATTTGAATACAATTTACGATTCTGAGAAAGCTCAGCGAGTCGAGTACTCAACAAATTTTCAAATCTCTAAGTTCTATATTTTTTTTTTAACAACGTTTGTACCTACTTAATCCGTGCTATAATAATGTGTCGCGTGTGATACATTGTAAATTGATTTTAGCCACATTACGAGTGACTGCAAAAACCAATACCAATCTACAACTTTTTGTCCTTAGGTAAAAGTTTGGAATTATAAAAACGAAAATCACTAATATTTAATGAAATAAAACGTACGAAATTTTGAAAACTTCAGTAGGTGTTCAGCATATAGTTGAAAATTTTCAAAACTAGATTTTATCAGTTCCAATAATGGATTGAACCTCATAATATTTTAACATTTTTCAAAGGTTTTATGGCCGAAAGTACGATGTAAAACATCTATAAACCGAATTAATAGTTCATAGCAGTTTTCAAACTTATTGAACCAAATATAAAAAATGTGTTGTTCACACTGCACGAACGTTTGGAAACTCTAAATTGAAAAATAAAAGTATCTACCCACGAGTAGTGCACTTTTTTAATACTGTATGGTCTCAAAATATAAACAAGTAATGACTATAATTGAGCCCCTTAGTTTTAGCGTTTGATACAACTAAACTAACATTGTGTGGGTGCATACAGTTCAAAAGTAGGCTTCTATTATACTATTGTACAGCACGGTTATCGCTGTAAAATGTAGTAGTTTAAGTCTAAAGTCACGAGTATAAGTTTTTTTTTTTATAATTTTATACATCGGTTTCTATAAAAAGTTTTGTAATTAGGTGCTATAGTTTAAATTAAATTTACATGACATCAATATTATTTAGATCCATTCAAACATGTTATAATATTATGCTGCGTTTTGAATGATATTTGTCCTCTTGAGAGCTGATGGTGAATGCCGGTCATGGCCGTATCTCAAATAATATTATTGATAAAAATCCGCGTTATCACGCAGATTTCTTATTGTATGGTCACCCTAAAGTAATAAAATATTGTTGACATTGTTGTTCTTATTTTTGATCTGCGATAATAGTTTATGATAAGTGCTTGTTTCTCGATTTTAAATTAATTACTAACGCGTTGTATTCATAATGTTGTGTAATTTATGAAACGTGTAGTACTTAATAAAACTCTTGGTTGTGTTTTGTTTATGATCCAACAAAAAAAAAAAATGCCATAGTATTTCATATTTCATTTATTGTTTCTTTACATAGTTAGTGTTTATATAAGAATGCATTATGCATTTTTATAAAACAAATTTTTTTGAAAATTTTATATTTCCTATAATATGTTTGCATGTATGTAATCGATGACCAGTATTGCCCCACAGTTAGGGTGATTTTTGTTTTTTTTTTTTTTTGAAAAAATTTAAAAAAAAACATAAAATACACTTTTAAAATTCTGAAACTCAAATACAGTGTAACATAGGTACTAGTTTATAATTCGATATTGAGGGTTGTCTTGTAGGTTTTGGAGTCATAGATATTAGGGAACAAGAGTTTACACTTATAGGTGACCGCCATTCACTCACGTAATTATATTTATGTTGTATGTAAGTTGTATAGTTTTAGTCATATTTATCCGATTTGTGACGATTACCTATCGGCATGACATTTCTAGAGCCTCAAAAAGTGGTAATAGAAAAAAAAAAAATGTATTTCATTTCGCTATTAGACAAAGATTGTATAAAAGTTGTTTACCTACGTTATAGAATAAGTATGGATAGGTTTACATAAATGTATAAAAGAAATATGTATCAAACAAGTACAATTTAATTTTGAGTGAAAAAAGTACTATCGCTTATTGTATCGAGTGTATCTTAAAGTGTGATACTAAATGCGAATCAATAAAATAATAACTAAGAAATAAATAAAAGACGTAGGTACGTGATTAACTTAAGTTGGTAGTTTTATCAATAAATAATTTATAAGTTGAATTAATTGCCGGCGTATTTGTAGATTAAAAAAAAAAAAAAAACTGCGTACACTTATATAAGTTTCACTATTATTTATATACTTGTAACTAGTTTTACTAATGTAGATCAAGGATGTTTTTAATTTTAATTATAGTTGGAGTAGTAGTTTACTTACATTTGATTCGAGCTCACCTCCATCAAGGAGATTTACAATTTATACATAATTTTTTCATCGATATATTTCTGAAATATCTTTTCTTTATTGGTACTTGCATCATAAGTTTATAGTTTTAACTTTAATCAAAGCGTGAAAAGATTCATGAAATATTTATGTTTATTGATCACCAATTTCCTACGTTTACCTATTATATTTGATATCTTTTTTACGTTTGCAGATGAATTCAGTCATAATCAAGCATACTGAGATAGTTTTATTTTCACGTGTCTTTCAGCTCTAATACGTACCTACTTCAAAGTTAATCGTAAGAAAAAAGTGGCACTATGCGTGACAAAAATCCATCAATTATATTATACAAACTTTTGTGTGAAACGCCTTTCAATTTATATACGTTTTTTTTTTTATACTTTGCGTTTTGGTTAATACGTTCGGAATTAAGATTGCGTCTGTGGATTCTGGCATTTAAACGCTATACTCTTCTCACGTTTTTAAATTTTTTTTCACTTATCTCTGTTAAAACCATCAGAACACAGCTCGCTCTTTATGATTTATTTTCATTTTTACAGTCGGTATACATTTCGAAAATGTTTTACTCTTTTATTTACATTTAAGTTGAGTATTACGAAATCCAGTTCAGTCGCGTGTTTTTATTTTTGGTGTTGTTCCACGATCATTTGGCTGGAACTCAACCGATTTGTGTAGTTTGTTTTTTTTCATCAAAATGATTTACTTCCGAAATGGCCCCATATCAATTTGGTTAAGATCGAATCGTTGGGTCTCATGATCGAAACGCGAGCGTATTGTAAAACAAGCATAGAGTGAGAGTAAAAACCATATAAACATTTTGTTCTATAGCCACTGTTATAAGGTGGCTGGTACCGACTCCAAAACAAAGTCGGGGTTTTTTTAATAAAACTATTTTAAAAAATTACGATTTTTACATTTTAGTGCAAGTTAAATTGGATTTTTTTTTTTTGTTAACACGCTACAACAATAATCGGTATACGCGGTATACAATTATTTCAAATTAGATTGATTTTTCCCTACCATGAAGATCACGATGAAATACGGTTATAACTTTTAAAAATGAATCCATTACATCGCGATCACATCATTGATTGCCGTCTGGCGTTTTTCCGAGTAGCAGTATAAAGCCGGGTGTGAGTGCGGCGCGCAGGGTAGCAGTTTTGTCGAGAACGAGTTCAAATTGCGTCGAGAATATAGTCCGTTAGTTCTAACGTAGACAGTTGTATAAATCTTACATACCGATGTATCGTACTTGACTTTTCGTTTTTTCTACGCCAATCGTTTTTCAATCGATCACTCCAGAAAGCTGCATCGCTCAAAATACTCGTCGTTTTACCTCAGTCGAAAGTGAAAAAATCCAAACAATTTGTGAACACACCACGAAACTCTCGCGCGGGGTAAAAACAGACCGCTGCGCACGAGAGTATGTCGAATAAGTCGCGATGTTGTGAAGAAAATACAAACGTATCAATGCTAATACGAAAACCTGAAAAAAAAGAAAAGTCGGAATCACTCTGTATAGGACGCGTGGGTATAGTTCGACGTGCCCGTATAGTGACTGCGGCCGTTCGGGCGGGTCGCTCGTGTACGTTCGATCGTTTCTCTTATTTTCGAGAGAGAAAAAAGAAAATACCTACTAGGCGGTATATTGTAGAGCAGTTGCGAAATTCACACGGCAAAAAAGGACAGAATAGTTTTTACCGGACGGGCAAACGGGTTTTTTTTTTATTTTCTTCGCATGTTCGGGTGGCAATCGGCACAGGGGCGGCTACTTACTGTGTCACTGCCGGTGACCGGTGGCCGCCCGACGATCCAGTTTTGACCGGACAGCGGTATAAAACGCGACGCCGCGCTCCGAAACGCATCACACATCGATCAGATCACGTCGACGGATACAGTACAGAATCCGTATACTTCGAGTCTATCCATCCCCGTGCAGTAGCCATCGAACCACGATGAAATCCGTGAGTATCCATTTTTATTGAATTACGATAGCGAATTAGTACGACACCGACGTATCCATCCTCTGCAGTGGCGCGATTAGGAGGTCGATTCTGGTCGGGAAGAAACTGTACCTAACAACGGTATGTGCTCTTGCGCCCCGCGGAAAAAAACATATTAAAACTAATTTTCGGTCCCCCGACGTTTTTTTTTTATCCGCCGAACCTTTCGCGACCGTCTCGAATCGTTACCGCGACTGTGGTGTACGTTATAATAATGAAAATTTACAAAATTTACGATCTGGTGAAGTCAGAAGAGAGTTCTTGATAAAATGTACCAATTCAAACGTAACGTGACACACCGGTCATAATTATAGGTGCGTATTGTTTTCAATTCGTTTTTGAAACGTTCCGCTGCTCGACGCGTGTTGCTCTTCTCGTGCGTTTCATCACGCGTTTAACAACTATCAACGTGTCGGCACGACTTTGTTTCGACTTTATTTTCGATCGATACAAATACTACCTACAAATACCGACCGGTTCGCCTTACTGAGCGTGTTTGCTTTTTACGTTCAAGCGAAAAACCTATATTCGTTTTTGGATTTAATTTTCATTAAATTCAGTGTGTACAACGCGTTTTAGATTCCAAATGGTGGTGAAAAATTGATCTGAGAGGTTTTTTTTTCCACTTACGTCTTGTACAACGCTTTTTTGGGTACGTCTTTACCGTACGGTCACTTCCGAGGTAGGATTACTTTATACGAAACATTTTATGAGATTCGATTTGTTTATGAACCAAAAAAAAAGTCGACGTTTCATAGAGTACATCGAAATATACGTGATACGCTTGGTAAAACTTACCTATACAGTTTTCAGATTAAAAACTGCCCGACACGAGACAATGTCGAGAGACTCTGCAGATAATCACAGGTGGTTCACACAATTTTCGTCAATCGTTCATACACAGATCGCGTTGATATCATCATTTCGTTATTTCGTTTTACCACTCAAACAAACATTCGCCAACAATTTTTTTACACTCTGATAATTATTGTAAAATAAAAACCCGGTGCGAATCATTGACGATTTAGAGCTAATCTAAGCGCGCTACGAAACGCGTTAATAGTCTCTCGAGCGTATTTCACTGCACCGACGAGCTCATGTACAGCATTTTCGTAAAAATCGAAAAGTTAAGTTCAACGGCGATACTTTCAAATGAAATAAAATACGTCGACGAGCTCATTCTTTAGATTAGTCGTCCAGAATTTGCTCGTTTAGAGTCGTCACAACAACGGTTTTCGCAAGCGATCGGTATCGCTTACACAGATTGCAAATAATAACGACTTCCGATTATAATTATTAGAGCAGAAGCCGCAAAGTCGCCACCTCGTCCGACAGACTGTTCGCTCGGACCTAGAATTTACTCCTTTTTTTTGTTTTTAAACGTTTACAGTTCGTAGCCGCCTTTCTGTTGTTGGCCGTCGCAGTCGCCGTCTGCGTCGCCGAGGAAGCCAAACCGCAGGCCCCCGCCGCCGCCGCCGCCAAGACCACCGAGAAACGCGATATCTTCGGACTGGGCTACGGGTTCCCGGCGTACCACGCGCCGCTCGCCACCTACCCGTCCATCGTGTCGCCCCTGAAGTACCACGCGCCGCTGGCCTACCACGCTCCCCTGTCCTACCACGCTCCCCTGTCCTACCACGCGCCCCTGTCCTACCACGCGCCCCTGTCTTACCACGCCGCTCCCCTATCTTACGCGGCACCCCTGTCCTACCACGCGCCCATCTACAAGGCTCCGTTGTTCGCCCCGTCCATCTACTGATGGAAACCGCGGCGTCAACGTTAACAATGTCCGCAGTCATCCATCGCTCCGCGGCTGCAGCTGCAGCCCCGACGACCTGCCAGACTTTCACGAAATACGTCGTAAGATGCGCGACGTTATCGACGTTATGTTCGTATGATGTTCGTCGTTGGTCTTATACCAATAATCATATTTTTATTCATGTTAACTGTAGTAACACCATCACATGCTTGTACACGTGTTCAAAATAACAAAAAAAAATAAATAAATCGTTTTGATCGTCAGAAAAACCACGTTTTGTTTTGCACCGTCGATATTATTAGTAATAATATTAGAGGTCTGTCGTCTCTTGAAGGTCTACTAGGTCTACTTTATACTTTTTACCTCGACTACCGATTAAACGAAAACCAATTTATATATTATTACATTCAACAATTCAAACGTTCTTTTTTTTCCGCACAAACGAGAATTCCTGCGTGGCGTCAATTATATTATGTTAAGGAGAAATGTTGCAGGATGAAAAAGATATCGAAACCAACTAAGTCGAATATTTGTTGAATTTACTAAACAACAAAACACGTACACGTTGAGTGTTTGAAAAATAAAAAAATGTCCATTGTCCAACTATACGTCTGCAAAAATAAAAAATACGATTTTCGTCACGCCGTTTTAAAGACTACTCTTATTGACCCATCCGTTGAATATTGAAATATTATCATTAAAATGTTTGCAGTATAAGACATTTCACCAAAAATCACTTTGTGTACTTGAACAACTCGAGTTTTAGGAATTGTGTCGTACTATAAAGCGGTAAACAACATTAGATTTAAAATGTTACAAAGAAATGGAAACATTTTTTCAAAATATAGAACGTTAATATTATTTTTATGTTCACTGAACATTTTGTAATTGCGTGAAAGTAATTAATTGAAACGATAAAAATATAACAACGTTTAAAACACTAATTCGATTGAGGTTTATTGTAAATATCGATTTGTCCAATGATACTATTGATTTCTCTTATAGCCACTTAAGTTGCCTATGTTGAGCTCCTTAGAACACAACTTTAAACGGTTTACAATTTATTGCTATAATATCCATTGTATCGCTAAATCTGTAAAATATAGGTACGATGTTTTTTCGTGACTTGTCTTACTGTCGGAAAATTATTCAAAACTGTACGAAACGAGATTGTGCCGGTAAACAGATTTTTATCACAGGTTTACCAATCTTTTGACCAGTGGGAGAGTAGTGTTATGAAAACGTCTAAGTCAAATTCTTATTGGTTTTAAACACGAAAAATAACCGTTCCGAGAATACTGAGTTCGGCCATTGATTTTGTATTAAGTTTTTTATTCTTAATAACTAAAAAGTATTAGACAATTTGATGATCTCAAACTTCCAGTGGTTATTCTGTAAAATATCCCTAAAAGAAAAAAAATATTTTTTAGAAAATACCAACCAATCAATTATTGTGTGAATTATAAGCGCTCGAGTAACGGTTTGTCATAAAGTCTATAATAAGTACCTAATAATCCGAGTTTATGCAGTTTTACAACTGTTTTGCAAAATCGGCCAAAATTCTTAAAAATATTCAAAGTTGTATATTGATTATGGAATAAATGTTTTACTACACTCATAACGTATATAGATCATAGAGAATACTATAAGGGGAAAAATTGTAAAAATATCATAAACAACAACATGATACAATATTAAAAATTACGAGAAATAAATAAAAATAATAATAATGTTTCGTGCCAATTATTACTACTAGTTTCAACCAAACCTATACAATCGGGAACCAAAATTGAAAGTATCATTAAAATCGTCGAGTAAATTACTTATTTACGTATTGTGTTTTTGATCATATACTTCCAGTAGCTGTTATTTAAAACCTTTCGTTACGGTATATTAAAAGACAAAAAATTATCTAATAATGTTGGCTTTCAAGTTTAAAGCTTTTTTTTTTTATCGCTAATCGTGGTTTATTATACGTATTTTATTTCTGCGATATCTACACAATATGATAGAGAGGATTTTACATTACACTAGTGTAACAATTTCGAATCATCAGTTGAAAATGTAAAGGTTCCATATAGTCTGGAGTCCATAGGAAATAGTGTGCTGTCAACATTAACTTTTTATATTTCGAAAAATCATCTGTTTTTGTTTAACACGCGTAAACGTATTATCTGCGTTCGGTAATGAACATTGTTCTAATTAGTATTTTCTTTTTCTACAAAACACTTGAACAACAAAAATTATTACTTTTCGGCCGAGGTCGGTTGCACGTTGCCATTGCCGTTGGTCGCCCCGGAAAAGTAACTGTAAGAGTACGGGGCAACCGCAGAGCCCGAGGGCTGTAGCTGTTGTTGGTACGCGAACGGGTACTGCAGCGGTTGAGACGGATACTGGGACGACGGGTAGCCCACAGGATACAGTTGCTGGGACGGCTGATTGGCGGCCGGGTACTGGGACGCGGGTTGGAACACGTACGGATAATACTGCTGTGGCAGGTACTGCGGTTGGTACTGCGGCACATACGGTTCGGCGGGCACGTACGAAGGCTGGTACGCGGGTACCGTCGGGACGCCGTACGGTTGTACCACGCAAGTGGGCAGATAATTCGGTTGGTTGGCCGGGACGAGAGGTGCGGGCGCGGGCGTCGGCTGCGGAGTTGGAGGACCCGCGGGCGGCTGTACGGCACCGCCGCCGTACGAAGGGATTTGCCGTTTTTCCGGCCTGGCGGCACCCTTGTCGGCGGTGGCCGTCACTGCGGTGGCCACGAGGATCATTGCGATTATCTGCGCAAACACAAAAACGTCGATAACGCGCCACAAAAAAAAATATATAAAATAGTGGTTTTGTTTCAAAATTGAAAAAAAAAAAAAATTCTATAATTTTCTTCTTTTTTTTTTTTCGAAGAAACTTTAGGAAACATTTTAGGTACAACACTGATTAAAGGCTGGCTGTTTGTATCCAACTCGAATAATCTGTGTACATTACGCGATTTCGTCATGAGATCGCGAAAAAAAAAAAATTACAAAATAATAAGCTGCGTATGTTTGTTAGTTTGTCCTCACGACCTCACACACAAAACTTTGCCGAAAAATCATCGATGCGTAAAAAAATGTAAAAAAAACCAGAAACTGTACAATTTTTTTTTTTCATTTCAAACTTAAAATAACATTGAAACCATTTAACAACGTAATGTTTCATGAATATTGAACGTATTATCACCGCAATGCAGTATAATATGCTTACTACTGACCTGGGATTTAAAACAAATCAGTACGTGATGGGGACCAATAAGTATTAAACTGAAATGAGACACGTCATTTAAAAAACCGATTGACTGTACATTTATTAAACAACGCGAAGTTTGTTTATTTAATAAACGCTCAAAAAAATGACCATACTATACAAAGATATAAGATTCGGCCATTAAAACGTCAGATAATCGTGAAATTATTTTTTAAACTCAAAATAACCATAAGTTATTTTGTCGTTTAGGACGAGCGCCCCAGTCTCACGATATGATATTATCCAAGCAATAATTATTGTGTGTGTGTTTTTTTTGAAAATTTAAAACAAAAAAAAAGTTATGTGAGATTTCCATAACTGATGCGGGAGAAGAAAATGTATACATCATTGTTCTCTTACCGAAGATTTCATGGTATCCGTGTGTAAAGCGATCCAGAAATTTTGAAAAATGAATCGCCGTAAGTCTGCAACTGCAACGCGAATTATAAGTGTTGGTACTAGAGTTGGATCGTCCGTCTTTTATACGCCGTTGGAGATCTCGATGTACAATTATCAAAATGGCTAATCTGCTGTGTATTGTTTGTCACAATAGCGTAAAACAATGATATTAGAAGGTTGCTTAATCGCTAAGAGCCGCATTTTTCTATGTACTTAAGACTTTTATGATCATCATCATTGATGTCAAACAACAATTAACCGCATTATACGTTCCTTTCGTTTTTATCCGATCTTCTTCCTATATTCAACGATCGTTTCGAAACCAAATTGTTTACATTTCCAACAAC
>CM029362.1:13267175-13324900 GCA_017140985.1 Hormaphis cornu
ATTATTAACTAATGTGAATTGTGATTATTTGAAGAGACGTGTATAAATATTATTTTTAATTTAGATCAGAGACATGTATCCTATTGGTAGTTATTGCAGTGTATTGTTTGTGGTTATCATATTCCTAGTTACCGATTATCTACGATACAAGCCGATTATGATCATGAACGGATTTGCTGGTATCGTGGCTTACAGTCTAATGTTAGGAGCTCCGAGCATGACCTTATTGAAAGTACGCATCAGTATTTTAAGGTTTTTTATATGCCTATTTATTATTATTTTTATACATTTTTTATTTTACCCAGCATGTAACTTTGGTATGCTTAAAAAATATTTTTATACCTTTAATAAATATATATTTGACCTTACAGATATCTCAAATATTTAAAACGCTCTTTCGAGCAGCTGATGTTGCATATTACACCTATATGTATGCTAACATTACGAACAAAGATGAATATCGGATCGCAACGAGTAGAGTTAGCACGTTTGTTTTGATCGGGAAGTTTAGTTGTGGTTTACTTGCGCAAATTCTTATTTCGTTTTACCCGGATCCCAACACATATGCATACTTACTTTACTTAAGTGTATTTGGTAAGTTACGACTATTGTTATGAACCTATTAGTCAAAACTTTTCTGCAGTTGTCAGTACTTACTTATGATGTGAAACACAAAATGTATTATTTAAATAATTAATTAGGTATTTGCCTAAATAAATTTTGGCTTTAATCTATCTCTCAAATGTCTACTTAAACAAATGATAATTATATCATTTTCACTTTTAGGTATGGTTTTGACTACGATTTGGTCATTCATCATACCGACATCCGCATTTAGTTTGTACTTCTATAAAGAAAAAGATCCCGTCATGAACGTCGCAGGTGATCACAATAAAGACGATCGAGCAAAATATTTCGAGACGATTTATGGGGATATAAACCAAACAGTTTTAGACGTATGTGGAGTAAAACATCTTACGAACTTATAAAATATTGTAACTATAAAATATAAATACTTGTATTTACACACAGACAAAATTTATAAAAATGAAATCTCCCGAAGTTGTACAAAAGTTATGGGCAGATTTCAAAATAGCTTACTCAGACGTCAATGTACTCAAATGGTCAGCATGGTGGTCGTTATCACTTTGTGGTTATATATTGGTAAATATATGTTTTATGTCTTCGTTCGTATTACTAAAACAAAAATCTGAGTTTTTTCACAGACTTTTATACTGTGTAGTATAAAAGTCTGTAAATTTTTGTTGACTCGTACTCTATATATTAAATGATAAAACTTCTAGGAGAGAAAAAAATGATCCGACCTTCACCAATAACTTTTCCGAATTCATGTGACAGAACACTTTCATTAAAAAAAAAATAACTGAAAATCGGAGCAAGCTAAGTAATTTTCCCAGCATAGCATAATATTTTTCTTTGTTTTTTTATACAATGAGATACATTTATGAACTACCTAATTTGTAATCATTTAGCTTAAAAGAAATAGTTGTGTGTGAGTTCACTTGGGTGTTTAATACATAGAGTATAAGTATTAAAAACTATTAGACGGTCAGAGTATATTATATAATATATACATTTTCTGGGAAAAATTAGCCAAACCATTGTTGAAAATTAGATTCTGGAGACGCGCCTGATTTTATTCCTTCTGCAGCTTTATTATTTTACAAATATTTATTTTGAATTCTTATTAAATCATTCAAAATTAATAATAACAATAAAATATGAAGGTTGGAGTTGATAAATATAAAATTATTTTTACAGTTTTAAAGTTTTCATTGTTTTTTTTTTTTTTTTAATTTCATATCTAACATTTTGTTTATAACAATTATTTGAAATTTTAGCACACACAACAAGTTGCTTATAATATTATTTGGGTTCAAATACGTTTCTATATCAGTATTTCTGTTTTAAAATTTGTGTTAACAACATTATGTGTTAAATATTGTTTTTTCGTTACATATTTTTAAATACGTTTATATTTTAATTTAGGTTGCAAATTATATTCAACTTCAGTGGCAAGAAATTGCACTACACGAAGAAAACTTTATTCTAATGAATGGGGCAGTGGAATCATTGGGCACAATATTCAGTAAGATTACAAAAAGTTATTGTTGATACATTTTTATTGGTTTATTTTCTAAATATTTCCTAATTGTTTTAGAAACCAAATATTACTGTAATTGATATTACATTCAAATATTTTTCAAGGAAATCATAAGCAATATGCTTGATATTTATATTATATTATAATACCTATAGAAAAACAAATATTAATCGAATAACCATATTTACAGGCGCTGCTGCTTCTTATGCCGTTGGTAAGGTTAACGGTGGGTGGGACAAATATGGAGAGCTAACAATGGCAATAGTAGCAATAGGACAAGGAGTCGTTTTATCTTTTTTTGCAGAAACTAAGTCTTTAATGAGTTCATACGTTTGCTACATTGTGTTTTGTTGTGCGTATCAGACTATGTTGACAATATCAAGGTAAAATCAAAAAAGATACCTACGTAAAAAACATATTGAGATCATGTTAAAAAAATAGATAAGGGAAAACATTTTAAGTGGTTGAGTTTAAACCTAAGTACAAAATGTTTTTGTAAGTTATACAATTTGTCGTCACATCATTATTAAGAGTGAATTCTTTAAACTCAAAATTAAAGGTTTTATGAAGAAAACCGCAAAATGAAGAAATTTGAAAACTTTCATCGAATATTGTCCAAATTAATGAAAATTTTTAAAAAAAAACCACTATTCATTACTTCTTTTGATATAAAATGAAAATTTCAAGTAGACTTTTAGACATTTTGACTTTTATGATTTTGGATTCATTCTCAAGCGCAGAACAGTTCAAAAATTTCAATTAATTGAAAATACATTTATAAATCATTATCATTTTTATTGACAAAGCGCCACCCTATTACTTAAAATAGTTACAGTTGTGAATTCAAACGAATCTCTCGTTTGCCTATCTTGAAGTGACCTATGAGAAGACTGCAGAATATAATTAAATTACAATTATTATTATAGTGCATTTTAATTCTTATTGACTTCAGCGTACACCAATGGCCCATGCAGATATTTTTCCCTCTCGTGTTTTGTCAATTTAAATTACAAAGCAATTATTGTTATCACTTTGGACACAACATTATTTTATATTATATTTGAGATTTGCAGATTGCACCATATTGTGGAATTCGTAAACGATCAATACACTATATTATATGTATACACCCATTGCGCATATATCCTATAAACGTAAATAAACAAAACAAAACAAAATGGAAAATTTTAACTGTTGCGATGTTATTGCTTATGTTTCAGTTCAGAAGTAGCAAAATTTATAAAGCAAGACTGTTATGGATTGGTATTTGGTTTTAACAAGTTTGTTGCAAACATTTTGATTACCATATTCACATTAGTGGTCATTGGAGACACATTTTTCTCTTTCGACATTCGAAAACAGGTAAGAATATTTTAATATTATTTCATCGAACCTCGGATCTTAATTTTAACTATAATAATGGTTCATTATAGAATTCTAATGAACTTGGAAGTTTTTTAGCACAGTGAAATGCCCATATTATGTATTATTATATCCCAGTAAACGTGTATGACTATGATGATATAATAATCATTATAGTTCAATGTGCCGATACCTATAATCATTTAAAGTGTACCTACTACATAGGTACTTTGTATATATTATAACATAAATAATAAATGTATACATTTTATGCCTTAATTATGTATTCCACATTTTCAGTATTTCATTATTGGTTTGTACTTCATGGTTATGGGATGTATGTTCATAGTATTAATAGTTTCTAAACATTTAAGGAAACCTCCGAAAAACAGTATTTGACGACATAATATTAAATTATTATTATCATATTACAACAACGAATCGTGTTTATTATGTCGTGTGTACATATTATGATTAAATGGTGAGTTAAATAAATTATTTATAATCCATGGTAATAATATTTGGGTATATAAATGTACAGTAACAATGTGTTTTTAACTTTATTTTATTAATATGATAATGTTACAGTATTCTCAATTCAAGATTATGTTTGCGTCATTAAATGAGTTATATAAATGAAGTGATGATCTGTGATGCTTTTTACTCATGACGGAAATTTTAAGATGGAAAATGTATCAAAAAAAAAAAAAAATTATGTACTCAAATCATAATGAACAAATTTAATTTATATTTGAAATTTAGTTTTAGTAGCAATTAAAATCCTAAATGTTTTATTGTTAAAAACTCAAGTTTGTGAATATTGTGAATAATTTATCGTACACATTTGTTATACATCCAATAAAATTTTAGACTTAAATGCTAGGTATTTATCAAATTATAACACGGGATTAAGTATGGATTCATGGAGTATTCAAATGTTCTAAATATTTATTTCTAAATTAAATAACTGCCGGATAGGTTTTTGAGAAATCTCGACTTATTTAAAACGAATTTTAAGACATTTTTAGGGTCACTTACATTAGTAGTGGCTCTAAATTACTTTAGTCTATTTGTGTTAAATGCATTTTATATACTTATACACTTTGTTAATATTTAAACTATTTTGCCGCTCGTTATGTAGTTGTGCTAAAAAAAAAAAATAAGTATTTTTTATTATTTGAAAACAATAAATAATGATGATCAAATGCATGGTAAATTTGTTGTTTAATCGTTATCGTTGTTTTAAATACACCCGTATTGACGAGAAATATTCCTTAAATTGTAATTAAGCGCGATCTTTGTAGTTTAATTGAAAATATTTATGGGCTTTAAAACTGATTTACTACTTTTCAATGTAGAACAATAATTATTATTATGACACCCTTACAATAAAAATCGTTGAATACTTATTGAAAAAAAAATAAAATTTATTATTAACAGACCCGAATTAGATTTTCTGATGAAAATTTTTTTGTTTCTCAGTACTTTAGCAGGCTCTTACCAGTTACCTACCAAGTTTTATCAGTTATGCAATGACTGTCGTATCATCAGTCCATTAGAATGCTGTTGTTCGTGCGTCGAGAACAAAATTCGATCGTATCATGAGGTGTATAAAAAAAATCACCTACCATATATTTTTTTATATATTTTTATGAAAAGATCGAAGCTGCGCACTCGGCTCCCTCATAATCAAACAAACGGATTCTGTTTGTAGAAAACACGTTGTTGTTACACGGTTAATCAACGCTGTACGAAATCGTTTGATACAAACAATTTTTCGAAGCATCACTGATTATTTTCGAAAAGTACGGTCCCGAAACGTTTGCTCAAAAATTTTCGACGACCGCCGTGTTTCACCACCGTGCTTGCGCGCGCTCGAACGTAGGACCCGCGTGTCCGCCACCCGCGACGAGTTTTTGAACGTCCGCAGTAGTCTTTTGGACGTTGACGGGCGAGGACGCGCGCGCGCGGGGACGAGTTTTTGAGAGTCGCGTCGGCATCCCCCCGGGTCGCGGTGTCGTGTTCGGGTGCACTGCAGCAGTGTCGCGACCGAACAAATCGTATTTTTTATTCAGTTTTTTTTTTTATCGGAGACTATCAGATTTTTATAGTGGTTTTTTCTGCTGCTGTCTGTCCGTCGTTTCGCCGTTTTCTCTTCGTTGATTTACACGCTTCACGCGCGAGAACGCCCGACGAAAACACATCAGCCGGTGAGTTTGTAAAGTTTGTTCTGTAATTTAATTTTTTTCCAATATTCAACGGACGACCTCTTTCGATCCGAGCTGCAGCCATAATATTTTGTAAAATGCCATTTTATCTATTTTTTTTTGTACACCCAATTCGTCCCACACGAAAACAGTCATTAACTTTTAAATGATAGGTCTAATATGCTAGGTAGTCGCAAGTATTCGTTTGCGGAAAATTTAAAAAAGTAAAAACTAAATCGTTTTACTGTATACTCGGCGCTTTATACGACCAACTATGCATATTTTAACAAAGTGTCAACTGTTTATTGCCCATACATTTCACACTACACGTATGTAGTTTATTCGTGTTTACCTTTTATTTTATATCAATCTCGCACAAAAATCTAGACAAACTAGATAAGATGTACTTACATTTTCAAACAAGTCGATTCTAAGTAGGCAGCTCAACGGTTCGGAGAAGTGTGTATGTATAAAGGATTTTTTACACGATATTTTTTGTTAACGTTTAGAAATAATGTACAATAATTATAGAATAAAATCTGTCTAAAAAATTGGGGCCCACGGTGAAAATAGTTTATACACCTACTCCACCGATCTCTTTCGATCCACTCGAACAGTACGATTAAGCACAGATTCTGAAAACCGATTCTTCGTAAATTCTACTCGATTTTTCCACATTTTTGACGTTATTCCTTTAATTTACACAAATCAAATACGAAACAGTTATTATTTTTTAATTTTTGGAAAACTTGAAGACAGAAAAACGTTGAAAAGTCGTTTCCGCGAGTAAACTTATCGTGACGAATCGGTGAATCACGTCGTTCGGTCGATCTGTACGTTTGTCGAAATGCGTCCCTGTGTGCGATTGACCGAGTGAAAATCAAATCACCGTGCCAAATTAGAAGACCACAGTAAATTACTCTCGTATTTTTCTGTACGTGCAATAAGCAAACATTTTCTCGGACAACATAGTTTTGCATAAACCATAAAACATAGTTTCACGTTTAAACGCGTTCTGGGAAACACGATAAATCCAAGCGATCCTCGAATCGTGGCACTTTGCCGTAATTACTATTATTATTATTATTGCGACCACACAGCGCCGTCCGTCCGTCTCTCGTTCGGTCGCAGCGACGACCGGTGTCCGGTTTTCGCGCGGAAGTTAACACTTTATAAATCACCGAATTCCTCACGCGACCCGACGGGGTTTTCTAGGTAATTTATTTTTCGTACAATTTAAATTGAATTTAAAGGGAGTCGTATTTTTCGAACATTCTGTAGCCTCTTTCTATGTCACGTAATACACTATTATAAATAAAAAACGTTTGACATTTGCTGCTTTTTTAAACAATGCTTTCGAAAAAGTTCACATTTTGTAGTATTAACAGTGTGTAAAAAAAAGTAAGCGATGATCGTTTAAGGTTGTATTCAAAATTGGTCGAAACGATACAGTTCACATTTAAAATTAATCAATAAAACTAAAACCGAACAAGTAGTATCTTTACTGACACTCGTTACCCAGAAGTCTTGCAGTGGAAGTATAAACCTACTAATGTATTTAAAATTATTAGTCGTATAATAAAAAAAAAAAAAGTCAATTCACTTATTATCGATTTTCGTTAAAAAGTAATTCGATAAAATATTACAATAATGGATAGTTATAGTAGTTTGAATGTATACAATTTTCCCTTAACTAGAAAAAGGAAATAACATAACGGTCGCGGTTATTTTGTTTTAGGTTTTTTATTTAGTTTTAGCTATTAATTTTACAAACATTTGAATTTGCCCGACTGAATTAACTGTGAAGGCTCAACATTGATATTTTACAAGCTCGGTATAGTAGCAATTTATTGGACCAGTCTAGTAATATAGTGTTTTACATTGACGTTTTACGCGATTAACTATTTTATAAGTGTACCTTATAGGTATCTAAATTATTTTTGTACAATCAACATGATAGGATTAAATTTAAGACATTTTAGGATGTTCTAGATGAACTTCGCTGTGTATCGTAAAATAATTATTGTTCTTATAGTGGAAAAGTCGTTGGATAAAAAATAATTACCAAGAAAAATGTTGTACGATAAATAATGACAATTTAGTGCTGAACCCAATGTTTTTTCCCGGTCCCCCGTATATTATAGAGTGTTTTCATTTCAAATTGTTTTCAAAAGTTTTACGGCACAAACGCGTGCCCGTCCAATGGAATAACCAGGTTCAAATTGTCGCTGACACTTATAATTGGACTACGTAAAAAGCCACGGTAACTTTCTCGATGTTTACTTTGACACTCGGGTACGTAAAGTCTTATCAAGTGTTTTTTAAATTCGCCATTTACTGGCGAGACCGTTTGTTTTTGATACGATTAAGGCAGTCTTAAATTATTAAAGTAGGTGGCGGTGAATTCCGAAGGGGTTAATAGAACACCGAATGTACACAGATTATCCACCTATACGTACAATATGATACAACTTTAAAATACAAAAGTTTCCCTCCGGATAACAAGCGTACTGAATTGATAATGATTTATGAACTGTAATGTAAGATGTTTCTCGTACGTACGAACTGTAATTCAGCAGTGAACCGTAAAATATAATATTGTGTCGAAATTTGTCGCAAGTCAAGTTTGTGCGGAAAACCGACCAGACTATTTTAAATAGTCCACTCTGGATGAATTGTTTTACTGTAACGTTGTGGTTCTGTATGCGGCGGAAAATTTTTTATTAAAAAAAGTTTACAAAAATTATCGCATCCGTGCAGTTTTCTTATCAAAGCAACAATACCGTATTACCGCTCAGTATCAATGTTTCGCCTCGATTCGTACAACATTGGATACAGGTGCATTATTATACGAAATGCACATTATGTAAACACGCGTATTCAAACGCTGTATGTACACTCGGTTTTTCAGTAGTAAAACCTGCCCGAGCAGTTTTTAAACCAAGTTCGTTTGTTAGTTATAATTTTTTTTTTTTTACGCATGAGTAATTTTGAAACAAACGAAAAATTCGAGTTGATAACTTAAAGCGTACAGGTAGGAACCGTATTGTAAGACCGTCATGAAATAAAAAAAAAATTATCCAAGCAATTATAACGTTTGCCTTTGTACCGTATCTAAGTTTGTCGAATTCGGGCACGAACCGGGAAAACGATTTTTGAAAAAGTTTAGAGTAAAATTTTTTTTTCTTCTTCAAAAAATCGGACGACGCTGAAACGAATCCGTGTGGTACGGATGTATGAAGCACGTTTACACACGTATTTGCGCGCAGTTGAATACCTTTCCGTCTTACCTTTGTTCCAGTCGAGTAGTACCGACGTACTTTTGCGAATTTGTGGTGGAATTAAAACAAAAAACATTGCAAAAACGTTTTTCGTGCCGTTGTCGTATAAATTTCTAAACACACAGGAATTTGACTAAACGCCTTCGTTCCAAGACGGTGTGTACACAAAACGGAAAGCGGCGTACAACGCGAATATACGTATATGTATGGGTGTAAGAGGATTTGTCGGGGTTGGGGTGGCAAAGGAGCTTTAAAGGCGCCATGATCGATCGTTTAGGCGATCCGTGCGCGGGGTCTATCCGTCTATCCTGCGAGGGACCTGGGGCGGCGGCAGGGTCGTCGTGTGCGCCGCCGTTAATGGCCGTTGTTGTTGCCGGTGTAATTCGACCACCTTCTATTGTTACGCGAGTGACCGCCATCTCCTCCGCCGCGACGTCGTCCCAAAGGCGAATGCAAAGGGGGACCCTTCGAGCGCAAACAAAGTCCTCCTGTTCGTCCCGAGCGCGGTGCCCCGAAGGGAGATCGGCGAAGGAGACAGTGTTTAATCATCGGGGTTATAACAACGGCTGCCCGCGGGATCCCTGCGAAGTTTTTGCGCCGATCGCCGTCTTAACAACAACTAATCACCCGTGTAAAACGGGTCGCAAAACGATTTTATCCGAACGCAATAACATCGTTGAATGAAAAGAAACTCGAATTTTAGTTAAAACGCACGTTTCCATCGATCAAGCCCAGATCGGGGGGATCCGGCGCGGGTGGCCAGCCCGAATCCGTTTTAAAATCTTTCCTTTTTGCTATTGCTTCGTCTTACGAGTCAATTATAGTTCCCGACGAGACACTCTAAATACGGCTCAGACGGCAACGCAATATTGTGTAAAAATTTTTAATTAATATTTGTGCATATTAGTACGTGATATTTTAACAAAATACGTATGTTACAATGTTCGGTGATTTAGCGGTAAACGCCTACACCATAACCGCGTAAACGTTAATTTAATATTACAGTTTTCCGAATTCGTTTGAGATTTCATTAATTTTTTGATATCGCGTGCCTCTTTAAGACGCACTCGACAACTATGAACACGTTCGTCGCACTGATGACCTACGTATGATTTAAAATTGTTAACAATGTTGATTGACAAGACTTTCATAAAAAAATAAAGACAAAAATAATATTGTATAAAATTTAAAAAAAAAACATTATACTTAAAAAACGTACTAAAAAGGATAAAATAATTTACGACTATTTGATCTATTGAGCTAAATCAACATACGTTCACTCAACAAGGCTTTCAGTTGTAAATAATTTTCAAGTACATTTTATAAACAACATTTTTTTCTCGTATAATTTTTAAACACCTACCTACATCTTGACCGTACTATAATAAACTTTATCTATTCGTTTTTGACATTTTTTATTACTTCAAATGTTTTCATTCGTTTTACGATATTAAATTTTATTCCTTACGGATAATATTTTTTTTTCTGTCAATTGTGCGTGTGTTTGAGCAGCGGACGAAATAACCAAGCAAAACGTGTATGAATGAAACTGCTAATGAAACGTATTTAATTACAACCGTACATACATATTCAATAGAGTCGACAACGCGTTTGTTACAGACTCGCTAGTCGGACGGACCCTCCTTGAATGTAAAATGTCTCGCCATGTAATTTCTCGGTAGATTCGTAGACCGGGATACGTTAAAACAACGTAGCGGATTTAGTTACAAAACGTAATCTTTTTATATATCTGCGTTGGTTAATAAAATGTCAAATACTTGGCGGAGAACTGAATCGAGGGTACATTGCTTTATGTGCGCGTTTTACGTGCGGATATTAACTCTTGATCCGAAACGACCCTACCGGTTATTTCGGTTCCGAGAACATTGATGCTTTTCGGCTTCAAATCCAAAATGTTATGCGCGCGAATTGAAAATCGTACAGCTGTCTTTAAGTCAAGTTTTGCGTTTGATTTGTAAACCCGTCGTCAATCGATGTTTTTAGTTTTCAAGTATTCTATTAACACCAGTCTGAGAATTGGTTAGCGCTTGGCCTGCGACGTATCGCGAGATAGACTCGGTATAGTTTTTACGCAAAACTGTGCGTTTAATTTTTCCTAATCCTACTGTACCCACACGTTTGCAGTTTTACCGACATACTTGGCATCCGCAGGTTCTACAATATCAATCGAAAATAAAGTAGGTACCGATTTACCAAACAAAGCCGGTTTGGCCGTACGAAATCGCGTCATGGAGTCACGTCAAATCTTATAAATATCACGGCCTCTTCAAACGTTTCACTAAGGCTACTAACGCACGTTTTCAAACCTTGCGCTATACGTAAAGTCGAAAACAGTCACTGAACTCTCCCAAATATTGTACAAACGCCAAAATTTGAACACACACACGCATCCATTTATTTCTCGTGTATGTTCGCCATCACTGTCCGGAAAAATCCGATGGGCACACTGCAGAAGCGTGATTTGTTCTGTATAGAGGATCTTTTAAGTTCCATCAAAGATGTTGCTACATTGGGAATAACATTACTAAATGTATGAATTGGTACCAACAGCCTTACACATATTTTCTTAAAATTGTCCCATCTTTTTATTAAGATAGTAGAAGTGTAATTTTTATGATAATTATACTATATGTACAGCGTACAAAACTTTATAGCGATTAATAGAAATAAGTGAATTAAGTTTGTGGTCTGTTCGATTGTGCTTGAAAGGAAGGGGCAAAACTGTAAATAGACGACGAAAAACGCTCTGTATTTTACTGAAGTTTATTTAGGTTTTTTTCCTGATTTCTGTCAATAATGACATAAAAAGCTATGTTGTTAAAACGAAAATCACTTCGTAAAGTTATTATGTTCTTATAATTCGTGTATAATTATTGCGTAAATTTAAATCATTGATTATAAACATTCTACGTTGTAACAATGTGCGACCGTTATAATATTGTAAAAAATATGAAATAGGTTCGAAGACACGCCCAACCGTACAACGCGATTCGACTATAAATTACGATATATTATTATAATAAATGGGAAACGTACCTGTTTGGTATTGTTTGTCAAAAGCAACGCATATTTTGTATATACGCACCGTGAACAATAGTTTTGAATGAACGGGTGTTCAAAAAAGTAGGTAGAATTTTACACGTCAAACATAATTGGGGATCCGGTGGCTTTTTTTTTTTTCTTGTAGTATTGTATATTTTAAATCATTTTAGCGAATCTGACTATGTAAATAAAAATCTTTAATTGGTATGTTTTGAGGTTTATTTTGAACCTCGGAGAACGTTCATCGGAATGTTAGTCATCGAAATTTTTCCGATAATTTTGTACATCGAACAAAACGAAATTTTCAAAATCATCATTTTTTGTCAGAAACAACGGTCGGTAAATGTAGACGTCAACGCGTTAAAAAACAAAATAAAATATACCTATATAGGTGGTGCTCGAAGACTGGAAAGTGCGGTTCTTAAACGCAAAATGTCAACTATAAAAAAAGGAACAATCGAAGTGTGCGGCGCTCTAAAAGTGTTGAAAAAAATTGTAAATTAAGTCAGAATAGGATTTAAATTATTTATCAGTTGTGTAGAAACCGAACGCATTTCAAATTACCTACTGGATTTCGCGTGTTATCGATAATCTACAAAAATGGAATATCGTACCAGTCACGTCGAAGTTGATGTGATAATTTTTTTTTCAATCGATTAAACATTCAAGTTTTTTTTTTTTTTTATAGACACATTCTAATTTCTGCGTTTTTATTTATAGACGGCGTTTTGTATAGGCAAAATAAGTACATAAAGTCGCAATGTCGTTAACATAATATTACGTATCTACACGATTACGTATTAAACGTGATGTTTAAAATAATTTATTTAAATTGACTGAGTGGTGTATCTTTCGAGACGCAAAATAGACTGATGGAAAACGATAGTGTAAAAACATAAAATATTATTGCCGTAGACGTGTCTGCTGCACTCCACTGCAGATGGTGTATGATGTTAATTTTTAGTCGCAGACATTATTATTTTCAGGAACGCAACAATCAGAAGAAAATAATCGTTTATCCGTGTTATTCAATCACGTGAAAAATAATTGTTCACCCGGCAGTGGAAAAAAAACCGTTTGACTAATATAACACACGGGTTTCCTAACTAGCACGTTGTCGAAACACTTATTAATGGTGATTTAATCGCGTCAAAACGCACTTTCAAATGCCTTAGTCGTTCGCGGCAATCTAACGAATTGTTTGTATTTTCGTATAGTTACTATAACAAACAGTATCAATCAACACCGCCGCCACTACGCGGGTTACCATGGCGTACACAGAATTGTAAAAATCCAAAACAAAGAGGGTGAAAATGATTAGACCGATTAAACGAACGATTTTACTATAGTACAATTCAATAGTGTCGTTGGACATTGTCAGTACATATTTGTCGGTAGAAACACGTACCGATGTCCGTTATGCGTATAGTTCATTACATTTGTAGCGAAAAAAGTGTTAATATTTGCAGTGGACTAACGTGATACTCAGCACTATTGTACGGATTTGTATATTTAAAATCGTTTGAATTTCTCGTATCGTAAAAAACGAAAATTTGCGTCGACCGTACAAGACTTTTTTTTATTATATTACGATAACGTTACGAGATTAAAAAAAAAAAGTAACGTACAAAAGCCAACGTAAACACAGCACCGAACTTTAGTATCGACCATTCTTATTTTCATTTTGAAAATAAATACAATTTCAACTACTTTGCGTGTTTCGCGTCGCGCTCTATAAATCGTCGCAATAGAGTAGGAACGTAGAGTGGCCCTATACCGTAAAACGTAACAACGTAACAACATGAAGCAGGCGCAAAAAGGGCGAGCGGCTCAGTACAAAAATATCAGACACTCTGTTAGTTGTGTTAGTTTTTTTTCCTTCGTTTCGGTAATTTTAAACAATTATTTTTGTCACCGCGATCGTTATGTTTTGACACGAGCAGCGAATAATGTAACGGCGTGACGGGAATTTTTTCGTTATCGTAATGTGTAACCATACTACGTTACTACGACTCTCGCCATTTTCCCGGTTTCGCGCAAAATAATTTCACAGCCGCGTCCTCCTGTTGCCAATGTGGACGCGATCTGGCCGGTAAACGATAGCCAGCCACGAGACGCGATAATAAATGCGTACAACTTTCGGGGACGACGGCAATATCGGCAAATGTCGTCGTTTTATTACTAAACCCGTGTTTCTCGCGTCCGATTAATAACAATAATAATTGCCGTCTTGGTTCCTTCGGCGCTGAATACCGCACCCGTCCCGGTAAAACGCGCGTTCGTAACATTACAATTATTAAACGCGCGGACATTAATAACGACGAACGGGCCCCGTACGGTTCTGGACATTGTAGTCGAACGGTAACAATTATCGAAGAAATTTAGCTGCTCCCGTGCACGAACTCGGCATACAAACCACGAGCTACGATCGATTCGCGTCATTCCTGTCATCACAGCCGACTAGATTTTTCGAGACGTTAAGTGATTTGGCACTCGCTCGCTTTGCAACGGATTATAGCCCAAGCATCCAAACCTAGAGACACCTAGCCTAACATTACCTAGCCTAACATTATCACCTAACCGGTATTTACGAACCAAGCTCATATGCGGAATGCTTCCCGGGCAGAGGAGGCCGTCGGGAAAACGTTACGATAGGAAACGATTAGGAACATTACGATCACCGACGGTGGCCGGTACTGATATCGCCAAGTCCGTCGAGCGTGTACTAACTACGCGAAAAACGAGCACCGTTTATGTATGACGAGCAAGTGTAATCGACAGAGATTTCGTCGCTTTGTCTAACTATAAGCGCATGTTTGTCGCATTATATCTCGTTGTTATCTGTCGTCGTTAAAACGACCGTCACCGAACATTGTTCGAAACGCGGTTGAATTCGCGCACGTCACATTATTTACAAAGTGTCGTAATATTTTATGCGAAACGTTGTTCGAAAAATGTACTATTTGGTACGTCTACCGTCGGGATAGTTCTTATCCGCGTCGCTTTTTTTTCTTCAAGCATTAAAGAAGACAGTAAAACGATCGTGTTATGAGAATTGAAACTAACGAAAACATAATCGTGTACGCGAACGGATTCGTTAGAATCAATAAAACGGATTACTTACTGTACGTCGGCGACTCGTTTTCACCGATCAGGAAAGAAACTCTCGTTTCAAAATAAGCCCGGACATCAGTAGTATGAGAGTTGTTTCTGTTCAAATCGCGGATACTCGTTTTACACTATTGTCCTAGAAACGTATCGTGGTCTAGTTACGATAGTTATTGTTTCGCACGTGAAATCGAACGTGTCATGTTTTTATCATAACTATTATTCGTTCTGAAATGTGCGTTAACTTTCCGAGTTTATGGGTGTTAATACCTACGGTTGACCGGAAATTCGCCGCAAACACCGATCATTACGACGTTGTGGTTTTCCATTATACGCGAAAAGCACGATGATCACTTTTTCGGTCGATTGTCGTCGCGCGATTCGGTCTCGGCGTTAAAATAAAAATGATTTAAAACGGGCACATCTTCGCAGTGTTGTTTTTTAAACGTATTTTTTCGAGAACGCACGTTAATTTAACCCCAAACATTTTTCCTTGTAGCACCCTTATAAACGTAAGACGGTGTCCATACCCAGGTTGCTGTGAATACATGCGAGGTTAGCATTTCCTACGACAATCTTACCCGGTGTACCGTCTTATTTACCAGTCTTTGAATGATTCTTTGAAGCCGGTGGACAGACCGCGGCCGTGATACCTAAATCATAAATTTAGCTTGCTGTAAATCATCCGTTTTGCCGTCATCGTACACTGTACGTATTATTATTATCACATAGACGAAACACTTCCTACGCCTGTGTGTACTCGGATAATTATCGCGTTTTACCAATACGATCGCTCGTCTCAAACCGGCTTAAATAATAACAAATTATTGTTACCTTTACCGAGCGCCGGACCCGCAAATACAGTGTCCGGGTCAGGCGGTGACCCGGCGACGTAATCGACCCGGATTGTAGGCGGTAGAGGTACACGACTAGACCGGCGCCGAGATCGCGTACGAATAAAAAAAACACTAAAAAAAAAAAAACGGACGGTAAATATATTACGTTGTAATGTTATGCACTGTTATTATTGTTTTTGGTGTGCCGGTGAAAATCGCGGAAAAACTATATCGACAGGGGTTTTAAACCGATTTGTTATAGTAACAACTAATACATTATATAGTCGATAGAGATTCGTAGCGTTCGGATATTTCGACCTAGCGTTACAGACGGCTCATCAGAAATGAATTCCTGTTTTAAACACGTTTTTCTCCATCGTTATTCGATTGGATCTCAATCGCCGGATGTTCGGCAATCGTATACGAAACGTCGTATTAGAGTAGGCACTATCGTGTCGTTTCGCGTTGTCGTTATTACGTGTGCATACGACTTATCTCGCAATCGAATATCGTTCCGAACTCGTCGATTTATTCGTCGCCGTCGAATAATATCGCAGGTACTCACTCATTCTTTTATGGTTTAAATATTCGGTTCCTATACATAAATACAATATGATCTTTTCAATGATACGAGAACATCCAAAAGTTGTTGGCAGCCAGTGGTGTGCGACGGTCAGAGGCCGACCGCGGTTTCGCTTTATATATTTCGCGGGTCTCCATCGTACAGAAGAGAGAGTTATATATAGTACCGTCTTACGACTCGGCGAAACGATTGAAAACTTCCGACGGCGGCACTCTCGTACGATGAAAATGAGTGACCAGAAAAGTTATTTTGCGCTCAGTCCGGCCGGGCCCAAACGTCGCAAACACGTTAAACCGTATTCGTGTGTATAAAACTATAAAACGTGATGGTACTTCCGCGGTAAACGTGTACGCTTTTCGGCAGTGTCAAAATAATAATTCAGTTATCATCAAAAATGTCATAATTCACCGTCCACTATCATCACGGAGTAGAGTGGAATTAAACCCGTCCGTCCAGCGGTACAAAATTGATAGTCTCAAATATTTGTTTGTCGAGAAGAAAAAAGCGTAGGTTTTGAAGGGTGCACGTGCAGTGCAGCGGTATAACGTTTCGCCGACGTTATTAAATCGGAAAATAACGGTTGTGTCTGAGCCGTTTAACGCTCAAACAATCGAAAATTTCATCAAACTTCTATACGTCGTTATGAGCACAAAAGTCCGTTGAAATCGCATAAAGTACGCCCGTTCTTGATTCTCATGTAGCTTAATGAAAACAATGAGAACGCATTTTGAGAACAAACGAAAATCGAGTAAACCGATTTTTATAACTATTCAACGTTTAGAGACGTGTATTTTCGAGCTTTATAGGTTTCGTTAAAATAAAAATGGCGAAAATTACCAGATTTGAAAAAGTTCTACGTTTTTCACTGCAATTTTTTTTAAAATCGGCCAAAAGTCAATGCGTTTTACTCTGTCCAGTAAAGTGTAAAATCTCGGTTCGATCACTCAGCTTGTGTGATAACTGACGAGTCCGTAATGGAAAGATCATAAGAATCACGACTAAAGTTCAGAGCAACACTCCTACTAAATAAAAAATGAATAAATACGTACTCGAAGCATTTCACATCGTAAAAATTGATCAATTTAAAACACGCGAAACGATTTCGTTTTCTAAGCTTTAATAATAATTGGTTTTGATTTTAACCGAGATAAATAGGTTTAGGTTATAAGTTTTCTCAACAGTATTATTCTGAACAATAGCAGTGTTGCACAGTAAACGTATTAATTTAAATAACAATTATTTTTTCTCGTTTTTTATATCGTACTGTATGTTACAGTTATTCGAACACGTAGGTATAAACGAATATTATTTTTCTATGCGTTTGTAGGTCAAAAATTTTTTAACATCGTAAACTAGGGGAACGAATTTTTAATATTAAACTGTTACCGTTGGTCACAAACTCAAGTTGCGTAGTATACTGTTAAATGTAGTGAAACAGTTACCAATGCAAATACGGTAAAAATCCGTGTTTTTATATATTTTTTTTTTGTGATTTATCGTTTATTTAAACAGTACAAATTGAATTTTGTCTCGTCCGATAAATATTAATATCCGTTGTGTAAACAACGGTCTGATTGACTATCAATTTTCCTTTTAAAGCGATTATTTAATTTTAATTACCGTTATAAAACTATAAACCACCGTCTCGTAAAAAAATTAACAAGTTTTTTATTTACGATCGATATTAACAGCACATTGGTACAAAGTCATAAATTCCAATTGATTCGGGTGCGCGTTTCGAAGTTGAAATATATTGGATTCTATTTGGTAGGTATTATGATAGTGAAACAATTTTATACCAGTGATTAAATTAAAACGTGACATTTTTTTTTCTAAAATAATAACCTATCGAATCACTCGAGGATAAGTCGGGAGTAGTGATATTTTGTTTTGAAAAATGTACAGAAATATAGAGGGGTATAAAGGATAGTGTTTTGTATTAGAATAATTTGATAAAAATTAATCTTAATTTAACTATTTGTTATTCAGAATAGGACCGCGGAAACGCCGTTAAGTTATAACCATTATAATATATCCTTGATAACTTCAATCAAAATCTTCCTTTTACCTCTCCGATCGAACCCGAGAATCAATTTTGTTTACTGATTTTGTTTAACCTCGTAATTCACACATGTTTGAATCGTAAAACAAACTATTCGTTCGCACCGCCTATTAATATTTTGTTTTTATATTCGTCTTGCTCAAGTTCGATTTTGCATTTTTTTTTCGCTAAAACTAACTGTTTTTAAACGCAAAATTTTACGCAAGTATGAAACGAACAATAATAAGTACACTGAGTACACTTAACACACATACACAAATCAATACACGAGTTCCATATCGTATATTCACTCTAACGAAGGTAAAGTTCAAAATTTGAATCGAGACGTCGCGTACATGATACTGCAGTATTTTGCCGCAGCACTATAAAAATAAATAAATGTCACAACCCTGCATTTATCTCGTAAACATTATTTTGATAAATAATTATGATGAAAGTAACAACTTGGTTAGAAAAAACGAGCAGGCGATAGCAGTAATCGTGTTGAGTATTACTTATTTTTTTAATATTACCCAGGAGCGAGAAAGAATTTTTTTTTTTTTTTTGGTTACAAATACCAAACACAATACAACGTGTGCTAACAAGAACAGTTAAAGTTAATTTCAATCAAAAGTTATTTTTAATATCGATTTAAAGCACCTTTAATGAAGAAAATCATTACAATATACTTACTTATTTTTTGAGAATTCGAAAATCAGTCTTCATTGTACTTAATACATAAGTAAAGTATTTAGTTATTATCTAACTTCGATGTTTGCAGCTTATAATTTTTTTTCCGTATTGTCTTCAAATACGATGAAACTAAAAACAAAAGAATTCTTAAACTTTTGACTAGGTATGATTTTATTTTCCTGTTATTTTAACCGTCCACGCACTTTGAAAGTTTTCGTTGTTAAATACAAAAAAATATTCGCAAAAATAATAAAATATATATTCATTCGGTATGGACTTTAATCGATTTTGAATACGTAATAGAGTGAAATTTAAATAAAAGTATTATAAAAGTATAATATTCAGATAATTATATATTGTTTGAGATAACCACATAAATTACCATAACTTATTTTATCGATTTTTTTTTTTTTTTTATACTATTACTCTTGCCTACGTTGTTTTATAGCTTTGTTGAGTTTTATAAGCACGAAAAGTATTTCTGCGTAAAGAATAAAACGGCATTCTCGCTGAAACTACGGGTGTTTTGGTTTGTTGAGTAGGTATACACTTTGTTTTTTATCCTTTTTTTTTTTTTCAAAATCATTAAGTTACACTTATTTTTATTGTTAATTTTGTCATACCCATTTTAACAGTGAACGAATCTTCCGTTTCCCGTATCCGCATCGATTTCTCGTAGCACTACAGTTTCTAAAGCGGTAGATTGATGTTTTAGACGGAAAACGCAGCGTAATCATTTTCCAGTATAAAAAACCACCTACCGTGTTATTGATGAGTTAAATGTTTACAAAAAAAAAAAAAAACGAAAAACTTTTAGCAAAGTTTTTAAAACGCGTCGATTAATTATCGCGTGTATTGTGTTTATGTTTTAAAAAAAAATTTAGACGAGATAACTCTATATGGACTCAGTGTGAACACATTTTGATTTATTAACTCGTATATGTTATGATATATTATAATTTGTAACGTACGATGTTGTACAATGTACATGTTTAAACGTAAAAAAAAAACCTCATTGTAAAAACAATACATTCTAAAACAAAATACACGTCTTATTGTCCACTATTTCGCACGTATAATATATATACCTTTAGTTGTTTTCTATTAATGTATTCTAAAAATAAAAACAAAAAACATTTCAAAACTAAAGACACGAGTGCTTCCACGTAACACAATATGACTACAGACGACCACTCCAACGGGGGTGTCGTTTAAATCTTTTTAATGGATTCCTCGATTTATGGTTCACTTTACGCAGTGTTTATGAATAGACGCGTTTTGTTTATGACATTTTTCATAACAACCACAACGGTGAAAAACATCGATTTTAGTCATATATTTTATGGTTTTTCAGTACCTATCAATATAAATTTTTCAATCACTGTAAACGTTCCATTTGAAATTTTACTACAAAACATACAGTTTTTTTAATCAACATCATACTCTTTTTATAATTTCGTCTCGCCTCGCTTGTCGACACATTCAATTTTTTTCGCTACTCTTCCGTCTCCAAATAAAACTCACGAATAGTGAGATGAAAACACGTATTTTCAAAATGTTCAATGTTTTTTTTACCTATTTTGAAAATATTCTAGATTTATTTTATTGATCTGTTAATATAGGTACGATTTTCGCGGGAATTTTTCGTCAAAAAAATGTTGCGTAATTTATAAAAACTAGTTTTTTTTGCAAATTTTAGGGTATCTGATTCTTTTTTTTTTTTACTATACAATTTAAAATACGGATAATTTTAAATAATGTTTGAAATAAAGTACCAGCGGGACAAAATTGTCGATTGTTGTTAAGATCGGTTCACGTCTCTTGTGGGTACTTGCTATTATTGTGCAGTTAAAACACACTCGCACAATATGTTAAATCTAATAACTATTTCACCCAGAACTTAAATTTTAAACAAAACTGATTGTTAAGCTCATGCGGTTATGATTTTATTAATACAGCCAATGGGGTAGGCATTTCAATTGGTGCCATTTTTTTTCTTTTGTCGTTTAACGCCACGCGTTGCGATATTTGGTCGAGAATATTATTATAAAAATTATTGTATAATCGTTGTTGTGGTCAAAAAATATTTTTTTAAATTTATTTATTTCCCGAACGCGGTTTTGCCCGCCGATAGTGGTGCTACAGAAATATTTCGTCGATCTCGCGCCGATTTCATATGGTTGGTACATATATAATTATACACGCATCGATAAAACACAATGTTTAAAATATTTCACTTTCGAAATATTAAAACATAAAATGGCTTCACATTATTAGGACAAATATATTTTTAAAATACGATGTTATGCTGATATTTTTTTGAGTATTTTGTTGTTGACAAAAAAATATTTATTATAGATAAATATTGCTACAATATTTTCAAAATATATCGTGAAAAACGTATTCCGAAAATCTGTTAAGAATATTTTACTTTGTGCTTAGCCAACGGTGTATATAATAGAACCGAAGGAAAAAAAAACGGCTCGTCAATGAAACGTCCCATGTGCCAGGCACTAAGCGATTCGCGTATGCGTGTCGACGTACGATGTGCGTGTAGGAAATTATTAGCCTTTTTAACGGTCTGGTATCTTGTCGTATGGATCTTTTAACGAACCTGTATCATACCTATTTGAATATTATGTAAAAGTCTCAATTCGTTCCGATCGTTATTTTGGATGTTATGGCGAAAAAACTAGATCAATATTACGTAAAAATCGTGGCGTTTGCCGCCGTAATCGATGTTTCTTTTTGGTTACTTTTTCAATTTTGAACTTTCAAATTCGAGACCCCTCAAAGTACCACCAGAGTTCATAGACTATTCGGCACACCAGAGGTACCGACTTTAGGAGCGCTCCTTAAAGCTGTACACAGGTAAAAAAAATCGTTGTAAAAACAAAAATCACGCTATGACCGCGTGTAGTAAACGGACCGTAAATTTAGTCGCGATTGTTAATTTTGAAAACATTTTTCTTCATATTTTCTCTTGGTAATTCTTTTTGAGTTTACGATACTGCAGTATTGATACTTCGAGAAACGCCGCGGATGCTTTGTACTTACGTACTACTACGATTTCTCATTTTTGGAAATAAATTGTTTTCCTTTTATCGTTAGATAAAATCTTAGAAAAAACACCGTCGAAGTTGTTATTTTTTTTCTCGTTTGATTCAGGCCTAACGAATTTATATTATTTACCAAAAAATATTTACCGCGAAACTTTACTTCGAGTGTTCGGTATGATAAAATATACTAACCAATGATAAACTATAATTTATACGTTTACAATATTATTTATAAATCGTTTGAAGTTACTCGTGTATCGCTCGTCGCATGAAGCCGTCGTGCTTAAAAATGTTCAATATTATGTTCTTATTTAATAAAATAAGTTAAATGTTTACTTTTTAAAAATATTCTGACAACTCACCTTACTCTCTGAATAGTACATACTGCAGAAAAAAATCGTTTTAAGATATATAATTATTCCCAGTGCTTATTTTACGGGTAGTTAGTTATTATTGGAAAACAATCGCTGGGTCCAACAGACGTGGGAATTTAAATGTGCGTTTTGAACTCTGCGATTTCGGAGCTAAGTGATTATTAAGTTATACACTTTTACGGTTTATATTTAATATTTTTCTGAAGCATATACATATTTTTTTTTTTTGATAATTGTGGTTATGATTTATATATTTTATATAATTCATGTTCACAAGGTAAAATAGCTTCCTTGCTCCCCTCAGAATCTAAAATAGCGTTATTATATTGGCGTAAGAGGAGTAATAAAATAAACGGACGTTGATAAAATTGTAGGATTATGGGATACTAAATGAATAACGTTTATACCTATATACCTTTATAATTAAAAAGTTAGATGGGATTATTACGATGAACTTAAAGAATCGACTCTCGAGACATATACGCGACATACCTGTATGAAAAAGAACTGTATGGCTTAGAACAAGAATCGCAAATGTTGTTTTTTTTGTGAAATGTCTCAAGACGCGTATACGCTTTTGGAATAAGTTGTTATACCTAAACGTTATTTGTTTTTTTAGAAACATACTTTATTGGTTCTTTTATTGCTATCTCAAATTTGTTACAGTCTCTCAAGTTGATTTTTTTGAGCGGAAGGCTGACCAAAGATATTATTGTCTGGAGATATATTAAATAAAACACACATACTACACAACTACGATGCACATAATATATTATATTCGTTGTATACCTCCATTGTTGGCCTCGTCATCAGGTTTATTGAAAAACAGCATTGCTTGAACACTAACTCGGTTGGAATAAATTACATTGCTCGTCCACACTACGTCAATAGAGTTCTATGCACGGTGTTTTAACGTGTGTGACTATTTCAGTCGGGAGACAATCGTTTTATTCGCAATTTTTGACTTCCGGAAAGAAAGAAAGAAAAAAAAAAATTGAGAAAACAATCGGTATAATGGATCACTTGGATACTGTTTTATTTTTATCAAAATAATACAAAAAAAAAAAAAAAACAGACATAGAACTAAATACAGTTAAGAGATGACAAAACGACAGAATAGTAGTCGGTTTGAACCAATCGGTTTAAAACAATTTATTGTTAGGTCTCTTTTCTGCGTACACAAAGATTTATACGCGATTTATTTACCTTTGCTATTGTGAGTATTTTTTAACGTAATGATTCATCATACCTTTTTACATGGCAAATTTAATGTATTTTTTCTCGCGAAGAGTAATAAATAAGGGTAGTTTTCTTTTTTACGGATATTTACGTCATTAATTATGTGCTCGATCGATTAGGCGCGTGTTCAAATATTTGTATTAACGGTTGATTTGATTAAAACTTAAACGTTTCAAGACTATAGTCATTTTCCGATACATAATATTTAAGACAGTAAATCGGCATTCGTCGCCAAGCCAAAACGCACTAAAATTAAAATGAGTAAGCATTATTGTTTCAAAAAACAGCTGTAAAACAGTGTTCGTATTGAACAATTCAAAAGCGTTTGAACAATATGATCTTTGATCGCTGTTCCCGTTTATACGAGTTCAATAATTTTTGTACGTAATAATTTCGTTAGAATTTCGACAGTTTGAATTTTCCGTTCGCGATAGTCATGAACAATTATTATACATTTCAAATTTTATGACGTATTTTTTAAAAAATATACATTTTACGACGCCGTACGTTATGAGAATTTTTAATGCGAGTTAATTCGAAAACAATAGGTGCACCGCACAATCGTTTTTTGTACGTTTTGACGTACACTGTCATTATATCCATCTATAAGAAAAGCAAAATTGTTGTGATCAATGTATTTTGGTCAAGAGGATGTTAGAAACGGGAAAATGTTACTGGGACGTGTGAGCTAAAAGAACGATTCATTTGTGTTAAAATGTTATGAGGTTTTTTTCATTATTTTGCGTTCACGTTTTTTTCTTTGTCGGGATGATAAAAAAATTAGTCCAATATTTTCTTTTTTTTTTTTCTTATAATTACATTGATATATGTATAATATTTTAAGCTCTATTCGAAAGAATTAACGAAACAATTTTAAAGATATTATACACGCTTTCATAAATTCTCAGTGCCGTTGTTATACACTGAGACAAACGCATACCTCTGAGATGCATTGTAATCATAGATCAATTTTCGAAATGACTCCTATTAATTTTTCGTTACTTTTTTTCTACATATTTAATATAATGTGTACAATTTGGAGACTTAAACAATTTTCGGGGGGCTATATTAGAAATTAACCCTCTAAATCGCGTGGAACCATGCATTTTTTCAATTTTGGTGGTTTTCTCGGAACCGGCTTCAACAAATTTTTTTTTGGTGATACGCAATAAATTGGTTGTTTTCAAAAAAAAGAATAGCTTTTAAACTTTTGCATCTCGCACCGTTCCCCGGTCTCCCCTATAGTTTTTGTTATGTTTTAATGTCGGAACTCCGAGTGAACCTAAACACACATTGCAGTCAGTGGCGTAGGGGGCGGGGGAGAGGAAGGCACCCCCTGGGTCATAGTGAAATACATCAGGTAAGGTAAAAAATCTAAAAATTATCTCATCTAAAGTCTAATTCATAGGTAGTTGTTCATTGTCTGTAAGAGAATCGGTCCGTAGTGAAACTAATTTCTATATTTTTACGCCACTGATTGCAGTAAATGCACTGCGCGACGGAGGGACACGACGGGTTCATCGGACGGAACGGCGTCGATGACGTAACGCGATTATGTCGACTGCAGGACTGCGCGTTCGGAAACCGGACAAGTCGCTATTTACGAGCTTACACCTCGACCCGTCTCCACTCGAAATCCTCAGGCCCCTGACCCGAATCCCGCAGACAGACCTTTTTAAAACGAATAGAACATGATAGGTTTTCACATGACGAGTGTTTTTTATTTTTTTTTTTTCACCACAACGTAATCACGATAACTTTGTCAGTACCTCTAATGATCGGACACGGATCGTACTTTGAGGGGTCTTAAGCGTCTGTAAAATTAAAAAGTCACAATAAAAAAAAAATGAGCGAAAATTTACGAAAAAACGTGTTTTTGACGTAATCGATTTCGATTTTTGGCCATAACTTCCACGTAAATTCGAAGTTTAAATTCCGACGTTTATTACTGCAATTACTTACAATTTTCTACACTCGTAAAGTTTCTCGCGAGTACCATGTACGCAACCGAAGAGGAATGG
Source organism: Hormaphis cornu (assembly GCA_017140985.1). Classification (NCBI taxonomy): domain Eukaryota; kingdom Metazoa; phylum Arthropoda; class Insecta; order Hemiptera; family Hormaphididae; genus Hormaphis; species Hormaphis cornu. The sequence goes on from CM029362.1 coordinate 13,293,168, forward strand.
ATTATTATTCAACCGAGCCGGAAAGTGATAAATATCATAATTGAGTTAATATAATATAATTTCCTGCAATGTGAGACTGTTTTCTAATGATAAAACCATGCTTATTTATGTGACATTGTTCCAAGACTATAAGATCTTAATGACCTAACATACAATAACAGCGTATATTAATTTAATCAGATAAATGTAATATCGAATAAACGCAAAAATGTCTTTTTACATCAATGTAATGACAAGATTAACGAAACGGACAACCGAACGTAAAATTTAATTGTTCTAGATTTGTGTTAGTAAAAATGCATACGGAAATCATTGCAGTATTTTTAACGAATCGAAATCAGTATTTAATGTTAGAAAACGATTTTAAAAACCCAAACTTGACCGGAAACGGTAAATTAAAAAAAAGTGTCCGTTTCAAGTTCAAAAAAATATCTTCGCGATAAATACGATAATTTTTTATAACTACCACGCATAAAAACGTACATGGAAACTTTTTTTATCATTAAATATTAGGACGTATTTGGTTTAATAAAATATCGTGCAATTAGTTAAATTTATCTTTTTGTTTGTTTAGAAATATGATGTAACAGTAAGTTATTGACTTGACACTGCACTTATAATGTTGTATGTTTTTAACTCATCAGTATCGCACGAATAGCGTACTGTTTTTATAATTTGTTTGAACGAAAATGCATATAGGAGATTTTCAGACCACGACGCGCTCGCGTACTGTAAACCTGTGATACATAGACAAACTATTGATGACAAAACAACGCAATATATTAGCTCGTATGTAGTAGCTGAGTTTTAGACCTAAATATTGTAAATTTTGTACACGTGGTTTACCGTTAAAAATTAGGTTCGATATAGTTTTAACAAGAACGACTGTGTACTATATCATTGAAATTAGTCGATCAAGTCGTGTTTGTGGTTTTTTTTATCATCTTTGAACGTAATTATAATGGTATATTGCAGCGGTAAAAAATAAAAATTACGTTTATACCCTCCTGTATTCACTGAAATAATTGTTAAAAACGTACAGTATTTTCAACACGGTGTACCGCACCGGATTAAGAGCGTATTTATAATCTTTAAATCGCGATTTATTTGAAAACGCGAAAACGATTTACGTTTTATGTATCTATCTCAAACACGCCGCGGCCGGTCGTATACATTGTACACTTATTGCTCACATTTAGCGAGCAATGAAAACGTAATTAAAAAGTTTGTTTCCGAACGGATTATATTGCAGTGGCCGAAAAGAAGCGCTCGGAGATAACGTCAAAAGGGGGAAAAAAATGTCATTTAAAAGTGGTTTTTTTTAGTTCTAATAAAATTTTAGGACGAATAATATTATATATTATTAAAGGGAGACCGAGAAAAAACGTGCGAGGAAAATATATTATTATATTTTGGGCGCCAAACACCGTATACGAAAAAAAAAATCGGGAATTTCGCCAAACAAACGGTGTTCGTTTGGCGTGTGCGAATGGACGGTAATGTCGAGAAACGCCACCAAACTTTTCTGTATACAAATTGCGGTCGAGTCGAAATTTTATTATCGTTTCGAATTCGGTTCGCGATAATAATCTCGTGTCCGCATTCGCAGTGACGTTTTTAGCGATTTGAAAATCGTACATTATACATCGTGTGTGTATAAAAAATGACCGTTTGTTACAGTTTCAAACGTTTCTGACACACTCGTTTACGACCTTAAAATTTTGACACTAGTTTCGAAAAAACTCGACTAGGTTCTCTGACTAAAACGACACGGATATTTTTTACCTACCACGTATCTATCGTTCGTCTGTTTTGAAATCCAAAATAACCGCACAAACAGTATAGAAGATGAGATGATTTCGAGTGAATCTCATACGCTGCCGCAGAGGACGTCGGCACTGCGAGTACATACGGCTTGTCAACATATTTCCGCGAGAGAATCTACTAAAACAAAAAAAAAGAAAGAAAATAATGAATCACGACTGTTGCGACACAGTGCTGGAAGTCGTCATAAAAATCCACCCAAAAAGAAATCCCCCCAAAAATTTAACGCCGGAAATGAAAAGAGCGAAATCGCGCGAACCGTATTAGATCGCAGGACGTTCAGGAAATCGTCGTTCGAACTCGCAAGAACGGATGCTATATTATAATCAAAAGACCATAATGTCATACTTTAGCGATCCAGGTCAAAAACGACAGTCGGACGAACAAAATCGACGAGACAAGCGGAAAACGCCGCGGTTTCGTCTCCGCTAGGTGGCCGCCCCGTCGGAAACGCTGTCAACGAGCGTCGTGGACGAACGTGTTCGCGGAAACGGCGTTTTGCGCAGGAAACGGTCGCGGGGAACAGCGCGCGTGGTTGTTTCACCGACGCGCCGCCGCCAAGTCCGTCACAATTGTTCTTTTGGCGAATCGTTCGTTTTCGGAAAATTCGCTTTATGCGGTATCGCTCGAATATTTCGGAAATGTGCAGCGAGTTCAGGATTTTAAACTGCAAATAGTCAACTTTCTTTCCTCCATAATAAATGTCCGATCGATCGTGCGCTCCATACATTTATTTGTTTCTTACGAATTTTGGATTCTGAGCGTAGCGAACAACGTCTTAACATGATGTGTGTGTGTTTTTTCATCGCTACGAAGTCACGATACTTTTTCGCTCGGAGTTCGGTACATTTTCTGAAAAGTTTGAAAAAATACAATCAGAGAAATTTGGGGAAGAAAACCAAAGGGGAGAATTACGACACAGCCGTGTTTTTGACATGATCGATTTAGATTTTTGGCCACTACAACAAGCCGAAACTTTTACAATACTAAATTTGATAACACACGATTCTGATCCGTATTTCAAGAAATTTGAAAAATTGTTTACCTAAGTATAGAACTTTAAACAATTTTTTTTTTGTAACATTTGTTCGATAAAAATTCAATTTTCCACAAAAAGTATTTCAATACACGGTGGACAACATGCAAACACACACGTGCTTTCATTTCGAAAATTTCTATTTCAAGTCGTTTAAAATTGAAACTTTTTCGATTATCGGTCATAACTTTTTGGAAAAAAATTCGTAACTCGGATAAAAGATTTGAAAACTAAACGTGTAATGTGGAACTAGATTTTCTATCCGAATTAAAAATTATACGAGGTAATTTGATTTTAACATTATGCACTGTTGTGCAATTGATACTCGAATCGCAACAACTCCTCGGATAACGGTCCGAAAAGTCCGAAATTTTCACTCGCAGCGTTTCAAATATTATTCTTTACACGCGAGTACAAATTTCGGATCATTTTTGGATCATTAAATACAGAACATTCGATCACACCGTGGTGGTATTCGATATTTTCCAATGGGATTTTTTCGGTATCGGTTTTAAAATTGTTTTCTCGTGACGATTGAATTAAGATTCTAAACTAAATTATACGACGACTTTAGACAAAATTTAAAAAGTCGTGTCTCGGCCTTCACATACCGATCGGTACACGGACTTACTTTCACGATAGGTCGCGGGTCTTACGCGGATCCAGAAAAAGCTAAAGGGATTACGCTGCTGCCCACGACAGCGTTTTCGAACGTAACAGCCGAGCGCGTGGGACGCAAAGTGATCTCTTTTCCGCGGGAATATCCCTCAAAAACAATTTGTAATTGAAATTCGACACGGTTTTTATTAGGGGCGACAACTAAAAAAAAAAAAAATCGAAAATCGTACATACTACTAAAACAGGAAAGATTTGATAAGAGTATTTATTGTTAAATTTCTTTTTACCCGACGTATACACTAGATAACTGAGCTCACTCAGAATCGTATTTTCAAAGACAACGATTTATCGTTGCTTTCAGATATAAAATAATGCGAAATTGAACCACAACTTCTAAACTAGTGACCCACCCAAAGCGTATACCTCGTCAAACTACTCACGCGACCCACAGTGATCCCGGCTTTTTTTTAACATTGGGCTTTTAATTTCTTTCAAATACACGGTAATAAATCGAAAACAGTGACCTAAATCTGTCTTCTACTCGCTGCTGGTTTTATTTGCAGCACTTTTCCCGGTGAATTTATAAGTATTGACATTTTTCGAAAAACTTTTATCTTAAAAGTTTCGGTTTTATTTTCTCTTTCTAATGAACGTTGTAAAACTTTTTAACGGTTTTAATACTTTACGAAAATTATTTTATTTTGATGAAAAAAAATAAAATCAATTTTGAGTTCGTACCATACAAAATTCCACAATAAATTCGCTGTCATAGAAGTCAAAACAAAAATAAAACTAAACGATTTTTTTTTTTAAATATTAGGTATTAGGATTTTTCCTTTAATACTCGCGTTTTAAGTTAAGGCCGCCTCTGTAATTTTCCGTCGTTATTATCTCTACCCAAAAAAAAATTGATTACACCTCTCGAATAATTTGTATTTTCGTACTTTTTCTCAAAGGATCTCGGGAAAACAACCGTTGGCGTGGTGATGATTATCGGAAGCAAAGCCGCGGCGGATCGAATGAAACTCGTCGCTAAAATTTACGTCAAACGAATCCGATGCAAATTATTCGACGGTATATTTTTTATTCGTGAAAAAGAATCGACAGCGATTTATAAAACCACTCTTTTAATTGGCGTTAACATTTTCTCACGAAAAAAACACAAAAGATATTATACGCCTTTTGTTTAAAACGTATAGAAAAACGAAGAGCTGCAGGATATTCCAATTATTTCGTCTTTTAACCGAATATAGTTTTTTTTTTTCTTTTGGTTGTGTTAACGACCCGGACCAGGAGTTTTATATTTTTTTTTTTTACCGTTGTTGTTGATAGTAGAATACAAAAAATATTCCAAGTCAAAATACACAAATCCTAAGCTACGAAAATGCAGTTACCAATTAAAATATATATATATATTGTTATTCGGTAGTTTTTGTTTTTCGTACGCTAAAGTTAAAAAAAGAAAAAAAATACCGTTTGAACCGTTTTTTTTTTTTTGTCGAAAAACGCGACGTTTCAAAACGTTTTTGCGAACGACATATTACAAACAAATACGCGTCGGACGTTTCCGGTAGTCGTCAAACGTTGGTAAAACAAACAAACCGTTTAACACGGTCAAACGTGGTGGCTGGGTATGTACCGAAGACTTAATTCCGTTCCTGTGAACACTGTGATTCGTCGGTCGGACCGACCCGCAATAGACCGTTTTCACTCATAAAAATAAATGCGTTTTACATTTTGCTCAAAACTTTTTACAACTCACGTTTGCATGCATAATGTCGTGTGATAATATTTGCATAACGCGTCGTGTACGAAGTGAAAAAAAAAATGTACACTCGTGAAACGGAACCGAGACAAAATAGGTGTAACGTCGCCAACAATAATTGCCGATGTATCTTATTTTCCACTTTTCTCTGCAGCCCACACATCGTGGCGCGTCTTGTCACAGGTCACAGGCGAATAGTTATTATTCCGTTTCGAACGAAAAAAGATTTCGCGTACTGTACGAATGATTGGTTCAATCGAACATTTATACCACGGACGTTACGCGCGTCGAAACAAAGCGAAAGGTTTGCCGAAACGTGGCAAAAACGGCAATTGAACTTTCGTGAAGCATAAATTGTCGTTAATTTGAAGCGCAACTACCCCTAACGAGTTCGTGCACAGTCGACGTGTTTCATTTTTCAGCCGGTTTACACAAGTATTGAGTTTGGCGTGAATTGATCGCGTATTACACTTTGTTTGATTTCCGTACGATCAAATCTAATGATCATAACGTTTAAAATATACGGACTACGCGTTTGTACGATGATAAACTCGCTATTTTTTATTTTCATAATGTTACCTAAACTACGAACTCCGCATAGGTAATATTTAATGTCACCGTTTAAACGAGCCACGCATTGTTTGTTTTACGCGATTAATTTTTTTAAATAATTTCAGATATTCTGCGCGAAACCGCAGTGCAAAATGTGTGTTATAACACGAGTGTGTACGCAAAATGAATTATATTCTTTTATTTTACCGTTTTTAGAACGGTACAATCATTTTTGTACGGAGCGTTTTCAAAACTAGATTTATGACGTGAAATTAAGTCGTATGACGTGAGCAATTACTTAGAGTAGTTATAATACGTACGCTTTACGATTACAACAAAAAACAGCATTCGAAAGTGTCTGGAGCCCTATGGTCTACATAGATGGTTTACAAATTAAATGTGCATTTTTCAGTTTTACGGCTCCGATTGTCATATTATACCAAACGAGACGTATGAGTACATTAGTAGATTATTTTTCATGTTTCTTTTATTTTACATTGTATAATTTCGTAATAAATACTAAATAAGTAAACAAAGAAATACAACTATAACGTACAGCAATATGACACATAAATATTTGTATACAATGTTTCATTTTATAGACCATAATAGTTTACAAACATTTTCGTTCTAATGTAAATTGTACCACAAGTCTCGTAACGCATAATATTTCAGATTCGACGAGCGAGTATTGTATTTACAATGATGTTTTTTTTCTCGGTAAACAATTTTCCCGGTAGGAATGCTCAGATTTTTACAGTTAGTATCTCTACTGATTGGTGTATGATCTCCGGTGGTACTATTTGGTTTCTTTTTTTGAAATTTCGACTACTTTTTGAGTTACACCCCAAAAGCCCAAGAAAAAAATTTGGGAATTTTACGGCGAGGAGTTTGAAATCTTAAGATTTGTGATGAGGTTTTCGTTCGGAAGGAATGCTCCAATTTTGAAAATCAATAAACTTTCTGGTAGAATTATTGACCGTTGGGGATATTTTAGTCGTAGAATTTTTTAAGTTTACTTTACTTTTTGAAACCAAAAACAAATTAAGATTTTTACTGCGAAAATTTGACATTTTCAGGTACGTGATGACGTTTTCGTGTAGAAAGAATGGTCCGATCTTTGCGTAACACAAAAAATATTTTGGCTTTGAATTATGTCCTATTTCATACAGAGTTTTACACATTTCGCGAGTAATAATCCGAAAACACACGAGTTTATACTAAAAAAAAAGCCCGCTGGGGATGGCGAGTCCGATCGAATTGAAACCGATACCGTTATAATCGATTAAGTATTAAAATTTTATCATTTAAACTGATATTTTTTTTTGGATACGATTTTCTCACCATACTTTATATTGTTGAGTTTAGTTTTTACCAGGACGTATACTAGATATTCGGGATCGTTCAGAACGGTTTTTTCGAAGGCAATCATCGCTCTCGGATATTGAAGTACGTTTTAGAACCGCGATTTCTCCAAACTGGTGACCCACTCGAATCCGCCAAACTGTCAACCCGACGACCTACACTGATTCCATTTAGTTGTATATATAAGAAAAAAAGGCGTTTTCTAAGCGATATAAAAACGTATTATCGCTGCGATTGGAAGCTATAGTACTGTTGTTACTATGCAATTTACAGGAATACATTTTGTGAAATTTCATTTCGCGCCGTCCGGCGGAATAAAATTCATCGCGGTTCTGCCGAAGGTTTATTCTTTTCTTTTCCACTACAGATCTACGAGCGGACGAGCGTTATTGCAGTTTGTTGCGGCGGCACGGGCGATAAATCGACTCGCGGCCCGTAAATTTGTGTAAGATTTTCCCGTCCCGTTCTCGTCCGCCGCGGCACGAAAATTGCCTGCGGTCGACGTGTTTTTTTTTTTTTTGTTATTGGGTCGTACGCGAGTTTGTTGACGGCTTCGTTGCAAAGGGAAAATCGGATTTTCGGTAAAAAAATAACGTGTATATTTTTTATGTACCGCACATTTTTTCGGCGAAACGTTATTGATACGATACATTACTTTGTCCGGTTTTTTCATTCTTCTCGAAATAATTGCGATCCGCGGACACGATATTTTTTTTCCCCTCGATCTTTTTGCTAATTTCGCACACTATCGTAGAGGTGAAACGTTACACGAAAAAAACGTTTTTTTTTTACTTCGATTTCATCGTAGTTCTCCGAGACAGGTTCGCGACGAATCGCGCGAGCATATCGGCGGACCGAGCGACGGCGGCGACGAGGAGAGCAATTCACGTCGCAGCCCAGATCGAACCGCGCGGGAGACGCGGCAGATTAAATTCGTAATCATTGCAGGAGTAAACGCGACCGGAGAAGTTCACTTCAGCGGTCGGGTTTGAAAAGCGTTTTTTTTTTTTGCCGTTTTTTTCCCCCATTTGCTCCTCGTCGATCCCGCACGAAACACGGTTAGGGGAAAGAGAGAAAAAGAGCGGAACGTGACACGACGGCAATGTCATCCGGCCGGAGGGGAAAGTGACGCGGCGAGGAGACACTTTCGACGGCGTGAAGTCGTCGGATACGCCGCGGACGGTCGCCGTTTGCGGGAACGAAAACCGTCCGATCGGCGTTTCGTCGAAAAATCCACGACGAATAACGACGGCAACGAACTGACGACACGAACCGCTGACGATGCGCGTTTGTTCGCAATGCAGATTATTTTATTTTTAAAAAAAAAAACGCCGAAATCACTCCAGGTACGGTTTGATGGAGCTTTCGGCGGGTCACCGCGGTTCAAACGTATTGTTATACGCTCGGTGTTATGCTTGTTCGGGGAAAAAATAAAAACGATTCTGAGCGAAATCTCGGCCAGATAGGACAACGGATGTCGTGAGATTTTCAAAAACGAAAGAATATAACGCGAAAACGTTTCGGAACAGTGAGCGGAACCCGCGCGAGATTATAAACTATTGCGTTGTGGAGACCGTAGCGAAATGATAGTTATTTAAGTAGGCTTTTGAAAAAAAAAAAACTGGTTTTCAAGTTTGTAACGTAGCTGGCGATAGAAAATGTTGTTTTGTTTTCGTGTCATGAAAATAAAATTTAGAGTTAGTTACCGATTGGAAAAACAATCACCGATTATTATACCGACTTGAAACGGTAAAAAAAAAAAAAATCACATTTTGCGTTTTTCTAGCGGCGTATTCGTTTCAATCGCCCGTTCTGCAAACACAACATAACGTGTATTATATTTTACTCGTGTTTTTCTCACCGCGTCTACTTTTCGAAAAGTGTTTTATCCGTCAAATAGAGGACAGAGAGTACGAAAAAATGACCACAAACGTACATAATATTTTGATCACGTTTTTGCGAATTCATTGTGTGTCGGTCTCTCTCTATACGTATTATAATTACAAGACAAAAATATAATTTATTTGTCTTTTTACAATCGCTTCTGTGCGGAGTAAAAGCTGTTGAGAAATCGTTTTTCTCGGAACACCGCAGTGCGGTTCCATAAACACGGGTGGGGGGGGCGCCTATATACATTTTGTAATGTTTTCTCGTCCGCGAGTTTACGCTCCTCGAGTTTACGCGTCGCGCGAACGCCGTCGCGAGTTTTCGTACGAGATTTTAACTTTCGCCACAACACCCGGACAACAATAATAATAACACCGCGGAAAATTATTCGATTATTTTACCGGGCGCTATTGTGTTTTCGTTGTCGTCACGACCGGAAACGCCGCTGCCGCCACGGATTTACAACCGTACATAATATCGTGTTTTTATAAGCCGTTTATTAATTTTCGCGATGTTTTCGTTTGTGATACCACGTGTAACGGTAACAAGTTAACCAAAACAACGGGCCCGCGGCACAAAGACGGATTACCGCGCACCATAAGTACGATCGTCTAGTCGTACGATGTAATAATAACAGTTTGACACCGAAAACACGAAAAACTATATATGTGCGCGCGCGGGGAAAGCGTCGAATCCGTGACCGGATCACACAGATCACACGGCGTCGTCGGAATGACTCGATGACGCTGCCGGGCGAAAAAAGTACCGCGATAATCTCGCGAATCTGTTCGATCTGTACCTAACCGCGATAATCTCGCGTGAATCGGTTCGTATCGCGTTGTTCAAAGCCGACGACGAAAAACGGGTGTATAATACGTTAGGACGAGAGACAAACTTAACTGAGTTAAAAACAAGTTCTGTCGTTTGTTCGGTAAGTCATAAAACGAACACAACGCGTTATCTATACATACCTAGTATTTTCAACTCGCCCGATTAATAGCGAGGATAGTTTTTCGTGTGTTCTAACTGCCCGAAACAGTTTATCGGCTTTCCGTTTTTAAATTAAAACACCTCAATTATAGGCATAGCGCAGAGAAAGTGGCGGAGGAGCGAATTGTAATACGCAAGACATACATAACATAATATAGTCTGGTGTACCTGCACAGAGTGGACACTAACAATATACAAACGGTTTATCGTATACGCTAAAAAGTAGTGGTGTTATAAAAATAATTCAAAATAGGACAATAATCTGAAAAAAAAAAAAATTACAATGGTGAAGACCGTGTGAAGTTATTTTTCAGTGTAATTACTTATTTGAAGTTCTTAACTTTTATACATATATATATAACAGACAATGTTGGTCATCACGAGCTTGATCGTTCTTTTGTGCCGCCTTTTGTGCTCTTTTGATCAAAAGTCCGGTACACTCGTGTTTATATTGCGCATAAACAGTCGCGAGAAGTATTGTTCGGTGAAACGTTTCCTTGAGAAATACCAGTTTTTCTTCTCAAGAAATACTTAAATTCTTGGTTTTTTTAGACGAAAAAACAATCGTTTTAACTCGTTGTGTGTTTTTTTAAATATTCGTTGTATTTTTTTGAGTCTGAACGTGTGTGTTACGAATTGATTGGGTACTCTCATGTTTGTGCGATTCGTCCGTAAAACAGAATAGCACGATAGTACGAATATGAAGATGACACTAACGTCAGACTGATAAAATACAACTTTGACCGACGGTGGCCAGCGAACCTTAAGAATCGTGTTTATTTCAAAATCAATTGATCCAGGTACGCAATGACGGAGGAAAAAACCGCGTGAAATTGAAAACGCCGTTGGGCATCGCGAAAAAGAGTAAAATCTCTTTTGTACGAGTCGTATATACGCGCAATCCCTGTATTCGTCCCTTTATTACGTTCCGGTCTGTTTAAAACTTGCCGTTCATTAATCACCCGCTAAAATAATACGAAAAAGTTTTTCCGGGAAATAAAACTTCCAGAGTTGTCAATACATTACGAGAACGGTGAACGTCACTTTTTCAAACGGCTTACACGACTCGGTGCGATAAGACTAGTTAAAGTTTTTAAAACGTTTCGTAAAATATTGTGTCAACAGAATGTACGATACATTTTCCCCGAATTTAAACAGTATGCACAGTATGCGTATGTTTAATCGTTTACGCCTTGCGAAGAGTATCTACTTAAAAATTGTTTAAATAATTCAAAATTCGTTAAGAATTTAATGAAAAAATGTCGAATCGTACACGCGTTCCGTTGTAGTAAAATCTCATTGTTGTTTTAATAATATTATAATATATTGATCTAATAGGCACGGGTACTTACTTTGTTTTACTATTTTGAAACGTTTGTGCTTTTTATTTTTTTATCATTTAATCTCAGTAATATCGAAACGAAAAAAATGTACAAAATACTTTTCGAAAAAAAATGTTCAATCGACTTGACGACTCGACGAGTTTCTAAAAAATCTTTACCCGGTACTCGATCGCGAAACCTTAAAACCCATCCGGGAATATTAATTGGATCCGGCCGATCGTCGGGATAACAGACTCGACACTTAAACGCGTCATACGCTGGTCGTGCAATTATATACCTGGTAAGTGGTAACCAATTAACGAACCCGGTTACCGAGAACACCTGGCGGCGGCGTGTAATCGAAACGGTGTTTCACAAACGTAGACGTTTCTTTGGATCGCGAAATTGCGACTACTCGGAAGAGTTTCGAGTACGGCGGTCGATCGAAGTAAAAACAATAATTGAAATATGAGCGTGTTGCGCAGCAGAACAACGAAAACAATTTCAGCGATCCGTACACCGTAGATATTTGTATTGAAAATTGTTTATAAGTTATTACAGTTTTGTCCAGTCCGTTTTTTATGTACGAAACCGTCTTGTACTTTTACAGCGTAATATTTTACACGACAGAAATCGTTTACCACAAAAAGTCTAAAACATTACGATCTTATGCCTACTTTATTAATGGGAAATCCGTACGCAAAGTACGTTTTGCTGTTGAACACCACCCGCGCAGCTATATACATTTCGCACTTTGCGTTTGAAAAGAGCGCTTACAATATTGTCACACAAAAATAATATTTTCAAAACATTTTTGTCCGACCATGCCACGAACACGTAAACTCGTAAACCAGCCGATGTACGCGCGTATCGCACCGCGATTTTCAGAACGAAATATATTCAATGTTATTTAATTTATAGATATCGTTATAAAGGGTACTAATAATGTGGTTGGGCGAAAATATTGTAATTTGAAAAATCAAGTAGTCTCACTCTATATGGCTAAAAAAATAATTAATAAATACAATTTCAAATTTTCAGAGTTTTCGTTGTACCGCTCACGGTCTTAGCACAACACATCGAGGAACGTATTGGCTATAAACGGTTTTTTGTTAGTATTGTCTTCACTCTGGGACGCGGTGATCGTATGAAACGTAGCGAGAAAAGGTGAGTTAAAATGAACGATTCGTGATATTTACGTATACACCTAATTGCGTAGTTATATTTTTCGGTATAAAATGTTTAGATATATTAATGGGTCGTTCAAATCATACGCCAAATAAGTTTGATTGTTCAAGCCACAGAAACTAGCCACTTTAACCAACAAGTAGGCAATCGATACACCGACGATAGTCATTCATAACGTGTATTGTTTAGCAATTCAGATTTTGATTCTATAGACAAGTATTCGATCACTAATAGTTAAATTATTATATACATAATTTACGATTACTTATTATTACCTAAACACGTTAATAACATTATGTCGTTATAGTCTAGTTTGTCGCGGATGTTTTCAATTAGATCTGTTTCAATAACTTTCATAGTTTTACTTCCGTAACAAATTATCAAAACAGTCGACAGTAAATGTTATAGTAGAGAAAATAATCAATAGTGTTTTAAACATTTTATTTAGTCACGCGTGAACAACAAAAGGTGACGATTTTTTGAATTCACTTAAGCTTGTACGAAAATCCACTGGATTACCTTTTATTTTCTGTACAAAAATAAAAAAAAAATAACTTTTAGAGACATCGTATATTTCCAAAATGCGGTATTTTCGCTTTTTGCTCTCTGTATTTTATATATATATATACAGGTATTATAGTGGGTACTTATATTTTAATATTTATTATTGAGTTGTCAATGGAGATTTAATACGTCAAAATTGTCTTTACAAATTGTTTTTCTTCTTTCACGCCGAGAAAAGTTGTTTCGACCGTGCCGTCTGCGGTTATAATGTAACTTGTCCGCAAAAACTATAATATAATAAAAAAAACTATACTATATTGTAGTTATAATATATTTTGGAGTACGATTTTATTGCTGCGATACGAATTTACTATACGATTGTTTCGAACTTAAAAATGTGATACGATTATAACATGATTATTCGCGTTCAAATCACAATGCGACACGATGTGATTTTAGATGGATAAAAATATGAATTCACAACTATTGCACTTTGGGATGATTAGTTTAAATATAACGTGAGTAGGTTCATTTAGCTGCGAATGAAAAAAAAAAAAAAATCGCTGTAAATAAAAAAACAAGCATAAGGATGTGAAAAAAGTATAAAAAGTTATTGATGTAAAAAAGTTACGACTACTTATGTATATAGATTACTGTATAACACAATTAGGGTTCTAATTGTTTTTCCAAAATTACTACCTTATCTGTGTATGTTTCGCATACATTTGTGAAAAACTTTGGATATTGTTTTGTCGTGTAGCTGTTAAACGTAGAAAAAAATCTCCCCTTGTTTGTTATCATCACTTGTAATTGCTGTAACATCTGCGATTTAACTAATCTGCTGGACTTAATTTTTACCTCCAATAATATATCGATAACATTATTGTATTATAATCAACAACTGTAAATATTAATGTTCATTCGTTCGAACAATCGTGATGTTTAAAAATAATTGAAATCACACTGAAAACATATATATATTTTTTTTAACGAATATCGTCAATATTTATGATATTTTTGTATTATAATATTGATACCTACCTATGTTGTACAACACTATCCGTTCTGTGTAAAATGAACAAATTTCATGGTAAAAAAAATTCGTGAAAATGGTTTTTTGCAAAACGCGAAATAATTATTGTTAAGAATTCAGCATAGCCAACAAATTTAATTTGTGAACAAAACACTACTATAGCTAACTTTGTTGTGCCTTTCACTTGTACCTATATAGTCCAAAATTTCGTTGATTAAAATCGGATAATATCTTACGAATAGACAGATTATCAGATATATAGACAGATATTCTACTAAACTTAATTACACATAGAACCAAATTACATTATTCTCTGTTATCACTGCAGTGGCCATTTCAATACGCTAAATGTATGCGTCCTATAGTTTCGTGTTATTCGGGTCGTTATAATAATAATTATAACACTGTCGTCTGGCGTAAATTAGCGCTACCGATAGTATTATTGGATATTTTATAGTAGTATTGTGCATTACTAATAAAATGAAAACGATAATTGAATTAATATCGCACGACGCAGGTGGCCGATATTGCGCCGTTAGGTACCTATCTAAATAAATCTAAATCGAATAGTTTTTTTTTGTTGCAAGTACTTTGTCATATATAAAAGAAACAATGTCGTTATGTAAAAGTTAAAAGCGATATGAGACCGTGAATACCCGCCAAAGTCTTCATTGAAGTGGATTTTAAGATTTTTTTTTTTAGAAAAATTTATTTATATGTTTTAAAATTAATACTGTCGCAGGTTGAAAAATTCTGCTTAAATCATGAAAATCTTCTAAATTCGAATATCGGATGTTTTGTTTTGTTCGTATTATTTAGCGTTTCGGTACTTAGTGTATTGGTTCTGTTAGAATATTTAATGTTACGTACCACGACGTTATTTTGTACGATATTAAAAAAGAAAATTTTAAAAATCCAAGTTTTTTATAGCAAAATCTCTGTTGAAAACTAATCTATCAACTGTCTCGATAGATGCGAACCAAAAGAGCCAGTCTAGATCACGTAAGTAGTTTGAAAGAGTAGCGACTACGCTTTGGGTGGGTCACTAGTTTAAAAGTTGTGGTTTAAACGCATTATTTTATACCTGAAAGCAACAATAAATGTATTGCCTTCGAAAATACGATTCTGAGCGAGCTCAGTTATCTAGTCTTGGGAATAACAAATTGAATAGTAAAAACTTTTCTGTATCTTTCCTATCATGTAAATGTTTCAGCTTGGTCCGATCTTTATTTTGGATGTTACGAGGATCAAAAAAATCTAATTCGATAACATTATAAATAAAAATAATTTTGAACCCCGTCGTCTAGGTAAACCGCACCGTATTTTTTTAAATAAAACTATTAAATTTTCGTACGTTTTTGGTAGTTTTTCGCGTCGCGTTTTAAATACTATTGAGAATATCGAAAATTGACTAAAGTGCCGTGTTCTCTAAAAGAAAAGCTATCGTTCGTAAAAATCGGAGCTCTATTTCTGGTCGAAAATCTGTTTGCGGTTAAAAAATAAACGTCATTGTAAAACCACAAGCTTCCTCGCTAACGGTCAGAATCTACAAAAAAAAAAACAATTTACACATTTTACTTAGTACGCGTTTGAAATCGTTTTCATCCACGTATCATCGCTCACAATCGAGCATATAACGATGATCAATTTTGTTTTGTTTTTCAAATGTCGTCGATATTATTGAGTGGTATTGTATTTAGCGTTAAGTTTTACGATGTCATCTGTTTGATTTTACGTCGGCCAACGCATTATTTCTGGTTTTTTTCGCGTTTCATTTTGGTTAACATATTATTTTGACAAACTCGTATCGTGCGTGGCGATAATAATTTTAAGACTCTTATAACTGTGTTACGCGTTTGTATCACTTCGCCGCGGACCGATTTCTAGGATTCGCGCGCACCACGATCGATGTGGTGTAATCATCACGACGACGTAAAAGCGTAATTCGTGTATTTTTTTATTATTTTTCTTGCTTTTCCAGCGAGAAACCTCTGCAGGAGTGTAACATACTATTCAGATGGCAGTCGTTCGAACGACGTACGTACGTGAAGAGTAATGTGCGGGGCGAATCTGCCGGTGACGTTTAGGCGTTGTTCCGAGAAATATTCTGCCGCTGTGCAAACGACCGTGCCAGCGACGACTACTACTGTGTAATGGTTTCGCGCACATTTACGCGGCGAAGAAAAAAATAAAATAAACGTCCGCGCGAGCTCGTTCGGTGTTTCGTAACGTCGTCACAGGAAGCCGTCAAACGTTGACGGGTTAACATAGTAAATTGGACATTTTTCTTTAGCTTTTTTCTCGACGGCGTTCACGTGGAATATACATTTGTGTCGAAGCGATTTCCGGCACGACGAAAAGCCCAAACGCGTCGCGTTCGTACAACGATATTTGTACAAATTTTCGCCCGTCAGCGAATCATTTTTTCCGCGTTATGGCGATTTTTTCGAGCACGTTGCAAAAATTTACGACTCTATAGAGTTTAGCGATTATGTTTTGTTGTGCGCCAAACGTTTTTACAAACACGAGTATGGTATTTTTTTTTAATGTCTATTTGTGTAAATCAAGGTAAATTATATAAGTGGAGAAGCGTCTACTACTACTTTTTTATAGTACCATTTACAAACTCCAAAATACAAATCTAATCTAGTCCAATATTAGTTTGGCCAATTATTATTCTACGGCTTTCGTGTATCGATCGCAGAGAAATGCCCTCGTTTATCATCATACGAGTGATGTAAGTTTCAAAAACCTATAGTCATCGATAAGAAAATATACGATTTGAATTAATGCTCTAGCAGGCGAAAAGTTCCGTCGGCGCCGAAACTTGTACAATGTCGTTACTTGTATGTTTTATGCGAGTAATAACTGTACGTGCGTCATGTACGAGAAAATTCGTTCTTTTTTTTTTATACAAATTACTGGAAACCACGTCAATACCGTTATTATTCTGTACGTATATTTTCTTCTTCTTCTTCTTCGGTTCTCTAAAGGCCATTGAGGCCCATTACCGCAACACAAACTTGCTTCCATCTGTCTCTGTCCTGTGCTATTGTTTCTCCATCTCGTATTCCAATTTCTGCTAAATTCTTCTCCACTTTGTCAATCCACCTTTGTTTCGGTCTACCAAGTGGTCTTTTTCCCTGAGGTTTCCATTTTAAAACCTCTTTCATAAGTCCATTTGTCCTCCATACATGACCGGCCCATGCCATTCTCCTATTTTTTAATACTGCTACTATGTCTGGCTCTTTATATAACTGTTGTATTTCTGTATTATTTCTTTTCTCATATTGCTGTGTCATGTTATTGATTTTGGCCCGAATATTCTTCTTAATATTCTTCTTTCGAGTATTGCTAATTTTTCTTCGTCTCCTTTAGTCGTTGGCCATGTTTCACACGCGTATAATAGTACTGGTCTGATAATTACCTTGTATATTGTAATTTTTGATTTGAGTGATACCTGTTTTGATTTTAGTATACTCGTTACTCCATAATAGCATCTATTTGCTGCAGTTAGTCTTATTTTAATTTCATCGTGATTATTATTTTTGCTATTTATTGTAACACCCAGATATTTAAAATTTTGCACTCTTTCAAATTTATAATTCTCAACTTCTAAATTTTCCTCGTGATTTTCTCGCCTAGATATTACCATATATTTGGTTTTTCCTTCGTTTATACGTACGTATATTTTATGAGTAAAAAAATTGTAAAAAAATATTTTCTATACTCGTCTTCGCCGTTGTTCGTCACAACGAGAGCGGATTACGAAAAACGCGTTCGATGTACCTGTCTGAAGTTGAAATGTTTAACCGATTCCTCTAGTAAGCGATATCCGACTCTGTAAACTGTTGGCTGGCAGCAATCATGACACAAATTAACAAATATACGTTCGAATAGAACAGACTCGTGTTTTAACTTTGTAAACGTTCCCGTTATGCTCAAAACGGTCTTGAAAACACACGACCGAACGATTTCGCTCGCCGCACGACGATTCATCGTGTTGTATCCAGCGCGTCGAGTCTGTTTCAACGCACGTAAATATTATACGGTTCGTCCCCCGAGTTCACGCGACACACGCGCGCAATGTTCGGAAATTGTTCTGCCGATTGAAAAAAGGAAAATAAAAACAGGACGGAGCAGGTTGATGTTACGTATATTATAACTCGCGTATACGACAGCTGTTCGGCTGGCCTAAAAATGTGCTGCGGAGAAAAAGCGTTTGTGCGAGAGCAGATGGCGGACGGTGAAACTTTTGAATTCAATATGAGGAGTTTCTAATATAAGATTCGGATGCATCGAGATCGCACCGCAGCGACGGGAAACGACATTGTATTATTATCATTCGAAATTAAAAACGCGTTATTAAATTTCAATTTATTCCCGTCGAGGGAGTGTTGTAAGGACATTTTTTCTTTTAAGAATAATATACGACGATAAAATACGTATATATATTTCATCACTTATGCTCGTCGCTTTTTGACTTTTCGCCGCCGCCGAAAACGCGTTCAATTTTTATTTATCGCGTTTTCTTCACTCGACGTCTGTGCAAACGTATCGTATCGTGACACCGCCGTCGCGACGTCTGCATAACTTTGTATTATTACGCAAACGAGGCTTTAGAAACGAATGCCGATGATTTTTAAGCAAAAAAAAAAATGTATGTATTTTATAAAAATTAAATTCGCACACACAATTATTCGTTCCGTCACACAATGCACACAGTCGGTTTTACAAACGTTTTCCACACTGAATGTGTCACGCGCAGAAACGCGTTAATTTACTTTGTGTATCGCACATACGATTAAAAAGAAGAAAAAAAAAGCACCGGGATCAGTCTAGTTCGCGTGGGTAGTTTGACGGGATAGCCACTACGCTTTGGGTGGGTTCGACTAGTTTTGAAGTTGCGGTTTAAACGCATTGTTTAATTTCCGAAAACGACGATAAATCATCGCCTTGGAAAATACGATTGTGAGCGAGCTCGGTTGTATACGTCGTGGTAAAAACATTACTTAAACAGTAAAAACTTTTATCGTATCTTCGCTATTTTGGCGTTGTGTAAAAGTTTCAGCTTGATCAGATTTTTATTTTGGATGTTACGATCGAAAAAATCCAAATCGATGTGGAAAAAACACGTTTCACGTAATTATTTGTTTCCTCCGTGAGAAATACACAACGGCCGCCCGGGATGACGAGTTTTATGACAAAATAACAACGTGAAATCGGCCGTAAACCAAAATCGTGTAAACAAAAAAAAATAACTAGGTATTTAGTTTTCCAATATAAATTAATTTTTATTCAAAACCGCTTTGTGAATATAAGAAAGAAGAGTTGTTTAGCAACAAAAACAATCATTTTAACAACTCGTAGATTATTAACGAATTAGAACTCGGTACAACGGAAACGCTTAAAATATGGCGACTCTCGGTCATAAAAAAAAATATTATAAAAGGTAATTTGAGTGGAGAAAAAAAAAGTAGACGTTGGAATTTCATCGTGAAATATTCCGTATTTTATAAGTTAATTAACGATATTTTCTTCTCGTAAATAATAATTACGGTTGACTCGAGAAGTTTTTACGGAATTGAAATCTTAAATAACCGTTGGGAAGGAAACTAAACCGCGAATTTCTTAATACATTTTTAAAATTATTAAAAATGTAATCGTTCTAGTTTATTCGATGCCTATATCTATTACATGCATTATATCAAATTTTTGTTTTTTTCGAAATTCGTGTAAAACGACTATCCAAAAAATTAAAATCAATGAATGTGAATGCGTGGACTTAAAAAATGTTAAACATTTTGAATTGATATTGGGAGGAGATAATTAGGTACGTAAAAAACACCACGTTTCTACTAAAAACGGATATCAAACTGAGAAATCTTTTGCCTACACAGTTTGTTTAATGTTTATTACGTTAACGCAAAATCAAACGATTCGAGCTTCTTCCCATTTTCGAAAAACATTTGAAGTTTTTCGGTGTCGTAACTCTAAACTAAGCGAAATTTCGGTATGAAATGTATGATACAAAATATGGTCAGGTCATGCCTTTAACGCTATACATATTGGTGTCCCACAAAACCATTATAACGTCATTATAAAACTGGAACCATTAAATTTCTCACGGAACAAAAACAAAATATACGTACCTTAGATCGGTTTTAGGAAATGAGACACCGATTCGGGGGATGGGTGTCTTTTGGAGACCCTATTTTTTCCCGTAGGTACTTTTGTACGTTTCTCCGCGCTTTTTATAGAAATTTGCCTCCACCAATTACAATAAATTTTATAGTGGACGTCACCCACTTTTTGTCATCTCTTCCTGTGTACGACGATATTAACAACAACAACAACGATAACAATACGAACTATTATTGTTTGCACGTATTTATTACGTGTAAACAAAATAATAGCCCAAAGTTAATTTTTCCGCGAATCCTGGCACCACTACAGTATTTTATACTCCCGTGATTCATCCGCCCCCTCGGAACGGAAACGAATCTGCAGAAAAAATCACGCATCGTTCGGCCCTAACCAAAATCGTGACAACCGGTCAGGCGCGAATAAACAAAAGTAGTAAACGCGAGAACAAACATTCGTTTCGCTCGGTCGATCTTGTATCATTTCCATCTTATTCTTTTGGATCGATCGCGGATAAAAATCTTCTCGTAATCTCCGAAACGCCCCCGCGGCGAACTGTGTGACAAAAAAAGACGCGTGTACTACGAAAAAATTAATATTATCCGTTCTACACTACGATTCGCCGGGGTCGTCGTCTGCTCGCTCGTCCCCGGTTCCCGAACCCGGGGACTTCCGGACGATTGCGGACCATAAATCCCACGAGCGCACGCACGACGACGACGTCGATTTTGACGATTCCGGACATTTTTTTTTTTTCTTTTTCGGGCCGGTTTTTCTATCTTTTTCCCGAGAGAGAGAAAATAAGAAAATCCTTTCGCGTTCGACGACCGCCACTATACATGCATGCGGTCGGGTAGGCCGCTGTCTGTGCGCGGAAACCGCAGGGACGGTCACATGAATAATGCATTCCATTAATATACACGCGGAGTTTTCGGGGCGTGCGCGTATGTATAACCCGCACGACAAAATGCGATTACATTAATCAAACGAAAAATGGACCCCGCTTCGGTGTGTATACGTGTGACGCCTCTTAAGCGGTCGCCGAGACGTACACCACAGTGTTTCGAGAATAAGACCGGGTACACGTTTTTTTTTTTCTCCGTGTCGATTTTTCCGGCGATAATAACGATTCCAGTTTAATTTTGATATCCGGATGCATACCCATAAGTACTTGGCGCCGAATCTTGACGTCGGACGACACTCGCTCAGTCCGCGTAGAACGGATTTTACACGCTTATCGTAAACGTTTTATACGATTTTATCGCATCTCTCTCGTCGAACCCCGTTGGAACCGTCCCTTGTTACTTAAAGTCCTCTGCTTCTTCTGCATCACGCCCACGGTTGCCGACTGTCCTCGTATCTCCTCCGAAACCATCATACTCCTTGCACGCCGTTTTACTCTTCGTTTTCAATCCCTCCGCTTCAACCACTCTTTCCACCCACGATTAACTTCTCGGAATCGCCAATATCGTCAGCAAACGAAAATACGATCGGCGTTTTTAACTGCTCGAGCTACGAGCCAACGCGAGTTCGCTGAAAAATACCGTACGAATAAAATCCACAACCTTGCCCCGACGGTACTTGTACGAGATGTTGGCATCGACGTCACCGCCAATTACTCGCCTGGCACCTAGCCCCGCGAACGCGGCAAACTTCGCGCGGCCTCCGCAGAATTCGCGGAAACGTCCGAGCGCATAAAAACCTGAGACGCCTCCGCTAGAAACTTTTGTCCGCAACGGGCCCGGGCGATAAATCGGGGCAGATTCCCGCCCGCGCAGTGTGATATTATCACATCGACGAGAATCGAAATCGGTTTTAGGCCGCGCGTCGCTGATGGGTTCGCAAAAGTAATAAAGCGTATTATTGTTGATAATGTGAGAGAGAGAGAGAAAAAATTACACCATGTAAAGGCTAATTTACAGGTTCACAGTTTGTGAGATAGTAGGACGCCTATACTTTGTCAAAACGATGACGAAAACTCGAAACCGATGATGAGAACGACGTGCCGGTCGAAAATCAAAACGGACCCAAACGTAGTCGCGATGCAGTAACGTCTGTAACTCTCTGGTTATCCCCTCGCCTTTCAACGATCCTGGTGTAAAACTGTTTTGAAAATCGACCGCTAACACGGTTAAACCACCCCAAAAAAAAAACAAAACAAAGTACGTTTTCGAGCTGTAATTTAATTGATCATCGGGAGTTAATTATATATGCGGTGTGTGAACGAAGATTCGACGCGTGTTGCGATCGTACGTATAATATGTTTAGCGGATATAATAACATTGTGATGATGTACACGCAGTCGTAAGTAATATAAAACGAACAACGTATAACAGTAATGACAATAATTTATAACGGTCGGCGGTTTCGGGGAAGAAGAAAAAAAATACATAATAATACGTCGAAAGAAAGAAAGAAAGAGAACGAGAAAAAAAACGAATTCGATCGACAAAAAATACGAACGCCTCCGTGGAAAAATAATTCGAGAAATCGTTATCGTTTCTTTTTTTTTTGTTCATTTTCCCCTAAAGCGTTGGAGATGAGAACGCATTACGACGTTTAGGCCGCCGGAAGTTTTTTAAACGCTTGACGGTTCTGCGAGGACTATATATATTTTTCCCTCGCGACAACCGGCCGCGTTAAACGCCGAAAAATCATAATTGTGCGCACAAGCGATACCGCTAAAACGGTAAATTTTTAGAGATTTTTTTTTTGTTCAACTTTTCGCACGAACGCTCCTATTTTCACGGTCGGTACCTCTAAAATGATAACGGTCTTCGGCGGTTGGTGAACTTTTACAGCGAAAACTTTGAAATTTTCAGATTCTAATGACGTCTTCGTTTTCAAAATAGTTCAGTATTATTACTTTTAGATTCTGAGCGCATCGTATTATTTTTACAATGATGTTTTTTTTTTTTTTTTGTCAACAACTTTTTTCATACAGAATACGATTTTCACGGTCAGTACCTACTTCTAACGAAAGGTGCATGAACTGCGGTGGTACTTTAGTTTTTGAAAGTTTGCTCGCCATTAAGTTTTAGCCCAAAAAAAAAAAATCGGCAATTTTACGACAAAAACTATGAAACTTTCAGGTTGTGATGACGTCTTCGGGTGAAACGAGTGCGTCACGTTGAATAATAACACGTAAAAGTTGCGATTTTGGCTTTAAATTTTATTTGATATTTTCATTATTTTTTGAGTTATGTTCCGAAAATGGCGAAATCCGGCCTCAGGATGGCTATACTATTCCATGGCGTTTTTAAACTTTTACGCACTGAACACATTTTAGTACGTTATAAAAGATTGGAAAAGTTATTGCCGCGGGTACAATACACAATTATTAATTTTTTTTCGTATGAGTTATTCGCGATCTTTTTTATTTTCACCCAGGACTTATATAGATTAGACGGCTCGCTCAGAATCGTTCTTTTTTTTTTCGAACGCAACGGGTTCATCGTTACTTTCAGATATCAAATAATACGGATAAACCGCAAATTCGAAACCAACGATCCACCCAAAGCGTAGTGAACCTTTACCGAGGTACCGTGGTTTTTTTTTTCTTTAGATATTTTTATAAATCGAACACTGGCTGAAAGAAACAAAAAAAAGAGAAAACGTTTTCCGTCGTTTTTGTCGAGAAAACGCGATGAGATTCGCTCGTTTAGACGCGGTGCGGATGATTACTGCAGCAGTATGGACTGATCTTGGAGAGGCAACTGTAGCACTGAGAGAGAAAAAAGGAATTCGCGGTAGAAGAAAACGCTCTATACTATCAATTATGTGGCGGTGTTTTGTCGTCGAAAAAAAAAATATATTAGGAAAACCGTAAACATATGTAATAAACCTATACTACAATCGAGTCGCCAAACGAAATCATGGAATAGAAAACGATTTCATTTGGTTGTTCCATAAAAAGTACCTACGTAATGATAATTAGCCTAAATCCGTATAAAATTGTTATTTTTCGCGGGAAAAAAGCATAAAAATCATTTTATCCAGGAAAAATCGCTGAATTTTTTAAGGGAAAACGTATTGAAATTATTTTATCAAGGAAAAAGAAAAAAATTATAAAAACTATTTTATTCATCAAATGGCCTCACGTTGCATATTATATAGAGGCGACAAGTACTTTTGTGCGTTAAAAGTGAGATACTCGCGGTCCATATGTCTACGAGGAAACAGTCGTTAGCATTGTACAGTCTCTTAAACTGGGGATAATCGACATACCCAAAAATGTATTGGAACTTTATCGAAATAAAAAAAAAAGAGTTTAGCGTTGTATACGTTCTCGTCGTGAACTCGTTACAGTATTTTTTTTCTTCTCTCAAATGAAATGTGTCGGACAATCTATCACGACGATACGGTACCAATATTAAGTGCACGACAATGGATTGTCGCGCGATCAACGTATCAATTTAGATTTTTTTGATCGAACACAGCCCAACAAACACATACCGAACGAGACATTATTTAATGTTTCTATTCTTTCTGGAGACAAATTTTCGTTTAGTCCGCACAGACACTTACACAACAAAATTGTCCGGTCCAGCACGAAAAAACGAGTTCCGTCTACCTCGTTAAATATGAACTAAACACGATCGTCGAACTCTCTCTGTGTATTTTTATTCCGGTCGGATTACACATATTGTGTAGGTATAATTCAGCAGACCGAACTTGTCTACTTTTGTTTGTTTCGAGCGAATCTTCGTCGCACGGTTCGCAGCATGCGGGTTACGTCATGTAAAAAAATTTAATCGAAACGACAGTTGGATTATACTGCATCCGAACCGTCGATTTTCTGCACGATTTTAAAAAATCGATGTGACGTATACGAACAACGAGAGAATAATAATTTGTTCGTGAAAAAAAAAAAAAAATAAAACGAAAAATCGTCCATTATTCATCTCAGTAGACGTATTATTGCAAAAACAATATTCCATTACACACGTACAAGGTGTCTCGCAGTATGGTTCGACAATACAGAGTAGTATTTTTAAATAGGAATCGAATTCGCTATTTATTCTTGTTTTATATACTTACGAGTATATAACACGAGATGTTTTATACATTAATCTAAATCGATTGTGTCGAAAACACGTTTGTCGTAATTTTTTCTTAGTTTTTTACTGTTACTTACTAACATTTTTCCTCTGAAATTTGTGATCCCTCTATTTGATCTATCATTAAATGTACTGACATTTAAAATCGGAGCATTATTCAAGAAGTTGTCGTGATTACATTAATGGTGAAAAAAATAAAAAACACACATCATATGAAAACCAATACACTCAAAATCTAAAATGAATCCATATTGAACTAATTAAACATTTTTTTTTTTTCACTTCACATTGTTTTATAACGCAATAGTTATTTACGACCTTACTCGGGCAGTTTGCTATTATATACAATTGTTGATGCATGAGTATGATTGAAGTGGTTTTTTCGACAGAAAATACTATCGAGAAATGCTAATCAATCAATCCTTATCATTAGATTGTGGTTATTGAAAATTTTGACGTATTTTGTTTGCGGTATAGACTTTTTTTTTTTAATACGTAAATTAATTAACAGTTATATTTGTCTGGCATTTTTTCAATCGTTCTAAAATAACAAAACAAAAAACTATAAACGAAACTATGAAATAAAAAGTGTTACGTGTTTCTATTTTAAACCTATAGCTAAATTACTTTTACAAAATATGATTGTATTGCGTTAATTTAAACGTAGGTATACGATTTTAGTTTAAACTTTATATGTACATTAATTTTAAAAACAACTTATACAATGTTCTTAGTTTTTAATCAACTCTCCTTTTAATTCAAATATTAAATATTAGTACCTATAAATATTTAATATGACAAAAACAATATTTGTGGCCATAAATTATTTTTATAGGCTCGATATTGATAAGTTTACGTCATATTCGATTATTTTGTGTACTAATCAAATATTATGCAATAACGATGTAGAGATTTAAAGGTGAAAAAAATCAAAAACCGGTACATGCAAGACGTTCAGCCCTACAGTAGTCCTAATATTGTTATAAAATTTAAATAGAGATAAGAATCAAACAATTATTGTAGATTCGTTTGTCGATTTGTGTATTAATCATCATTTATCTGAACAGACATTTTTAAAATTCTAGACCATAAAAGATCATACGCGTTCCAAACCCGTTCAATATAATAATATCGGGATCACGGTAAAAGTGTATTACAATTTTTGTAAAAAGATTTTCGATTTTTCTCTTGAATTATTCGGAAATGTTTGTTTAGAGAGTTTAATAACTGATGCGAAACGAGCACTCCAAAATCGTTGAACACGCTATAAACCATTTTCTATACGTCGTTCGTAAAAATAAATCCATCGTATCAAATCGATCTGAAAAATTGAAAAATTTTCTCTTCAGACGGCATTACGATATATCGCCGCGTTTATCAAACGTCACTCGGCACGTGGCTTTTTACGATCGGCTCAGGTGCACACCGATTTCGATTCTAACGATGCAGTTAAAATCTGGTAACACTTTGACGTTATGTGACGGCTATTGGATCCGTATAATATAATATAATAAATATGTTTACAGGGTGCTAAAAGTGTGTAGATCCGTCAAATAAAGTCAAATAAACACGAAAAATAATCCCAAAATTTAGTCCGTTTTGTAAAAAGCGTAGTTATCGAGTTTTAAAACAAATATGTCTCATTTTGTTATTAACTGTTCTCCATGCTACCAAAAACATATAATTAATCTGTGAGAAATACACAATGAATATATCACTACGAAATAAATTTTATTTTTAAGTTGGAAATCGTTTTTAGATTATTTTCGAAAAATAACCGAGTACCTATAAATAGTTTTCACGATTGGAGAATATACAAAAATTTTGGTTTTAAACAATTTTCGTGATTGTTATAAATGTATTATGATTTTATTTTTCAAACATCTCGGTAGGAATGTTTTTGCTCGTCAAAAATACTTTTTAACATTATGGACATTTGATCGTCTACCTGCGACTATATAGTTTCGTTACAAAGTATTGATGATTAGGTAAAATTTACGCTCAATTTCATTTGTAAAACATTCTACTTTCAGTAAATACTAATCCGCCATAAAGTTTCAGAAGCATCACAATATTTAGAGCGCGGTTTTGTTGAGTTTTTTAAAGTTAACAATTTGATTCTGTTGTGAGCAATAGACATTTGAAATACCTTCACTTGGTTGTGAAAAATATAGTGTCCACGCTCGATCACTGCGGCGTACCACCGATTTTACTAACTTTATTCTCTTGAAATTATATTCCAATTATTTTCAGTAGTATAATTTATAAAGACACGGCTTTAAGTTATACGTTTATAAGTTCTGAAAAGTACGTTTTTCGAAGAATAAATGTGCGTGAGTGCCAACTCGCCTACCTCGTTTTATTAACAGTTGTAAAACAGACGGCTTCACAGCGAATCGTAATATTGTTCCGTACGACTTTTGTATTATTTAACGTTCCATGGCACTTGTAAGTTTGTAACATACGCAGGATACCTAGCGACTATAACCTACGAGTAAAATAGCTGTAGAAATAATCCGGTGGTATAGTTCATAACGTTTCACCAAGTACACTTGATCCTGAACCGGCTGTGTTGTCTATATATCGTGTTTAAAAATTTTCCTCGAAATGTGAAATTTCGCGATGGTTCGCGATTAAAAAAAAAGGAACAGTCGTGGGCTTGATAGTGAAAGTCGGTCACGAATTTCGGATGGTTACTAATTTCAATTAAATAATAGTACGTTATATCTGTTATAGTTGAACTGAAATAGTTATATTATTATCCTCATTACATTGTAAATGGCGAAGCATTATAGCTTTTAGCTCATAAAAGGTTTAAAGTGTGGAAATTTTCAATTTATAACTTTTTTTTTAGATCAAACGGATAGTATCCGTAACAGTAATCACAGTATCCGTATCGGTAACCGTCTCGAGTTATCCTCTGTGTCTTTTGAAATTCTAGACAAAAATATAGATTTTTTTTTTATTAAATGACACGATGTGACGACAGAAAAAAACCTCGAGTATAAATGTTCACTATAAGTCTCAAATCGGTTTAACGATTATGATACTCGACGGATTTAAAACTGCCTATCAACAGTCTTAAACAGTTGTACGTAGTATATAAAATAAAAATCAATTTTTTTTTTTCTCTTTTTAACAAAACACGTCTGCTTACACTTTACGGCCGTACGCGTGATATTTACGCGTCTCGTGAAGATTTATTTCGAAATGAAAAACACTTCAAACACTACGTATATATGTACTCATCCCGTGTGTCTAAATCGGGTGACGCGATCGTTCGCCGTCGAGTCTGAACCTCGCGGTCGACGTTGACGGTTCGGAACGCGAGTGGAAAAAATCCAGTACGAAAATCGCAGACGGGCGTGTTGTTGCGACGAGAGACGTCGTGGAACCGCGTGTTAGTTTATACTTTACGTGTGTGTGAGCCCGTCGGTGTCGTGAAAAATGTGCCTATATACGGCTGAAAAACTGCGTCGCGCGATCGAATTTCATAAATCGTACGGTTCGCGAGCGTGTTGTGTGGAAAATAGAACCGAGCGCGGCGGAAACGAGTATGCTTAGACGAACGAGCGGAGTTACGACGAAAGAAGAAACTCGCAAGTGTCGACGCGTAGTGGGCGAGACGAGGGAAAACATGAATATACGATGAGATGAGGAGGAGAAACCGAAGCGGTTGGAAGACCAAAGAAGAGTCGGGTGGAACAGTCGAAAAAGAGAGTTGTCACGACGTGCGTGTAGGGGATGCGAATGATCGTCGGGAGAAAGGCGAGCAAGAAGAAGAAGATACCGTATTTTATGTACTCTCGTAAGACGATTCCGGAGCGCGGAGATGTTCGAACATTTAAATTTTCAAATGGTCGTTCGGCCGTTTTGCGTGTTTACACATCGTGTAAACGTGGCGCCCAAAACTACGGGAAAATTCCTGTCGAGACGGTAAGATATCCCGTAGTTATTGATAAAGTCGGCGATAACGGAGATGACAAACGGTATAACTATAAGTGTGTAACCTTTTCCGACGAACTTTGTGTTTTATCTATTCATCGTGTTAAAATTAAACGGCGCGTATAAGCCGCCACAAGAGGTATTTTCGATGTTTTTTTTTTCATTTTTAAATATATATTATTGTTTTTCGTTCGTCGATGAGAAACCGACGTATAAAAAAATGTTTGAACAGAAAAAAATAGAAACCAAATGTACGGCGATATGTATAATATACTGACGTACTGTGGTTTTAGATTTTCCTGGTCTTAGCCGCGGTGTATCGCATACACGGCGTGAACTCGGCACGCCGAAATTCGAGAAAAACACATTTTGGGTGTAAGGGTTGTTCGCAAAACATCGGGGTGGATCGCGTTAACTGGGGTTGGAGGAAAAGGGGGTGGTGATTACTTCGCGGACGTTAACGTAATATGTGATAATATTGCCGAGCACGCACACGCGTTGCACTCGACTTCGCTCGGCGTATAATTTCGCGTAAAAGAACGTCAGCAGGGAAAAAAAATAACGAAAAGGGAACTGCAAAAAAAATCCGGGGAAAAAAACTCTCGCGCGGAGCCGTCCGGATCGCAAAATAATTATAATGACGACGACGACGATGATGAAAAGGTCGAAATAATAATAATTTTTCCGGCGGTGGTTTTCGCGTGTTCGACACAAAAGTCCCCGGTACGTACGGACGACGGGTTCGAATCGTTTTTGAAATGCGAGAAGATTACACTCCCGGTGGCCGTCAACGCAGCCCCACACGATGAAAAAAAAACGAGATCTGAACGGAACGCAGCGCATTGTTCGAAGCTTTCATCATCATTATTATTATTATTATTTTTTTGTTTTCAAACGAATCGAGTTACGCAAGTACGAAAAAAGTCGACACTTTCACAGTCAGTCGTGATGGCCGATTTCGAGCGAAATGAATGTTTCTTACAACTGTGCGTCGCGTGGCTGCCGTTATTGTTTTAAAACCTTCGAATACTACTCGGAATCCGGATGCACCGCCTTGTACACTTTTTGATAATCAATTGATTTCGAGCCGTTTATTTATTAGTTATTTCCGTTTTTTATTACTATTGTTGTCAACGAATCTCACCGGAAGCGTTTACATAAATTTGTTCGAACAGAGTACAAATATCGTGAGACAAATTTTTAAAAAAAAAATGCAACATTTACGAATATTGAAATTTTCAATTTTTTCCTACGCGTAATACTCGACTCGCTCGCAGAATCGTCGGTTCCGTAATTCGGCAATCATATACAGAGTAATTTTCTTTGTGAATCGAAGCTGGTAAATATTTCGCGAGACGTTTTTTTCACCACGAGTAATGATTATCATCGTTATAGCTATAGTTTTAACCTCGTAAAATCGCCAACGTTCTTACGTCGCAGTAAGCGCATTAATTTATAGTATCGGGGGAAAACAAAAATTACGATAAAAACTCGTTCCACGGTAAAATACTACATACGTCGTCGCCTTTCACGGTTTCGGATTATTGTAATATTCGTGGGGGAAAAAAAAATTCCGTTCGAAACAGGAACCGAGAAACCGTTTGTGTCGTTTGCGCGATTATGTATAAGCGTAGTATTCGTACCGCTTATTTCGAGTAAATTTCGCCGTCGACAGAAACAAACAACGAAAAAAAGAACCATCGGTTAGAAAACGTGTGTGGAAAGTGTTGAAACGAAAAAAAAAATGAATGCTCTTTTGACACCGTATCGACGACGGAATCGCGTTTTAAATTCTAATTGCTACACCCCGAGATACACTTGCATCGTACAGTGGCCGAGATAATTCACGTGGAAAACCTATCCACCGTTTTGTCCACCAACACGTACGTATTATATATATAATATTAATATTTACATCGTTTTGCGGCCGGACGTCTGTCTACGACTGTGTTTCTAGCTTGCCACCAGCCCGAGGACTCGGCAGCATTCCTCATTAAATCGCGGCACCCGCGTTATAACGACGGTAAAATTAATTCCGCTTTCCGCGCAACGGCTCGCGAGAACATTTCGCGGGATAAATCCCCGACCGTTTCTCTGAATCGCGAGTAAACGAGAAAATAAAAAACGTTCCGTCTAAACACGGCTTATAACAAGAACGATACCCGAAATTATGGCGTGCAGTTGTTGCTGCACATTTACTGAACTTAAATATTATAAGAACAGGCCTGTTTCGATTGTAATGATCCTCGCGCCACTCCGTCGGGCTTTTTTTACTCGTTTGTGCGTTTTTCGACTCGCCGAACGTGTAAAATTCGTTTGGAATTCATGACACGAAAAGCCGAAATCTCAACTTTTTGTGGTGTTCGGAGCACCACTTTTTCTACACGAAAACGTCGTCATCCACCTAACCTAAAAGTTTAAAATTTGTTTTTGGTTTCGAAAAGTAGACAACGTTTAAAAAATTCAACGACATCACAACGACAGCTAATAAACCCGTCAG
>CM029362.1:13325300-13353070 GCA_017140985.1 Hormaphis cornu
ACGACATCTTTATGGGTAGAAAAATTCGACGAAATTCTAGTTTACTGCGGTCAAAAACAAAACCGAATATCATAAACTGTGCAGTATGTCACATACCACACTCTCATATCACTGTAGAAAATTTTTTCCTTCAAAAGTAGCCTTAAGTAATTGACACTATGCAGCACTACTACCTAAAAAACTCTACGATCCGTACGTTTCCGTTAAAATTACCACTGCTCGTTCCAACAATTTTTAAAATTTTACCCTCTCAGAGCGAGTTTTGATCCGAAAACGCACAAATTTAGACTAAACACCCCGATAGAGTGTTGGTCCGATCGTTTTATGCAGTACTTTTTATGTATACAACAAAACACCGTAAATGTAGTGTTGCGTGAATAACAAGAAAAAACCGAAGGAAGGAAAGGGAGTAAATTTGAAGTCGAGCGAGAAGTTTTTTTGCGAACAACGATTACCCAAAAAAAGTACATAGGCAGCTGATATTGTTTTCTTGTCAAGTTCGAAGGAGTGACCCACTCCAAATCGCTTCTTAGCTCTTTCGTTTCTCCAAAACGACTTCTCGTCCGCTCGACTCCATTTTTTTTTCTTCCTTCCTCCCTTTCCGTCCTTTTTTTATTCATACTTCCTGTTAAACAGCACGTAAAGTCGCCGTGTACATCTGCCGCTTCACGTAACGATTCCGGCGGTATTCGTTATTTCTCCTACGACCACCACACGATTATTTTCGCTCTCGTGTTTCTATGCCGGCCGAAACTAACTAATTGAAGACTGCGGAGTTTGAAAGTTCATCGCCTGCCTCGAGTCTGCGGACATTAAAATAACGATCGTTCCGAAAAGCCGCAAAGAATTGATATGATCGAGTACGCGAACGCGATTTAGAAAAAAACAATCGTAGTATTGAAAAGTCGTTACTTCTCGGCCGATTTTTAACGCGATTTCCAAGTATTGTTTGTTTTCATTTCAGATAAAGCATCTGCCGTTCACGCGGTAAAAATTATCGCTGGTTAAGATGCACGCGCGCATTCGTTCGATCGGAGCTTGTCCTATAATTCTTTTTCTTTTTTTGCTTAAACGGTTCGGTGGTTGAGTACACACGACGACCCTAAAAAATATTTTAGAAATTTTTATTTTATCCGGTTACGACAGTTTTTAAAAAGCGGGATTTCACATTTTTAGTTCTCTGTCACTTTAGTTTTGTAGTTAGATGTCTGTAACTTTTTAATGTACAATCTACACGTATTTTTGAATATATATATATATATACTGTCGTTGGCCAATTTTTAAAAATCAATGTTTGTTCGTTCTTAGTGTTTAAAATTGACACCGATGTCGAAAATTTTAAATTATAATTTTTTAACTATCAAAATTTCCAAAAAAACCAAATGACAGTATACAGTTGTTATTATTATTCTGAATTGTAATCGTTTTTCAAATTAAAAATTAGTTAATTATTGTTTCAGTTGTGTAGGAACTATAAGATAGCCTACTGTTATAATAATACAGTATAAAACGCGCTCTGGTGGAATTCCCTCTTAACTAGCAAGTTTTTGGTCAAAATCAATGTTTTTTTTAGATTCCGAAGCGCGTGTTGTTTTTACAACGATGTTGTTCTTTTTTTTCTGTTAAAAATTTTTCGGGTAAATGGAATGCTGAAATTTTTAAAATCATTATCTCTAATGAAAGGTCTATGAACTCCGGTAGTTCTTTGGTTGAAGTTTTTCTGTTGAAATTTCGTCTATTTTTTTGAGTTGTACCCCACAAAAAAAATAAAAATTAGAAATTTCGGCAAATTTTTCGTTTGAAAGAAACGCTCCAATTTTTAAAATCAGTAACTTTTATGGTAGGTTTATTGACTGCGGTGATTTTTCGGTTTCTAGAATTTTCTTAGTTTGGCTTACTTTTTGAGTTACGCCCCAAAAACCATAAACAATTTAAGAGTTTTATTGCGAAAATTTGAAATTTTCAGGTTTGTGACGACGTTTTTGTGCAGAAACTTTTGTATGTAAACCTTCCAAAACAGTTACCCATGGCGTCAAATTACCCTCGCAACCTAGAGTTATTTCGGGTATTTAATTTTTTTACAATTAATCGCGATTATATTCGTCACAATATTACGCGGTATTTTCCGTTTAGTTAATTCATTTTTATTATTTGCTTTCACTCCTGCAGATCTCGAAACGTTTGCGTCACACACACATCATTTGTTATCGATTTCTCAACGGCTCGCTCTAGACCATTGCAGTGTAGGAACTACTTCTCAGTGAGCCCATCAATCAATCACTTTGCTTTCTCTCTTTCTCTCACGAAACGTCGCGTTATTCGCTACTCGTTTGACGAGTACACCTCTAGTTTAAACGCGAATTTCGGTGACAAAAGTATTCGTCAGTCGATTCCGGTGGCAAACTTGTCGACGAGACGTCGTAAACATTTGAAACCCGCGGCCCTCATTATCTGGTGTTTTAAAAACCGTCCAGAACAAATTACTACTTACTTACCAGAGAGTAACATGATGAATTTTCAAAAACCAATCATCCGCGTTTTTTGTTTTTGATATTTGTATAATTTGATATAAAAAAAACTACGGCAAAACAACCGTCTTTTTTTGAAAACACACTTTGTCCCGTTGAATACATGATGTTGCTCCGATCTTAATGGTCAATACTTTTTCTGCAAGCCTATCCATAACCTATCCTCGATGCGTTGTGCTCAAAGTTTTGCCAAATTTTCGATCCCAAAAAAGCTGTGCAGAAACTAACGAGAAACGATAATTACCTACGGCAAAAGTGTTTTTGACATTTAGGTATATCGGTTGGCCATAAACGATGATCGGAACGAGCTAAAACTTTTACGTACTATTAAAATAGATGAGATACAGATTTGATAAAAGCGGTTTTGAAAATTTCCGAGTTAAGTATAGATATTTGAAATTCTCGAATAATTTACCAGATTTTCGTTTTTTTTCGTAGGCAATCGTTGCTTTCAGACCATACGTTTGAACCACAACTTCAAAACCACCGTTCAAACTACCGCTCGCGACTTCGAGTGGTTTTTTTTTTATATTTTAAATGTCTGATACCTTTCTGATATACCTGGAGAAAATAACGCGTCGATTTTCACGCACTTGTTGAAAAAAGACAAGTATAAAATATGATGTAAGGGAAAGTTTCTCTCTCTTAAACCCGTTTTCGCATGTTTTATTAACGTCGTCGCGTCAAAATACAATATTTTTTTTTCTCGCAATTCCGGACACCCTGTTTCAAAGAAAACGACGACTGCATCCGTTTGCTGCACACTCGAATCCGGAGAAGGGTTCGACGACACCGCGCGTAGGTACTCGACAGCGGAGTTCGGAGCGGCGCCGGGTGATAAATGGTCGCGCGGTTACGTCCCTTCCCGGACGGTCCGATTA
Source organism: Hormaphis cornu (assembly GCA_017140985.1). Classification (NCBI taxonomy): domain Eukaryota; kingdom Metazoa; phylum Arthropoda; class Insecta; order Hemiptera; family Hormaphididae; genus Hormaphis; species Hormaphis cornu. Next base: position 13,328,710 of record CM029362.1, read on the forward strand.
AACATCGCCGCACGTGGTGCACGGGGCGAGGAGTTCCTGAGGGAAGACGACGGGACGAGAGGGTCGATTAACAACAATAATCGAAAATAATCGGATATTCTCATTAATTTTGCTCGTCCTGCCGTTATGCTGCGACGACGTGACTCGACCGGAAATAGATTGATCGTGGCGGCGGCGGTGTTACATCCGCGCCGAGTTCTCGATTTTTTCCTCTTTCGCCGTTGCGAGTACTCTTCTTTTTTTTTTCCCCTCCGAATCGTTTTCTCGTGTCTCTCGCGACGACGACGACGACGATAATAATGCCGACAGCGTTGCCAGGATGTGTCGTGTGTTCTCCTGGAAATCGAATATGTGCTCGTAGAAAAAGCGTGAAATCTCCGTCAGGTGATCATGACGAACATCTCTCGGGCGGAGAAAACAAAATTATGAGAAAAAAAAAAAACGCTGCAAAGAGCTGCGTAATAAACTGCTTCAACGTATGGCACTTCGTGAAACGTGCGTATAATGAATATTATGTAAACAGCGCTGTCCTGACCCGACTCCGCTCAGGTTTAACCGTGTTCTCGTTTTTTTTTTTCTCTTCATTTTTACCTTCCTTTTAACCGCTCTATGAGTTCAATCTTGAAAAATGCAGTGATAGGCCTTTCTTTAATTGTACAACAGTGAGCCAAGTTTTAAAAAAAGTTTGACACGAAAAAAAAAAATACAATTTTCATTTATATCCCCTAATTGACCACGTTAGACCCCCGTAGAGGTTCAATTTTAACACACTTTTTGATTTTTTCTGAGTTTATCTACGAGATTAAGAACTTTACCAAAAGTATACACGTTTTTGTTCTACTAAATTTAACTGACCAAAAGCTACAAACGTAATACACTTTTTATTGCGTTGTTTCTAAAATTTATCTAAAAAAAATTGGAAAACATAAAAATTTAACAGAATTTATCTCGAAATCGTATAAAAGTTCTTTAAAATTGATTTCAAGACGTGTATTTACGTAATCAAAGGCTAATAATGGTCGCACGAGTATTCACAGTTTTTCGTCACACCAACGTGTTTGGCGTCCATAAAAAATTGCCAAGAAAATCGAAAATAATTATTATTTCAAACGAATAAGTGTGTTTATTCTTCTTTAATAAATTATTGAACCGTATAAATATTCGTCTAAATTAATAATTATCATCGTGAAAATGTGATAACGTCTGAAGAAGGAACAAAAATATGAAAAAAACAAAATCAACAAAACCGTATTTATTTGTCGCTAATTTTGCACCACCATCCAAATTATTTCGATTTTTTCGACAGTGTTGCCTACCTAATGGAGTTATTGTGTTCCAATTGTATCGTTTGTACAATTATGACGTTTTCTGTTTAAATATTTCATCAGACGTATTCCGGTCGGACTTATTTTATTATGTATCATTATTATTATTAAGTCTAGTAACGGTCCAGCTGTCCAACCGTGGTGTGTTCATCTACGTCTGACCCACATCCTAATTTATCGCACCCGTTATTTTGTAGACGAGTGCAAAAAAAAAAATAGTTCGATTTTCCAGTGATAAACAGGATTTTAAAAAATGTTGAATTTTTTCGATTTTTTGCACATTTCGAATACCTGCGGTTTCTCTTGCTTGAATCGAAAACGGATTATTGTTATATTACTAATTTTTTCTGCGACGAAATGTCATGTTGCGGTACACTTCATGTGCATTTCGCTTACCAACCTAATTAGTTCGAGTCAAATAATACGTTTTACTATATCGATTATTTTGAAGGTTTTCTTCGAGAAAATTATTGTTCAACTAGCGGCCGATCGGATACGTAGTAACGCCGAATAGTCATCTGTTACGCCCCATTGACACCCCGATTCCCGATAAAGCCATTACAGAGCGAAAAAAACTTAATTTGCATTAACGATGCGGAGAATAGCGCGTGATTGATTTCGATTGTTTTGTTAACATTTAAGGAGCATTCGATTTTTTTTTCTCGTCTGCTCTGTTGTTACTCGACTGTGACTGTTTCATATAGTTTTGATTGATTCGCGTTTAATTTGTCATTATAATATCAATTACATGTATTCCAAAACAATTAAAATTAAAACTCTGTTGAAAGAGATTTCACGCCAATCGAGAATTTTTCGTACACATTAATTTATAGTTACTCTCATATTACATTGGTCGTTTTGACTTCAAATTTTAATTGTATATCTAAATACATATTCTATTAAACGGATGTTTCAGTTATCGTTACATTATGTTCTGCTAATTAAAGTGGCTACTGTGTTGCACATAGTTGTATTTGAGTTGTGCCATAGTTTCAAAAATAATAATTTTTTTTGTTGCAAACTCAATATTTATACTTAAATTTTTCTGTTTTTATTTTCAGGTAATTATACTTCCGATTTGTCTCCGATTGAAAAATGATAAACCGTCAGAGCTACTATAACGAAAACGAAAGTTTTTTTTATCGTTTACTTTGTCACGAGGGTTATGATTGAAGTATAACTATAATGTAAGTATAACGTTATAAAATAATATATAGTTGTGCTCAATACCTAACCGAGTAACTTTGATTTCTGTTTCACAGCGGTATTTTCTGAATCACTTATTTAAAAAAATTAAAAATAAATATTATTATTGTGTTACACCTCACATTAATCACTTTAACTTTAGCATAAAAACTGATAAATGAAACATTTATTATATTATGAAATATTAAAATATTTGGAGAAGAGAAATCGGTCAAACCGTATTAATCGAACAACGAATCAAAAACAAATAGACAGTAAAAAATTAGTCACATGTACTGAATAATTAATGTGTTTTTAACTTTTTATTTTTAAAAGTAGGTACCAATGCTTCGGGGAGTTTTTATTTTCGTCAAACAAAACCGACAAAATTCAGTATACGAAATAATAATAGGTATTAGGGTAATAGGTATTCATAATAGACGCGAACCCGCGGAATCTACCAAAAATTACTGTTCCCGAATAGTTTTTGCTCGGTCATTATGTAATTAATTTCGTTTCAAAAGTCAGCTCATTACAGTTGGTCAAATTTTTTTCCCCCGAACTTGAAACCCATAAAGACGATTCATCTTCCGAAACGTATCCGTCGCCGCCACCGCGTACTTTTGGTAATTCTTCTTTTTTGTTTTTAAACTCAAATAGTTTCGGACTGTACGTTTTCCTGGTTCGGACGGGACTTATTTCCTAGATTTTGTTTGACGGGGATATTACCAACGGAAAAAAATTCACGCAACTGCACTATAGTTTGCCGCATTCTGCTGGTTCCGCGAAGAACTTTATTATTGAACGTTTCTTATATTTACATATAACAATGTCTTTTGATAATATTTTTCGCTTCTTCTATTGTTCAACCGTCATTATAAATACAAACCGTTGATTACCGGAGAAAAATCATTATTATTTCCGTCGGGACTTGTTTTTTTCGTCAACGTCGTTTTTGTTGCCGTTCTGACTTTTTGGTAGGATGTAAAATATTATGTTTTAATAAGTATTTCGTTCTGCGCACGTCCATTCAACACGCACGTAATACGCAACACAGCAAAAGCTCGAACAAATCTCGCGGGAACAACAAATCAACATAACTAGGAACGCCAAATTTCGTTCATGATTTAAAAAAAAAAACCATTAAAATAGTGCAACAAAAGTGTTAACCCTTATCGAATCTCTCGAATGATATTGTGCGTCGCCAAAGTCACGACCGTGTAGGTAATGGAATTTCAAAACCGAACGGTAGCCACTGTTCAGTAGTTTTGTATTTTTTTTATCAAACATATCCGACGAGTGTCAAATTCGACGTGAGAGACGTCCTTTTTATAACGATATCGTCCTTAATATTATGTTTCGAACGCTCGTCGGCGATCCTTATCCTCGACTAGCGTTTAGTACTCGACTTGACAACAAAAATCGTAAAAAAAAAATCACGTAATCCGCGTTTAATTTTTTTAAACATTTACACGCATTTATACGAGTATTCTCGAGTAATCATTATTACAGAAGGGACGTGTTGAAAACGTCGAGCGATTTCGACACGACACGTCGTTTCGTACCTACGTAATCGCTTTGTATTTCCCAACTACCCCGTCGGCCGGCCGGTGACAAAAAATGTGACGCGCGCCCCACGCGGGTTTCGTCGGGCCCGGCGTTTAATTTTCACACGTACCGGGCGCTCTCGTCGACGACATTCTGACACCGTTATGATATACCAGATTATACTATTGTACTCAATGCGTGTGGTTTTGTCTGCTAGAGGTTATCGTCACGCCGTCAAACGTGGTCTGTGTCAAAGCGCCACGAAACGTAATTATTTTACTGAAAACGGAGACAGAGAGAAGATAAAAAAAGAAACAGGTCCATGGTAGTAGGTTTCGTACTTACTGCTGACGGTGAGAACGTATATTGTCTCCGATTCAGAGTGAAGAAATGACGCGGTTAAAAACAACGATGGAGGACGAATTTACGTTTGTCCGGTTCGTACGACGAAGGCATCTGCGATTCTCTCAAAATTAAAATACTACGGCCGGCGTACACAAAGTGTTGGGGTGGAGATCATTGAACGTGTTTTTTCGTTCTTTTTTTGATCGCATTCTCATTTCGAGCGAGCTCGGCCGTATATTAAATTGAGAACAAAAACGAATTTACCAAAAAAAATACCAGCACTATTGACGCGGTACACGATATCATATTATTGTGGTGTACTACCGCCCGAAACTGCAGGACTCTTTTGGGTTCGTACGAAGAAATCAGCAATCGTTTCACAGACTTTCGAACGAGCAAAAACTCATTGTAAATCGGACTGCTGATTGAAATGAAATACGGTTGTCATGACTTCTATTCCAAGATCCGCGGTCACACTGTGTACAGTGTTTGTAGTACCTATTGACATTGCAAAAACGAATCTGCACGACTAACACGAGCGTTTAACGTCCGCATTTACTTTACGTGCGTGGAAATCCGACGGACGAGTTAAAACTCGTACAAATACGACGCAAGCGAACATTTGAATTGAATGTCGGTCTCGTCGGAGAGCAAATCGTCTTTTCGTTCGCGAGTCGGAGAACACGCACAATAACGCGTCCGAAGCGAGTTTCGCACGAGTACACGGCGAACTTTCGTCTAAACGTAAACAGCAGCTGATGATACTAAACGTCGTAAAACAAACAACGTCTAACCGTTAGACGTTTACAAATTAATAATTATTATCGACGCGCGGCTGCACGAGTTTCCATTTTATCGTGTCGATATGCATCAATAAAGAAAAACGCTTTGAAATAGGCCTTGAATATTGAGCGCGTCACGTCGGGTTCGTGTGGTCGTTTGCGAACGTTTAGTTATTGACGTTTCATACTAAACCTGTTGGCTAAAACACGAAAATCGCGATCGTGCTCGATAAATCGTATACTAACTGATCATGGCTGGCGTAACTTGCAAATTTTTGAATTGGTTCCTTCCACCTTGATTTCAATTGGTCGGCGCGACCAGTGCAACGTTGCACCTTCCGAAATTCTTTTTAGTATTGCCGTGTGATTTACGAAAGGTATATCATGCACGCTAATCGCTTGCTAATTAATGGCGGTGAAAATATTTAGAATTCTTGATTGGGCGTATCATAATGAAAACTGGCGCAATTAGGGGAGAAAGAAGGTTGTACTCGTTGGCAGTTCGCGCATTGGAAAGATGAACGGGGGTTGTGAAAAAGAGCAGAAGAAGAGCGAATAGGTACGAGACTGGGCGTTTTGAAGGAAACAACAAAGTATAGAAGGACGATCAATACGTCCAGATATAATTGTGGATAAAAAAGTTGGTGTCGAATACCTTCGGCCAGAGAGGTTGGAAAGAGAGAAAGTGCTTGCCGGACGGGATCGTGACGGGGTACGGAGAATAAAAGCGTCAACGCAAAAAAATTCTCTCTGGACCTTTTCAACCTTTGTGTGAGGTTATGATGTTCCCCGTTTTATTTTTTTGTCGTCTCCGGACGTAACAATTGTCTGGAAATCGCGTTTTTCGGGAACGTTGAAAATGCAAAACAAAAAAATTGCCACAATTGCCTACACATCCTGAGAGCACGCGACGTTGACCTCACCCGCATCCGACTATTCGCACACTGCGATGTTCATACATAATTCACGATGCCAGCGCGAAAATGAAAGACTGCGCATAATTCATGCGCGTTTATCTGGATAGAGATAGGTACAATAGCGCGCTTTTATCCGGATAAAGAAAAATATACGTTAGATAAAATATTGGAAAGAAAAAAAAATATATTTGGCGTACCGGTTACGCTTTGTAGTGTGTCCTCGGGAGTTCGGGAGTTGTGGTTGAAACTCGTTATCCGAAAGCGATGATTGCACTCGAAGAAACGATACTGAACGAGCTCAGTTATCCAGTATATACGTCCTGGTGAAGGACAAATTTAACAAAAAAATATCACTTGTACTACCTGAAATACGAATTTTTTTGGTAATCGTTACGCTAAACGACTAATTCTCGCCGACGTCATCGACCTTACCCACTTCTGTTTCCTTTCTTTTTATCTTTTCGACGTGCATTATTGCGTTGTATGTTATTTAAAGTATTGCACGCAACAATCGGACCAATACTCTCGGGGGTTTTACTTTAAATTTGTGCGTTTTCGGAACAAAAACTCGCTAAACGTTTTAAATTGTAAAAATTATTTCAAATAATATCTAATTTGAATCAGATGTTCCTACATTTTCGGTGCTATAAATCGAAACGATCAGATCTACTAAAAAACACAAACAATGAATTTGGTGATGTTCCAATTTTTGTCGTTTTCGGCACAAGAGAGCAATATGAATATCAAAAAATGCTTCGAACAAAATACAACCTAATTCAAACGTTTGTGTGGTATTCGACGTAACGATTGGAGTAGCACTCTTTCTACCCGAATACGTTTCAAATTTTTCGTTGTAAAGTTCTAGAAATTTTTTGTTCTGTTTTCCGGGTAAAAATTTAAAAAAAAGATTCAGCCACCGTAGTTCATGGACATTTCGTTAGAAGTACTGACTTTGAAAATCGGAGCGTTCCTTCTATACGAAAAGTTGCCGACAAAAGTACGAAAAAAATAAAAACGTCATTCTAAAAACGACACGTTCCTCGCTCTGCAGAATCGAAAAGATAACATAACCATAACGATACTTTTTTTTCTTACTTAATGGAAGCTGAACTCAATAATTATCATAGTGATGTTTTTAAACAGTGCCCAAATTGTAATAAAAGTGTCGGTACGTATTGTACTAGTACATCGAAATATTATCGATATTAATTTTTAACGGTTATTTCGGCCAACACATTTATCTTTCGAATATAGTTTAATACGTATTATGGTCACGGTACTTTGGCACTCGCTCACACAAAAACGCTTTTGCTTCAAAACTCAAGGATCTCGTGAACATTTTGGGCTTGAACACTTGCCCCAAAAATGCTTTCGTTACAACTTCGGGAGAACTACAAAATATATATATATTTATGGTTTACGATGGACGAATAAATTGGTTTCTTGCAGCCGGATCCACAAACAACGAGTACAATGTTATCGTATCGTCCTGCCAAAATGTTTTGCGATATTTTAGCGACCCACGCGAATCACCCCCGATAATGGACGTTTCAGTGCTATTAGCATACAGTTGCAGACCGTACTACCAAAGTGGACAGCACTCAAAGTCTAAAGTTTTAATTTAATTGTGAACTTGATTATATGGTATAAAAAAAATCAATATTATATGAACGAAATTTCGAAATTAATTTCTGGAATCAACAAGAACACGTCATAGCCATTGTTAAAAAAAAAAAAAACAATAATACGAGTATTTCTAATAAAAAAAAACGTGTTCAACATAATATAATAAGTATTAATGAGCTGCCAAACTTATACACCGTTGCTAAAGCCCAAAGATTTCTAATTTTTTCATTTTTATTTATCGTTCTGTCGAATATACTCGTAATATGTGATATTATGCGTGTCAAATATTTAAAAAAAAAAAGAAAAAAATCTAGAATACAACCATCATTGCAATCGTCTCGGTCGCGTTATTTTATTTCGTTTTAAACTCGTATCCGAAACGGCCGTCTTCCGCGAAGAACACAGTTTACCAACTTGTTCGACAGCTTAAATATTATATATTATAGGTAATACTGTAAATTTTCAAAGATTAAATATTGGTCTGGAGATGGGTCGTTCGTTTAATTCTTCTAAGCCAGATGGCTCGTTGGGTGTTAATTAATTTTTAGTTTGTTTTTTTTTATTTTTATTTAAACTCGTCCAAAAATAACCGATTCACATTTTCGTTTACAACGAGAGCAAAATACAGAGGTCATAAAAAGTCATACAATTTTCGAAAACGTCGTGCCATTTTTAGCGAATCATAGGACTCAAAAGCGTACAACTTGTTCTCGTACTTTAGTTTGGCTCCCTATATAAACTCGCTCGAATTTGTAATTTTTGTTAGCAATCGATTGCCCATCAACTCAACATACGAACCCAATAGCAACCACGGACGTGACCTATACTTCAAAGCGAAGTCGTCATACTTGTTTTTGTTTATTTTTACCACCTACCTGCGAAATTATAATAAATTATACGTTTTGTAAAATAATTTAAGCTAGATACTTTTTGGAATGCAATTTAGTACTTACCTCAACAAATCATACGTTAATTTCCACTGTGTAATCCAGTAGTATACAGTTATTTATCACGTCAAAGTTTGAAATGTTTTCCGGGCCGTTTTATTCACTCGCGAATTTAATAACAAAAACGGTAATAAAATAATATACGAGCAAAACTTAACTCGATAAACACTACCGTATAACGTCGCCGCACTAACGTTGCATACAGAGCGATTATTTTAATCCTCGAATTTATTCTGTTCATATTTATGTTTTCGTATACTACGACGGTTTGCTAATTTTGTCGAAACAAAATAGAAGAAGTCAATACATGTAGAATCGTAGAATATATTTGCGTAAACGCGTATCAAAATCAAAATCCTTTTTTTTTTCTTCCATTACAATTTAAATAGTACCTGTTTAAGTTAATTTATTTATTATTCGATTTTTTTTTTTTTCGATTACTATTAGTTTGAAAATGGCGTACTGGACAATGATCGTGTTCGTGTTAAAAAATAATATTGTTTAAAGTGAGTTGTACGTCGCACACCGATTGTCGTGGATGCCAACGAAAAGTTATTCTACGCTAATATATATTACTATAATAGCTTTTCTACTCAACATTCTGTATTTTTACGGCCTGTATTGGTATAATTGTTAAAAAACAAATATTGCGTCGGTTTGTTTTTGTTTGTTAGCATAGGACGTCGAGCAAAGTTATTTGTTTTTTTGTTTTAAAGAACGATCGTTTGTATAATTTCAAACTGTACGATATGCAAAAACCAGGAAGTGAAAAAAAAAAAAAACACGGAAAATCACATGTCTCGCGATAAAACAAATCACACTGTGTAACAAAAATATATATGTAAGAAACTGCCTGCTTGCTACGTGATCGGACTAGAAAAGTCCGTTTTGTTACATATATATATAGGTACACCTATCCGTTCGCGAGTTGTACGTACTACGCACGTACGGAATTCTTCTTCTTTTCCCCGGAACTGAAAATATGAACGAAACAAATGAAAACAACAATTCAAAATCGAACGTTGTCAAACACATCACTCGATATCGAAAACGCGTCGTTCGGCCGCGAGAACCGTTCTGCAGCAGGAAATTTATCGACAGCGCGAGATTCGAATTTTCCGTTATATTATACTTTCGTAGGAATCAATGTAGAATACTGCTTTTTAATATATAGCTAAACGGGGGGGAAAAAAAAAAAATCGGTTTTAAAATTCGACCGCCACAAGTATTCGATTATTTCTTCTATCTCAGTAGTTAGACCATATAATTTTATGAAACGTCGAATAACAAAGAAAATAATTTTAAAAAAATAAAATAACATTTAACTCCCAATACAACGTGAAAGGTTCAATTAAAAGACTTAAAAAATAGATTGGACAAAAAATGTTAAAAAATTGTATTGTTGTACGAAAAAACACCAAGTTTATGGGGCTAATAATGAGACGATTGTTCCGGATGAACCACTGGAGCGTCTCGTGACACCGGGATCGCAGTGTTAATGGACCGGGAATAATAATCACTTTAGTTGTGATCGAAATAATTATTATATTTCGGTTTAAACATTTTAGATTCTGAGCGCGCAGCGATGAGGAATGTATTGTTCGTACGATGATTTTTTTCCCTCGATAATTTTTCGTCTAAAAGGAATACGCTCCAAAGTCGGTAACTCTTAAAAAAGGTCTGTGAACTTTTTTAGTGTTTTGGTTTACGTTTTTTTTTTTTTGAAATTTATTGCTTACTTTTAGAGTTTTACCCCAAGAAATATACGGCGAAAAATGTGCAGTTTTCAGTTTTTCGCCAAACCGGTTCGGTTTGTTCGGCCACAACATCGATCCCGAAACGTTTACATGGCGAGATACAGATTTGATGTTCCGAAAACGTTTGAGCGAAACAAAGAGCTTTGAAATTCTCGAATAATTTACCGGGACACATAATATGTCACATAATATTATATATATATACACGTTAGACGACTGAGCTCTCTCCGAACCGTTTTTCCGATGATTTGTCGTCGCTTTCAGGTGTAAAACGACACGATTGAACGGCAACTTTCAACCCGCCCGGGACGCCTATATAGTAGTCGCCCGACCAACTGCCCGCGCGACCACCGACCAAGAGCGCAGGGCCGTAGCTAGAGCCTTGGGGGCCCTGGGGCAACAAGTAAATTTAGAGCCCCCCTTACGGAAATATTTCGGAAATATTACCCCTTCGGGGCCCCTTCTCGTCGGGGGCCCCGGGGCACCGCCCCGCCTGCCCCATGCTCGCTACGGCCCTGCAAGAGCGATCCCCGTTCTTTTCCGGCGCGTTTCAAACACGCTATATCGTTCCCTGGCCAAATGGTCCCCGGGAATATCGTCCTCGTGGCGACGAGAATAAAGAACCGCCGGGATAAGCCGTCGTAGCGATGGAAACGACGCGGAAAACGCGGCGTATTTAAAGGAAAAACGATACCAATATATTTACAGTAAATAAAAGAGTGCTCGACCACTCGATCGGCTTACGCGGTATAAACGCCCAGATAAAAGAAATCCCATAAGAATGTGATGTGTATATATGTATATATTATAAGAGCGTTAAATGTTGTAAAAAAAAAATCGTTATTCCTTTTCGGACCGGATACGATTTACGATCACACGTAAATCAGGACCGCGAGCGGAACAGCGGGCGAAAACAAACAAATAAATAAAATACCTGTCCGAACGTGCCGCGTTCGTGGATCTGCCTGTTCGTGACATCGGTTAATAACGCGGCCTCGGCAGGTATGGCACACTAAGGCTACTACAGCGCGCGCGAGTCGCCAAACCGGACGGTTTTCGCCCGCGGCCATCGAGTCTCGGAAAATTCGATTTTCGTCGTTTTTTTTTTTTGCGGCTCAAACGGGGTCGATTATTATGCGTACACCGGGCTTAACGTTAAAAAAAGAAATTATTTTTTAGTCAGCTCCGACGGTTTAAAACGCTTCGAGTTCTTCATTCGTCACTACAGTTCCCCTCCGGGTTCGTAGCAGAAGTCGTTCCGTAACGACGTATTGATCGACGTACGCCTGTCTTTGGCAAATTTTCGAGTTACTAAAAACGTTGTTGAAAATTAAAAAAAAAAAAAAAACTCTACGCCAGTATTGTACAGGTGTATTATTGAATCGTCGAAACAAAAATTAGTTAATAATAATTATTGTTGTTCCCCTGCCGTCTAGCTCATAACATAATGTACTGGTGCTCTGGTTGGAGTTCGATACTGACTTTATTAACCACGGTTTTGGTAACCCCCGGGCTGTCGAATGGTAGTGCGCACAGTGAATATTTTCCAGATAGATTTAACCCTCCCCATCCTACGATCCGTGCTCGTGTCTGTAAGTACTGCAGTCGGCGTTGCAAGATTTAGGGATTTCTCCTTTTTCCGGGGATTTTCGAGGTCTAAAAAGGCGAAAAAATAAATCTAACGGTTTTCAAGAACACTCGAGTTACAGGAAATCTTATTGACTATCCGGTAAATCTGAGGGCTTTTCAATAAATATTACGCGACAAAGGAAATCTAGGGATTTTTCGAGTCCGTATAACAGAGGATTCTAATCACTTTCGTCTGGCTACGCCGATTGTACGCGCTCGCGATACTGTGTTATAAAACGGCGGTCTCGTAGTTTTCATTTCGAGTGGTTCGGCGAGAAATCCGGATGGGAACGAAGATCCCGGAAAAACGTCGGGATTTTTAACGATCGCGTTGCGCGCATCCCATAAACGTATCCGGAAACAGAAAAATCCCCTGTAGTCGTCGTCTTGTCGTCCCGTCCAAACTCGTCGAACGCGTCGTCACGGCCGGGAATAATGGTTCCGGCAGAGCGTCGCCCAAAAGATTTATTATCGGATAACACGGATTTTTAACCCGCATCATTTTTTTTTTTGTTTCGTTCTTAAAGGTTCTATGAATTTCCGCAGCAAATTCAAATTTAGCCGGACGAAACGTCCACATTTCGTGGAAACATATCATGTTTTCGTGTATTAGTAAAAGTGTACTTACGTCGTTCATTTTGATTGTTCGTTACCAGTACTGCGATATGTTTAGTTGTTTAGTTATACGCGTCCGTCTTAACGTTCCTCAAAAATGTTTCAAGTGTTTTCAACCGCTGTTACTGACACGGTGCATTACGTTTTATATCTAGACGTGGTACATCGTAACGAAGACAATCTTATGGACTTAAATATGACATCATTTGAGGTAAAAACTTGTAAAAAAAAAAAAAATAATCTATAGTGACCAACCATAATATCTTGTGAGAGAAAAACACATTTTTATCGTTTTATTGGATGGGAAGCGATACTAGACCTCTAACATGTACATTCGAGGGACGTGTTGTTATGCAATCAACTTTTATCGGCCCTGCGTAAAATGATCGAAAAATAATTTTTATAAGTTGGAAGTGAATTTATTTATTTATTAGATACAGAAATACTCTATACCGTGTAACGTTAAAATATTTTAGTAAAAATTGTTTGTTCATTTCATTGGTGTGAATACGTTGTACTGTTTAAAACGGTAATTTATTTTAAAAACGTATCCCCTTCAAACTCTTGAAAACACTCGAAAATATTTATTTTACTACTTTTTTTTTTTTTTTTCATGTTCAAAATCAACGAAAATAAATGTATATATTTATGTGGCCGCTTAAAATCGTATTTCGTCCCATTTGTGCGCGGCCGGCTCGGCGCTAGAACAAATAACAATAATTTAAGCGAAGTTGAAAATTCTTTACGAATACTTCCGATGACGCGCATTTAATTAATATTAGTCGTTTATTACCTTCTGAAAATTTCTTAAGTGTCGTCGTTAGCGGCGAGGTTTCGGAGTCAACAGTTAAAAACAATGTGCGCGGAAGCAAAACTATGGTTTTTTTTTTATATATAATTTTATACACACGAATTTTACCGGAAAAAGAGTTTTTTGACCATTCGAATTTTATTCTCTTCCACAAAATGTGTGTGTCCGTATTACAGGACTGACGCAAAGAGTAAAATCTAGCGTTACGATCGGTCATACTCGCCACAAAACCAATCGTAAATACGACGATACAGCGTGAAAAATTATTCGACAGTAAACGTGTAAATTCGTTCACCGGTGGTTTCAGTAGAAAATAAAATACACACGGGATATTTTTCCCAAACATAATTATTGTTTAACGTGCCGTCGACGGAAACCTCTCAACTGTACGACATTGCGGCGACATTAGCTAAACCGTGAAACCTCGAGGAAACGTCGAACGTTTGAATACGTTATAAACGTCCAAAATATGACCACCGCGATTTCCGGACACTTGACGGTCCGAGTAGAAAACTGCGAAACGCGCGTAGAAAACCCGTCAAACAATAATCATCGTGTCGAATCGACCCGTGTGTTTCAGTCGATTTATAAAATAAAAAATAAACCAACGCTTAAAGTCGGTATCTTTACATCGATATCGTGCGGAATTTACGTTTCGTCTTGTTCGATATAATCGCCCGTTTTGAAGGGAAAAAAAAAAAAAACTACAGTTCAATCGCGTTTTCAAACTGCTCCTCCTCGCGTTACAGACTTTTGATAAAACATTCATTTTTTTTCTCTTTCAACTAAACTATAACGATATACCCGTCGTTCGCTGTCGCGGTTCAAACATCGTACGTCGCACATAACGAACGTCGAGAAACCGTGTTCGATTCGTTCGCGTTATTTGCCGCGTGATGATAATCTTGACGATGTCTTCGAATGAAAAACGACGGAAGGACGTGACGAAACGTATTATGCTCCTCAAAAGTTCGTTATTGGTGTTTTCATTTTAGAAATGTCCAATACAAAAACGATATCGTGTGTGATTCTATTATTATTATCGTTCGGTGGTCGATTTTCGAGAAAACAAAACCCGGTGTCGTCGTCACGTCTGTCCGTCTGCGGCCGCGGAGAAAACGCCATTAACGGCGCGTGTAATAACGACATTTCGTCGCACGGCCAATAACGACGGTTCCAAGCGGTATCGATTTCGGCTTGACGCACTACGTCAACGCGGTGACGGCGGTCACTTAGCGGACCACTTAGCTTCGACTACAGTTCCGCGATAAAAACACCACCACAAGTTGTTGTTATTGCGACGGGGAATCCGAGGACCGGAGAAGTACAAAAGAAAAACGAAAACGGATTCGCGATGTGTCGAAAAGCAAAAGTGGGCCGTTAAAAAATCAATCGTTTTTCGACTTTTTAACTCGTTCCGGTAAAAAATATCGTCGCGTCGAATCAATTTTTTATCCGATAGCGACGCATAGTCGGGGGCCGCACGAATGTGTGAAATTCTACAGTTTATTTTGCGATTCAAGTAAGGAAATCCTATAGATGCAGCATTTAAATGTACCGTTTGAACGGCGTACGGGTTCGTTTGAATAAAAGAGTTTTTCGAATGAGTCGAGTTTATCCTATTTCCTTTCTTAACTCGTAAAAATACTTTTTTTTATTGGTAGTTTTTAACTAAAACCCATCCAATTGAGTCAACTTGACGTATCGCGTATTCTTCCGTCAGTGGGCGGTAAGGCAACTATATATATATATATATATATCACTATGGCGAAAAATACAAATATCTGGTAACTTTTGTACAGTTATAGACAGTGTACAATCGTGGTAAACGTTTCAAATAATATCGACCATTTTCGTGCTAATAAAACACTACAATTTACAGTGATTGTTTGGCTTATTGTTTTTGTTTTTTTTGTTCCACAATTTCATACACTTACAAGAAAACAAAATATCATTAGTCGTAAACGTTCAAAATTGATAATAAAATGTATTTGATGTGTTAAGCGAAACCCCAAAAGATGATAATGAAAAAATACCTACCGACTAGTATGGGGGGGTGTTTTTTTTTTTTTTTTAATTACGATGAATTCATTGTACGGAAGGGATTTGTTTCCTCTACTTTAAGATTTCTATTGAAACTTTCGGTACTTTTAATTCTATTTACTGGAAAAATGAAATAAGTTATAAAATCCTTTTGACAATAGTATTTCTTCAATAAAATATATATATCGCATTATCGTCTGTTATAGCGAAATTCTAAAGATTTTGTACCATCGACAGTGGAAGAATGATTCGCGAACAAAACAAAAATGTTTTATTTAAAATTTGTACATATCGAGAATTTACCGTAATCCTAGTATTATGTTCAAGATTATGGCTCTCATGACTACAGAAATTTAAATGTTTTTCATTAAAATGCTCTTAGTATGTACATAATATTATTTCAATTGTGAATTTTCCCTATGTTACGTTTTTGAATCATACAGCAACAGCGGTTAGGACGAATAATTGTCGTGAAAAATTTGAATGACGCTAATCAATCAGCGAGTAATTGGATCAGAAATAAGCTCAATTAATTTAACTGTAAACGTGTTAAAAAAATTTATATTGAGTTGTAATGTAATTGTAAATTTGTATTATTCGTTTTCCGATGATAATCAACAATATTTACTTTCGTCAGTTTAAGAGAAAAATTCGATTTCTAAAACCGTTTATAAATTTATACTTCAAACAGTACAACTAGAATATAATAAAATTACCGTTTTGTGTCCGTCGTTTCTATCTTTCTACCACGAATCGTGGAGATCGGAAAGAGTTGACAAGTTTTTTTTTTTTTACTTCTGTCCAAAGACTTTCGTAAATTGTAATTTTTTTCCCTCTTTCCCGAGAAACTTGTAAACGTTCTATGGTTCGCGCGTTCGTATTATAACCTACCTAGAAACGCAACGTGATTATCGTGAAAACTCACCAGGTATATAGCTACTGCTCCGTACGGCTAAAAGCTTTTCAGCTCGGATCTCAGTTTTTTTTTTTTGTTTTGTTTTAAGCTTCTCGAGCTGGAGAGCAAGGTAACAGCGCGACCCTTTGACAAAATTCTTTAAGGAACCCTGATAACCCTATTTGTATCGCACGACCCTATTGTACTCGCGTTGTAACCACTCGTTTTACAATTGTCGTTCTGTATATACATATACGGTTTTAACAAGTAATACGCTCAATTACGTATTATGCCGCGCGTGTTTGATGCTTACAAGTGCGTTGCTTTCATGTTTTGTCCTTTTAAACTCGGATATTCTATTTTTTTGTAAGAAACTATACGTACGAATTCACAAAGGTATCACATCAAGAGCCCCGGGACTACGTATTTTATGTGTACGTATGTAATTCGAAATAGGAAAAACGTGCACGACCCGTACGAGATGATAAAAGTGATTGAGATTTATCGATAAAAACACCAAGAAAGAGATCTTTGGTCCAGTAACGACGAAGAGGAAACCGCCGAACACGAAAAAACAAGTAATCAGGGGAACCCTTCAAGAAACCCAACACGTTAGATACAATCCGGAGTAGAAGATTACAGCGGGCCGGGCATGCCTGGCGTAGTCAGAATCCACTATGGCACGTGGTAATGTCAGAGAATCACGAAGGAAAAAGGCCATTTGGACGACCTCGATGGAGATGTGGTGAAGAAAAGTGTGCAATATCTAATAACGGATGACGACCAGATTGGAAAGCAAGAGCAGCTGACAGGGAGGATCGGACGTTTGACGGGATGGTCATATTGTGGCCGACGAAACCCAAGAGACGAAGAACAAGGAGAAAAAACACATGATACGAGCAAAAAATCACTTCAGAACTGTAACAGAAAAAAATGATTTGTAATCTCGTCAAATTATTTGTGCGATTTAAACATGTTAGCTACACAGTATTGCAGTGTTCAACACTACAATACAGCTATAACGTTCTCAACCAATAAACATCAGTAGGCGAGTAAAATAATAGATATAGTTTGGCATAAGTTTGACATCGCTATAGGTATAAATCGATTGAATTATCCGGTTTACTTCAACAATACCTTTGTGAAAGCGCGATTCGATAAATAAACTTTGCGGGTATTTGTGATTATACCGATTTGTTTGTCCGGTACTTTGACCAATATTTTTGAAAAAAATCATTGACTTTCATGCGTTCGAATTGGTTTTAAATTTTAACCACAAAACTAGGAAACGCTATAACAGATGCTGCGTCGTAGGCGGAAAAATCGTATTATATCAAAAAAAAACAAAACGATACAGATTTCAGAATGTTAAAAATCCCTAGAAAAAACTGGGAAACGAACTGAAAAAATATAACACACGATTTTAGTGAATCATTATTTCTTTTAATCAGCAAAGATGTCAGTTGTTGATTACGCGCGCATGGGGTCGGTCTATATTCACTGAAACCAATATGGCTGCGAGTATAGGGAAAAAATTGAAACCGACTGGAAATACTTTTCAACAGTTTTATATCTCGTACACAACGAATGCAATGTATCGTTACACGACAAGATCATTCTGCAAACAATCGACGTTTAAAATAAAATATGCGTTTCGCGTTGAATGCTTCAGACTGCGCAAAACGCGATTTTTCTTGTCCCCGGTATAACAATAATTCAATTCGGTTCAAGTCTGCCCCGCAATTTGCTCCCGAACATCGGCAAACGCGGCGGTTACTTGGCAAAACTTCAATTATTGCTCGCTCCCGAGCTCCCTTATCTGTCCGGCACTCGATTGTCTGCGTGGCATCGGGCCATCGCCGCCGCGTCTATTGTTCTTTACAACTCTGCGAAACTGCGAAATTGTGCGTTCCACGTAAGTCAGTTTCTCGCGGTCTCTCCGGTCTCTCCGTTTCTCCATTATTATAATTATTTTTATAATATTAGTATTTATCAGTGGGGTGATGAAAAAAAAAAATTTTTTTGAAAATGTCACGATAAATTTCCGCGAGAGTATAAGTATATTTGGTTGTTTGGAGGAGAGAGAAGGTAAAAGTTGAAAGGAGATAGAAAAAGGATCACTCTAGGTCTCGACTACGCTTTGGGTGGGTCACTGGTTTGGAAAATATGGTTTGAATACGTATTATTTACTATCTGAAAACGACGGTAAATCTGAAACCGATTCTGAGCCAGCTCCTACCTGGAAAACGGTAAATTTTTCGAGAATTTCCGATTTCTACACTTGGCTCAACAATTTACGAAACACTTAAAACTTTTGTCAAACTCATACCTTACCTATTTAAAAATTGTGTAAAATTGTGTTCCAATCATTATGTTGGATGTTAAGCTCAAAACCGTTACGTCTGACGCCGGATTTGCCGATTCCAAAAAAACTCAGCGAATAATCCAAATATCAAAAAATGCGCGTACACAGAGAATAAAATTTAAATTTAAAATTTTTATTTTTATGCATTATTCAACGTAAAGATCGGAGCACTACCCGAAAACGTCATTACGAACCTGTAAACTTCAAATGTTTCGCCGCAATATTCTCGATTTGGTTTTTTTTTCTTTTTGGGGTGAAATAAAATACTAGGTTAGGCCCTAATACTAGGTTAAAAAAAAAAGTCTCAACAAAGATGAATCGAAACAATAAAAACCTGTGGCGTTGGGAGACGGTAAGCTAAAAAACAAATAAAGTTTTCAGGTAAACTACTTCTGTAAAAAATCTTCTGTAGACCTATTCAAGTAACTCTCGACTTAGTGTATAATGTCGACTTAAATCGTTTGATAACACTCGGCATTTTCTAAGTACTACCGTGGATAACGAGACCCATATAAAGCTCTTTTTGAGAAGAGTTCGTAAAAATCCACTTACTCGTGTAAGCGTGCGTGGGTTCTTTTATTTTCTGAAACTGAAATAAAACATATACACCAGAATCGCATTTATCGATTTAATCAATTGTTTGTAGATTCTTGGCGAAGCGAAGGATATCTGTTATGTTTTACAGCGATTCGATTGTTTTTCGGAAAACGAGGCTAAAAACGTTTTCAGAGAGTTCCGTTTGACGTAAGTAATATTCGATCGGAAATTGAACTCTTCAAGTATAAATCCGTGTCCGATTTACAATCGACTGAACTTTTCGATAGCATTTAATGGAACTAAAATATAATAAAAACAATAAGACGTGCAATCTACAAGCGATTCACTTTGTAACACTTCTCGTACAGTTTGAAAATAGATTTTTACGACATTTTATAAGAATGTTGTTGTAACGCGTTAATTTAATTCAATTCGTTTTGTTATTTGATGTACACAAACTTTTGTTAATTCGGTTTTCGTAGTTTATTAACGCAATAGTTTATGTCGTAAGTTTGAACAAAATTATCTTTGGTACAAAATGTCCGTATATCTAGAAAATATTATTCAGTACGAGTTCAAATAGACATTTGCGAAATTGAGTACATCTGTGGAAAAATAAATTATTTTACTGTAAAATCTTAATTTGTATTCATTAGATGTACACCGTAAATGATATATGCGTACATAAACGCACCCACGTAAAGTCTAATAGAAAATTCTATGATAACAGAAGTCTCAATTGAAGAAATTATTATAAGCTAAGTAGGTAAATTGGATACGATGTTACCGTAAATTAATTGAAACATAAATTTAATTGCCTACTTCAAAGCAGACATAGGTAGGTAGTTAACGTCAATATAATTTTGTGAAAAAATTAATTATTGTTGACATTGAACAAAAATGGTGAATGTAACCCTCAAAAAAAAAATCTTGAATGATTTATTTTTTACTCTGAACACTTT
This sequence comes from Hormaphis cornu, assembly GCA_017140985.1. Taxonomy (NCBI): domain Eukaryota; kingdom Metazoa; phylum Arthropoda; class Insecta; order Hemiptera; family Hormaphididae; genus Hormaphis; species Hormaphis cornu. Next base: position 13,348,999 of record CM029362.1, read on the forward strand.
ATACATGTTTTACTTCACGAAAAAAACAAATTTCACCACGTAAAATATCCATCCATGTTTATTTTACTGTGTCTTTCCTTGTTTGATTCAACAGACTTGCTCCGATTGAGTTACTCAATTTAATTTATATTATTATTATTATGTGGTACCAGTGAATATCTTTTGCAAAACTAACATTACCAATCATGGTTTATCTTTTTTTCTTTTGTTTCCACAACGTTCCGTATTTTCTCGCGCAAATCGATCTTACTGTTCAAAATGATTGGGAAATTAAACTGAGATAACTTTTCACCGTCTTTGCTACACTAGTTTCGCTATTCTTCATACTACGGTTCGTAAACGAGTTCACGCCTTTATAATTTCCGTATATCTTCTTTTACTTATTGTCTCCCTTCGTTCATTGGACGTCTGTCGCTGCAATAGGACTGTATTGACAATACACAAGCGTCAAGCGGCCCAGAATGCGTATAACGAATCAAATGATAGGGAAAATTAAATGAGTGGCGGACTGTAGGAGGAGGCGAGATAAACGCGCGTTCGCAGAACATTCTCGTATATAGTTCTTTTCAACTTCTCATCGTCCGTTGCAGGTACCATTGCACGGTCCGTGCGGCATCATGAGCAGTGGCGTGACCCTCGTCGTGCGCAGAGCGGCGTTTCGTCGTCGTCGTCGGCCGCGGCCGCGGCACTGCGGTCGCCGACGATGACTGCGGATGCACTGCTGCTGGTGCTGCTGCTGATGCTGCTGCTGATGCACCGCGATGGCGCCCGGGCCGACGACTGTCCGGCGGCGTGCGAGTGCAAGTGGCGCAGCGGCAAAGAGTCGGCCATATGCGCCGGGGCCAACCTGACGGCCGTGCCCAGGCACCTGGACTACGGCACGCAGCTGCTGGACCTGACCGACAACCCGCTGTTCCGGCTGGGTGGTGACGCGTTCGCGGACGCGGAACTGCTCAACCTGCAGAAGCTGTACCTGTCCCGGTGCCGGCTGACGGCGCTCGACCGGCACGCGTTCCGCGGGCTCAGCAACCTGGTCGAGCTGGACCTGAGCCACAACAGCGTGCCGGCGGTGCCGTCCGCCGCGCTGGAGGCCGTGCCGGAGCTGCGGGAGCTGCGGCTCAACGGCAACCCGATCATGAGGATCGCGAGCGGCGCGTTCGCCCGCGCGTCCCGGCTGGTCCGGCTGGACGTGTCCGAGTGCCGGATCGCGCTGCTCGAGTCCGCCGCGTTCTCGGGGCTGGAGAACACGCTGGAGTGGCTCCGGCTGGACGGCAACCAGCTGCGCGACGCCAGACCGTCCACGGTGGTGTCGCTGACGCGGCTGCACGGCGTCCGGCTGGACGGCAACCCGTGGAACTGCTCGTGCAAGCTGCGGCCGCTCCGCGAGTGGATGTTCCGCCGGAACGTGCCGTACGGCGCGCCGCCCGCGTGCAAGACCCCGCCGCGGTTGGCCAACTCCACGTGGAACCGGCTGGAACCGGACGACTTCGCGTGCGAGCCGCACTCGCAGCCCGTGCGGCCCGTGGTCGTGGTGACGGAGGGCGACAACGCGACCGTCTCGTGCCGCATGTTCGGCTCGCCGATACCGTCGTCGCGGTGGACGCGCGACGACCGCTCCGTGGTGCCGCCGGCGGGTGGCCGGACCGCGGCGGGCGGCTGCGGCCGCTGCGTGCCGGTCACGGAGGGCCGGTACACCAACCTGACCATCGTGTCGGTGAACGCGCAGGACGGAGGCAGCTACGTGTGCGAGCTGGAGAACCGGTCGGGAAGCTCCCGGTCGAACGTCACCGTGGTCGTGGTGAAACGGTCGCCGGGGCTGGCGCTCGCCGCGGACCGCTACGCGCTGCCCGGGCTCATCGTCGGCGTCATACTCGTCCTGTCCGTTTGCCTGATACTCCTGTGCGGCATGGCCATCCGCACCAGGGGCGGCCCGGCCCGGTTCGCCGTGGACGACCGCGGCTGCGCCGAACCGATCGGCGGCGCGGGCGACCCGTTCGGCGACCGGTACGAGAAGATCGAGATGGACCGCGACGACGGCCGCTCCGAGGCGCGGCCGGGCGTCCCGCGGCGGCCGCAACAGCCCGCGCCGCCGCCGCAGCCGTCGTACGGCGTCCCTTCCGGCCCGGACCGTCCCGAGTCCGCCGCCGACCCGGCCGAGACCGGCGCGGAGTCGACGGCCGCCCCGCGGAGGACTCCTCCCGGCCGAGACGACGACGCACTTCCGCCGTCGTCGACGGATCGGCCGCCGACCGCTCGTCCCGATCGTCGTCCCGCCGACACTCTTCCGCGCAGCAGGTACCTACGATATTTTTAGCGAGACCAAAGTGTTTCTTTACGGCGCAAACGATGAAAAGTAGAACACATAAATCACGATCTTTTACACCCGAACCGGTAGATTTTAATTTAAGATTTTATGACTTTTTTTTTTTTTACGCCAATCAAAAACGTCTAATGAAAGTTTTCGGTTCCGAAGAAATGAACTCGTTTCACACTCGCGATCGTGTGGCCCGTTATTTTTAATCCTATTCAGAAACGTTTTTTTTTTTCATGAAATAACGATCATAAAAAAAAAAAAAAGCTTTTGAAGTCCTTCCGATCCGAACGAACTTTTCACGGTTTTTGCTACGCACACACACACAACAACATTTACCTGTCAATTATTTTTCCATGTCGATTTCACGCTATATTATGCATTAGCGATTTAATCTTGACGTTATTTATTTTTTTTTTTTTTCAAGCGCTCTGTCGATCGGTTTTTTTTATTTGACAAAAAATACCCTGAAAAAAAAAAATCGAAGAAATTAGCGTTTTATTTCGTACTGCCATTATGGATATTGTTTGAAAAAAGAAGACGAGATAAAGTTGTTCGTTATTATTTAGTATAAAATATCGTAACACATTGTTGTATTTGAAAAATAATTGACAGAATATCGCGTACGGTGAACGAGAATGGTAAAACGACGTGAATCGGGACGATTCGTACATTAACTGTACACGTGGTAACTAAATCAAATAATGTTCAAAACAATCGGCGATAGTCCTTGACGATATCGTGCACGAACAAAATCGAGTGCCCGACAAAAATCGTTGACACTTCTGACGATTTGGAGTTATTCACCAAATACAATTCGAAATAAATGTCCTATGGTTTTTAGAATTTCGCGATCGTTGATGAAAATCTAAATTTTGGACGAGATTAACCGGACGTCATTTGAGTCTAAAGAATATTCAGCCGCATGTTAATAAGATAAATTATAAACAACTCGACGCGAAATTCGGGGAATTTTGTCTTTTAATTTTATATTTGATTGTATTAATGTGTCAAAAATTCAAACAATAAACGTCATTTTAATTAACGCGGCGGTTCTTATTTATTTATAGTTCTCGTTGAAGTGGCACAGAATAACGACGGAATATCGTCGTTATCGCGATGTACCAACACCGACGTGGTTTTACCGTATTTATTAAATACGAAGTTTTTCAAACGGTCATGATTTTCTCTTGTAATGTTTTTTATTTATTATTTTCTACACGCAAAACGTAGCGATAATTTTTCTTCAACAGATTTTTTAATCCCCAAATCGATCGCGTCCAGACGTCTTCAAATCGTCCGACTTTAATATCCAGCAATCTCTTCGCAGAAATGCGTACCAACTAGTTAAGAAACGTTATTTTCATTTTTTTGGTTCGTGCCTCTGTCAATACACAAAAATCGCCCTCTCGGTCTGGTCGTGACACGCGAATCGGAGATTAAAGACGAACACATAATAATATCGCTTTTTATTATGTGTTCCGCGTTGTTTGCTCGCTTTCTCTTTTTTTTTCAAAAAAAAATCTATATACAAGTTTGTTTATTGTGCATATCATGTTAATCTTATAAGACAAAACCGTCGTCAAACCACGTACGTGAGTAAACAACAGTATATTATAATACGTACCTACTCACCATCAAGGCGTTAAAAGTTAAAACAGTCAAAAAGTTAAGATAATTTTAATTAAGTCAATTATTTCGTTAACTTATTCAAGATTCTCAGCGCAGCGAAGGATGTAATGTTTTTACAATGGTTTTTTT